>QEPC01005976.1:1434535-1459270 GCA_003113815.1 Sphenodon punctatus
AGAGAGAGAGAGAGAGAGAGAGAGAGAGAGAGAGAGAGAGAGGCTCTCTGGTAGCAGGTGGCGGCGGATGGCATCGGAGGAGCAGGCAGTAGGGCAGGTGGAAGCTTGACAGCAGCAGCAGGAGGAGGGGATGTTTCTGTGTGGGGGTGCCAGAGAGAGAGAGAGAGAGAGAGAGAGAGGCACTCTGAGAGAGCTCTGGCTGCAGGTGACGGGTGGCATCGGAGGAGCAGGAAGTCAGACAGGTGGCAGCTTGGCAGGAGTGGGGGCGGCAGCAGCAGCAGGGCATGTTTCTGTGTGGGGATGCCAGAGAAAGAGAGAGACTCTGGCAGCAGGCAGTGATGGGTGGCATCGGAGGAGCAGGCAGTCGGGCAGGTGGAGGTTTGGCAGCAGCGGCAGCAGCAGGGCATGTTTCTGTGTGTGGGGGGGTGAGAGAGAGAGAGAGAGAGAGGCTCTCTGGCAACAGGCTGTGGAGGGTGGCATCGGGTGTTCACTGTTGCACAGAGATCGCCCCACGGGGGGCCGCCTTGGGAAGCTGAGGTGACATATGATACTTGGATAGGTTTCACTTACTGTTGGTGGCACTGGTAGTCATTTGGAAGCCCTCCGAGCGGCAGGGCATTGTCTTCAGGTCACACAGAGATCGCCCCATGGGAGGCCACCTTGGGAAGCCCCTGAGTGGTGGGGAGTCTTCTTCAGGTCGCAGATAGATCGCCCCACGGGGGGCCACCTTGGGAATCTGAGGTGACATATGATACTTGGATAGGTTTCGTTTATGGTTAGTGGCAGTCATTTGGAAGGTGGGGTATCAGAGAGGGGAGCCTTGGGAAGCCCCTGACTCATTGCTCCATGGAAAGCAGGGCATAGGAGGGAGACAGAGAGAATTAGTGTGTGATTGGGCACACTTCATTCAATCATTCTGATAGGTGCAGGGAGGCAGGCACATATGTTTAAATCCCATTCTGGTGGGTTTGCTGCTGGATGTGGGCATTGAGCATGAGCTCAGATGAGCTCTCTCTCTGGTTCTGGCAGGTGGCAGCTTGAGTTGGATGCACCTCTCTCTCCCCACCCCCCTCTCTCTGTCTGTTGTTCTAGCAGCGGGGAGCCCCTCTCTCTCTCTCTCTCTCTCTCTCTCTCCCATTCTAGCAGCGATGAGCCTCTCTGTCTCTCTCTCTCTCTGGTCATGTACGGTGGGTGACAGCATGGGTGGGAGCATGTCTCCCTCTCTCTCGTTCTATTAGCACAGAGGCCCCCCCCTCACTCTCTCTCCCAAGTGTGCCCCACCCTCACTTTGAGTTCATGGCCAGGTTAGGGAAACCCAGCAGTGGCAAATTGACCTTCAGGAACAGGAGCTGCTCCACCAACCCAGCGCCCAGCCTCGAA
Organism: Sphenodon punctatus; assembly: GCA_003113815.1. Classification (NCBI taxonomy): domain Eukaryota; kingdom Metazoa; phylum Chordata; class Lepidosauria; order Sphenodontia; family Sphenodontidae; genus Sphenodon; species Sphenodon punctatus. Next base: position 1,435,916 of record QEPC01005976.1, read on the forward strand.
CGGTGGGGACTCATGATGTCCCCTGCTGCTGAAAACACCCATGCGCTGGACACGCTGGTTGGTGGGTAGGACACTAGTTCCTGTGTCATCCTGGTCAGGGCCTGCCATATTTTTCCCTTCTCTGCCCAGTACAGAAGGGGATTGCTGCTGAGAACCACCACTGACTCCTCGAGGTATTTCACCACAGTCCGCTCCGCAGTGTCAGGTTCCTGCTCCCTCTGCCTGCTGCTGCTGCCAACCTCCTCCCCAACTGCATGTGCCCATGCTGCCTGCCCTGGGGTGGTCCACTCAGGGCGGCTAATGGCCGAGGAGCTGCTGCTGCTCCTGGGAGTGCTCTGCATCTCTGCCCTCCTGCTGCTGCTTTGCCCCTCCTGGCTGCCCTGCTGCTTCTGCTGTATGACCCTCTTGACTGCCCACACCCTCACCACCAGAGCAAGCTTCCTCAGGGGGAAGTCTGCCGTGCAAGCTGCCACGCTCACCTTCACCCTGGAGTCCAGCATGGTGGAGAGTACATAAACCTCCTTGTATATAACACGGTCAAACCACCTGATCAGCCCCTCCTTCAACTTTTGTACCAGGGCCACCACCTCTGGTACAAGCTGCTGCTCCTCCTCCCCTCCGCCTTGGTCCCTCAGGAAGCCTTCCATCCTCCTGATGAGACTTCGGACCAGGGGGGTTACCTGGCTCAGGGTGGCCTTCACTGCACTCAGGCTCTCCATCATGTCCTTAAAGGGTTTAAGGATGTGCACGGCCTGGGCCATCATTGTCCACTCCTCCCGCCCGAGGGGCCTTTCCACCCCAATCTCCCCCTTTGAGGTTACCTAGTACAGGACCTGCCTCTGCTCCACCAGACGCTCCATCATGCTATAGGTGGAGTTCCACGTGGTGCTGATATCCTGCACGAGGTGGTGCTGCTGCGCCCCGAGCGCCACCTGCTTCTCCCTCAAGAGGTGACCACCCTTCACACTCCTGTTAAAGTACCCTGTAATCTTCCTGCCCTTCTCGATTAACAGGGTAAGGGGACTGCTGCTGCGCTCTGCTGCCTTCTCCCCCAGGCCCAGGGCATCCCTTACTACCAGGTGATGGGTGTAGACAACGCAGGGGATGTGCTGGAACCCGCCATCCTGCACTGCCTTCTTCATGTTTGCAGCATTAGCGGTTACCACGAACCCCCTAGCGAATGGGACTTCCTCCCTTAGCCACCCCTCCACCATGGTGTCCAAGGCTCCCCTTATGTTGATGGCAGTGTGGCTCTCGTCAAAGACCTGGGCATGAAGCAGGGCCCACCTGTACCCTACCTCCTCGCCCCTGCCACCTGCTGCTCCTCCTCCTGCCACCCGCAGCTGCCACCAGTGAGCTGTCAGGGCCAGATAGGCATGTTGTGCATTTTGGCTGCTCCAAATGTGTGTGGTGAAATGCACAACTGCCCTAGCTGCCCTGGCCAGTTGCTCCCTCACCCGCTCCCTGGCTGCTGAAGGTGGTGCATGAGGGAAGCTGGTACTGGGGTGTCAACAGTGCTAGCAGTCAGCTGAATCCCTGGTCCTCACTGATACCAAATGGCTGATCATCCAGGGCAATCATCTCACCCACCCACTTGGTGATCTTGATTGCCACTGAATGACACACTCCACCATGCCCCAACTGCCCAAACTGCAGATTGTGACCTGATGCTGCTGTTACTGCTGTTGACAGGGGGTTAGAAATAGGACCTGCTGCTGCTGTCCCTCCTTCCCCTTGCCATGAGCAGAGGAGGAAGGTCTGCTGCTGCTCGTGCTTGCTGCAGCTGTGAACCCACTCCTGTCCACACTCTCTGATGTCTCTTGCAGCAGCAAAGCCCTATGCCAGCTCCTCATGTGGGAATTCATGCCATTGCTACTAAGATTGCTACTCTTATTCCCACTGCACACTACCTTCCCACAGTGAAGGCAGGCCACCCGGTTACTGTCACCTGGGATCACTTCCTCGAAGAGATCCCACCCAGGCCCCCTAGGGCGCCTGCTTGAACCCTTCTTGCCGCTGCTGGGGGCTGCTGCCTTTGTCCCCACAGAAGGAGCATCATATGCATGAGGAGTCTCCTCCACCTCCCTATTTTTTTTTTTTCAGAATAAACTATATATCAACAGATCAACATTTTAGATATCAGTATAGGAAACATCAACTCTGTCAAAATGAAGACGGCTAGTTTTAAACAGACCGCAGCGTGTGTGGGGGGATGGGTGTGTAGCCGCGGTGAGTGGAGGTAGGTGTGTGCCCGTTCCCATGGATGGGGGGCGTCTCGTGTGAAAAGGGCCTAAAAAACATATGAAAAAACACAGCTGTCCTCACAAAATGAAACACAACCAATAATCTCCCTCCCTCTATTCCATAAACAATAATAGATTTTGTCTTGCTGCAACTCGTATCTAAGGGGTGGAGCAACATGATGTACTACCGTGCTTTCGACAGCATTACCCCACTCTGGGCAGCCTAACCATGCAATGCAGTACATCGTGTGCCTGGCAGCTGCCAGATGTTCCCTCTGCCATATGGTGGAGTGGGCAGCTGGCTGCTACACACTGCGTCCTCAGAACAAAACAGAGAATGCAGCACATAGCAGCCTTATCCAAAGTGGGTAAAGCTGCCAAAGGCACGATAGTGCACTGCCAGTCGTGTGCCTGGTCCCCGTCTGCCCCACTGTGCAGCAAGGTCCGTTACGGGGCTCTGAGCAGTGGGTGCTAGCTCCAGTCACAATGATCGACATGGCTGTGGACCGGATAATGGGAAGGTTGGGGGAGAGGGGTGGGTCAGGACTGCCTTCCCACTTGTGTGACTGGCACCTTGGCTGGCCTGCCTGCCCAGCTTCTCTGCTCCCCACGCTGGCCCTGAAGTGTGACGGCAGTGATTGCCCACCATGGGGCGTGCAGGGATCGAGCCCTCTGCAGATTGTGTGGAGGCACTCAGGGTTGCCACCTAGGGGCAGGGCTGTGTTAGAAAGGGGGCAAGGAAAATGGACTCTCCTACCCCTTTCCAATGTAGACACGCCTCCTTTGGAGCTTTGTGACATCATGACACTCTGCAGAGGGTGGAGACATGCACATGGATAGCCCAGAGAATTGGGGCTTTTCCCAGAACCTAGAAATGACTGATCAAATCCAGAGCCTCCAGGTTAAAATCCAGAGATTTTGGGCCAAACCCAGAGTGGTGGTAACTCTAGCTTTATATTATCTCCCCCCCTCCCCCATCCCCCTTCACTTGCTTAAAGGCCTACGATACTCTTTATTTTGACCTTGATTTCAGACTCTACGGACAGTTCTAGACTCGATGAACAGTTTAGAATGGCCCAGATTCAGATATTATTTACCAGTTGAATCTATTGTTATCTTTCTTTCCTCAGGCTTACATGGATACCATCCTCTAGCCTTCTGCAATGCCAAGTAACATGTGGGTGTTGTCATTTACCAGGTTTGGTTTGTAGTTGTACTGCTATTTTTGTACATGGCTGCAGAACTAGAGCTAAAACAAGCACGTGCAAAAATAAGTATACCCGTTGAATTTCTAGTACCCAAATTGAACTGAATATTTTGGGTACTTTTTGGTACCTGAACTGGTTTTCAATTGGGTAACTGAAATACCAACAACCTGTATACCAAAATACCAAAGCCCGGTATTGGTATACCGAAATATCGATTTTGTCCCAGATTTCAGGACTTTTGGGGGTATTACTTTGGTATTTTGGGTCATTTCAGTATTTAGGTATACTGGTTTCCGGTATACCAATTGTTGGCATACCAGTTGTCAGTATTTCAGGTACTTGAACAGTATTCGGGTACCAGTTCAGATACCTGAGCAAGTACCCAAAATGTGCATATTACCCATGGGTACTAAATCAGATACCTATTTCAGCTCTGCATTTATGGTAAGTCTGTTAACTGCCATGTCAGAAGCACATATAAAGGAGTTTTGTGTAAGCATTCAGAAAAGACTCTTCTCTTGGAGAAATGGCATGTATGACTCTTGCGGCTTCCTCTGAATGAATATCTCAAATGAAAATCAGAATCATACAAAGAAAAGATCTTTGAATGTGATGGACTCAAGTGGAGGTTTGTGCTCTTTTTTTCTCCCAAAGTACAACACTGACCCAGTGGTCCAATAAAACATTTTTTTCTTTGTACTATTTCCTAACATACCTGGAATGGGAACTTTACAGTATTCTTGCATTATGATTGCATTTTATTATATCATATGCCTAAGTATAACCCACTACTATTGAATACAAAATGCTCAAACTATTGTAACTCAAAATAAAGCCATGATTCATTTCTGAGAAACCTTTCTGTTTGTCTAGTACTATGTTGCTCAGGCAGGTTTAAATGTCTGCTGCATTCATTCTAACTATCATTAGTGTACAGATAACAGATGCTCTATATGTTGAGCATCATTGAGCTCAGCGTTAGATTTGCCACTGACTTCAGTATAAATAAGAGATTGCAATTAATGAGGAAATTAAAGGAAATATCTGGTATTCTGTTGGCAAATGAAGATATATTGAAAGTAAAATTTTCTGAAACAGAAAAAATGCTTTATTGCCAAAGATACTTCAAAAATTGCACTGCTGCTCCTTATTTATAGGGAGTTTACAAATACAAGTGGAGTGTGTTTTATTACCTCCTGTGGGATTTACTGTATCTCGTTATTCAGTCACTCTCCACTCTTCTACTATCTATCTACCTACTTCTGCTGATGCATTCAGATGAAACTAATTTCTCTATGCTCTCTGTAATATGGAGTTTTGCATCTGAGTATACTGCCACAGTTATAGGCAGTCAACTACATTTTGAGTCTCTAGAAGTTGTAAATAAGGAGGCTTTACAACATTCCAGAAAATATTAATTTGCATGGGTTTGTTCAGATGGCTGGGTACAGTGTACGCTTCATTTCTGGAAGGTAATCTTTTGAGCCTCATTCATTTTTTATCCAAAGGGAAAAAATTGTAGTTTTTTTAAAAAAATCTCTCTTTCTTTCTCTTTCTTTCACACACACACACAGACAGACACACACACACACAGAGCCTTTGAAAACTCCTTTTAACCTTTCCTAATATTGAATGACATGCCAGAAATAACCATGAAACGCACGTTTGTCTGCCGCAGCTGTGCATACCTGGTAGTCCTGATATTCAATTCCAGCAAATGGATTTTCAACTGTGAGATAATTCAGGGAGAGGAATTCCCTTACAACAGCTGCAAACAAACCCCCTCCCCCCTAAAAAAAATATGATTGGCGTGATCTTGTAAGATACTTCCACATGCTACTTTAATGCTTATCTTTTTGGTGAAACATAGGAAAAGATATTTGACAGAGTATAAAACGTTATGCTGAGGGGACAAATATGACCTCTCATGCAACAATATTTTTAATTGCTGCTTTTCCCTGGGTAGGAATCTGTGTCTTTCCCCCAAGCAAGAAGAAAGCAACTATTATGGGCCTCTTTCTTTTCTCTCTCTGTTCCCCTCTCCTTTGTCCATCTTAAATAGTAAGCCCTTCAGGACAGGGACCTTGTTTCTAGTCATGATTTTTCAGAGTCAGGCACATTGCTAGAATTATTATTATTATTAATTATTATTATTATTTATTAATTATTATTGTTGTTATTGTTATTATTATTATTATTAATAATAATAATAAATAATGAATGGGGACTGAATGAGGGTGAACCATCTGAAGCTGAATCCCCAAAAGACGGAGAACATGCCGGTGATGGTGGTGGGGCTGCGGGAGTGGTGACCCCAGTCATTGACGGGGTTCACCCCCCATTGGAATCCCAAGTTCTCAATCTGGGGGTGCTCCTCAATTCACAGCTCCGCCTGGATGACCAGGTGGCAGCTTTGGTGAGGAGTGCATTCTGCCAATTACATCTGGTGCAATGGCTGCATGTTTCGGACCCTGACCTGGCCACCGTCTTCATTGCTTTCATCACCTCAAGACTGGACTACGGCAATGCGCTCTGTATGGGGCTGCCCTTGGTGATGGTTCAGAAATTGCAGCTGGTGCAGAACGTGGCAGCCCGTCTCCTTACAGGGACGGGTCATCATGAGCACATTACACCAGTGCTCCATTTTTTTTGCACTAGCTGCCTGTAGTCTTCAGGGCCCAATTCAAGGTGTTGGTTTTGAGCTATAAAGCCCTACACGGCCTGGACCCCGCCTACCTGCAGGACTGCCTCACCCCCCCCCAACCCTGGGCCCTAGAGCAGCCCCTGCAGTAGGCCGGGAGCACCCATCTTGAGGTCCCCTGAGTTTCTTGGGTGACTGTGATGGGGAGGGCGTTCTTGGTGGCCGCACCAAGGCTGTGGAACTCTCTCCTGACAGAAGTCCGCTTGGCCCCGGACCTTCCCTCTTTCCGATGACAGTGTAAGACCTGGCAGTTCTGCCAGGCTTTTGGTGAGGGAAATGGGTGGTGAGGGTGGGGAACTTTTAGCTCCACTATAATTCAGGCCTCATCTAGCTCCATTGAACCAATAATACTGTAACTAGAGAAGGGCAGAGGTTGGTCCTATGATAAGGAAAAACACCTTCCACTCCATATTCCCATTCCAATAAATAAATAAAACAAATCCATGGGCCCATGTTCACTGCATTTTCTCCATTGGCAGCAATGGGAAAAATGCTGTAAATGCAAGTCCCTGGCTATATCTCAGGGGCCATTTTGAAAATTAGTACAAGCTCCAAGGGCCACATAGAGGTTAAGGGTGAAGGTGCTTAAGGGCATGCTCATGAAGAGGAGAATCTAAATGATGGATCTATGTCATGGATTTGTTGCCTGTCCTTGTGTGCATGCCCTTATCTTGCTCCCTTACCTGAGTGTAGTCTTTTAGTGCTTGGGGGGAAATGGATCCAGGGGCCAGACCCAGGAACTGGAAAGGGGCCAAATGTGTGCCACAGTTGGCCCTCGAGCTTGAGGTTCCCCATCCCTGGTATATTTGTTTCCCAAATATGAGGCAGAAAGGTTCCTCGAAAATCTCAGCAAGATCTTGTGAGATCTCACGCGGGGCTGCGAGAATCTCATGAGAATGCGCGGGATCCTTGTTTCAGCCCTATTCAGGTGCCTTAGGCCCAACTTGGCCTTCTCAGGGTGGCATCGAGGGGTCCAGGTAGGGCTGGACTTAAGGTGGGGCAGACAGGACAACAGTCTCAGACCCCATGCTTCAATTAGGGCCATGCAGAAATGCCAGCCTTGCCGCTGCCCTGGAGGCTTCTTGGCTTCACCACCAATGCAGATGCTGCCAGTGAGACCCTAGGAGCAGCTCTTAAGCGGAGGTGGTAGCTGCAGGACTATGAGAGCGCTCTTGGAGTGGCACAGAATTACTGAAAAGATTCCTGGGCAGCTACTTCTTGCCGGGCCATAACTGCCCCACTCAGGTAAGCCTAGGGTTGCCATATATGCAATTTTTAAGAAGGCATTTATGAGAAATACAGGTTGCAGGGCTGCATTGACTCCAAAACTTGCATATATGGCAACCCTGGGTAAGTCCAACCCTGTGGCCCCCAATCTCCCAATTTCCTGTCCTGGTGATTCCTTGAACTCCTGGCCCCCCAGATCCCCGCCAGCCACCTGTTGGGGGTGCCGTTTTCCCAAGCCCCATGATTTCTTAGGCTGACCCTGGGTCCAAGATCCCCTTGGGGCTGCCCGAGTTACGATGGCCAGCCTGTCCAGTGGCCAGCCTAGCCGTGATCAGAGGACAAGGAGAGTTTGACTGAATAAAGCTAAACTCAGAGAATCCAGTGTTTAATCTTTAATGCAATCTTTCCTTGAAGGTCATAGTGCTCAAATGCGGGACCCCATTTTTGATCTGCCCTATAAAAAAACAGCTAAATGTGCACTTAAACTAGGTCTGATATATAAATGTGTTGCATAAAATAAAACTTGTGAGTCAGCACAACCACATGCTCCTTCAACAAGCATCTCTTTATCATTTTCAAGCTCAAATCCCAATTTTTTCTTTTTATTGAAAACTGGCTGCCAAAAATACAGTACTCCTGGGTGAAAATATTATGAAACTCAACTAGATTGTGTGTGTGAATTTTATGGCATAGTTTTATGGATAAAAAGGCAAGCAGCATATACATTTGGTCTTTGTAGATCAAGTACAAATTGGACACTAATGCCACAAGAAATGTCTAGTTTGTATCAGTCAGCTCCAACAGGGTAGAAAAAGATATGACTGGCAGATATGGTAGAGGCAGAGCAATGGGAAAGGGGTAATCTGGTAATATTCACGCAAATCACATTTGTGTCATTAGCAGATAGTAATTCAGAAATTAATTTGACTTCACCTTCTGTTCACACACCTAGATGAGATTTAAATGACCTGATATGTACATGATATGTACAATTACCTAATCACTGGTGTTTGATAAAGAAAAAGTATATAGGTTTGTATGTATGCAGTCTAACATTCAATCAAAAGCATAGCTATAGGAAGTTATAGGAAGATAGTATAAAATAAATTGTGCATTTGTGGTGGAAAAAATAATTCAATAGATAAGATGCCTATCAGACTGAGAAAATACATACACACTGTGTGCTTTACTAGTCCTGTTCAGGAATAATTGTATTTTCTGAATGCTAGACATTCTCAAAGTCAAATACATCAGACCCACATTTTTAAAATTTGAAAACATTTTTTAAAAATATTGGCCACAACCCCCAAAGCACTTATTCTGGAGTAGCCCCACTGAAGTCCTGAGGAATAAGTGGCTTGTGGATCACTGCCATTGAGTGAAATGGCGGTGGCCGGCTTAGACCTGCTTTGGCTGGCAGACCACCGTCACGTTAGTTTTTGCACTGCTGGATTAATCCTGGGCGTGTTAGCGGTGAACCCCATTCTGTGATCTCGGAGACCTCTCGGGTCACAGACTGGGCAACCATCGCCTGACTGGACCAGAGTGGGCTTACAGCGAGCTATAATGTGTGTTGTGGATCGGGTTCACCATGGCCGACTGTGAGGTGCTGGGCACAGTGTGGGGGTGGGGCCAGCTGGCTGCACATTCTTGCAGCTCCCTGCCCTTCCCGGCGGCCCAGCTGTGTGAACATTTGTTCCGTGGCTGGACCCGATCCTGACCGTGTCTGCCGTGGCTTCCCCTCCCGATCTGGGCTGATTGCAATGGCGGTGCTGTCACTTGTATTTTCACCCAATGCTTCCTCCTTTAAAAGAGTTTTGCATCAGTAAAATACCAAACTGAAATGACATTCAATGTTTTACATTGAATATAATGTACCACAAGATGTCACTTATCTGGGTCAAATGATATTAATCTATTTTTTAAAAATAGCAGTTAGAGCATTTGCTATGTACCTCTTGTCACACAGGTAATAATTAGAGTGGCTTTGCAGATGCTGGATGAATCTGTTGGTTGTCACTGACACTCATGAAAGGAATTTGCTTTGATATTGAACTAATTAGACCTAACATTCCCAAACTTAGGGATTTAAAAATAAGAATAATAAAGAATGGGCCATCCAGCATAGACTTTGCATTCTTACTCTCTCTCTCTCTCTGCTGAAAACCATCTGCCATGTTTTTAGTGGGTTTAAAATTTTTTTTTTTTAAAAAGTTGTTATTTAGAGCTGTCAGCATCTCATTATGACAGGCTAGTCTCCAGCCTGACTGCGCCTCTCTTTATAATCCATCCTGATGCTCTCGTCAGGTATAATGTTTCAAATGACATGTGCATACATGTACAGAAATCATTTGTGCCTTGATGTCATGAACATGCTGAACAGTTGGGTTTCTGTTGATCTAATTTAAGCACAAGATAAAGAAGAAGATACCATTCCCTTCGGAATGGTGGAACAAGAGTGCCCCCCCTCCCCTCCACACACATTTCCCTACATAATGACATATGTATCTGTGTCTTTCTCTGCAGCTACTTCTTTTAAACACTTGTCAAATTTGTCATCGGTAAATCAATAAAATAACCCCCATAGATACAGTAGTCTCTAGATATAGACACCAAATCTATGATTTAATGTAATTGGTGAGTTTGTAAGGCTAACTATTTGCCTAACATATGCACTTATCTCTGCTCACTCTCTTTGCTTTTCCTCTCTCATTAGCCAACCATGGCTGTGATCCACAAACAGCTTACTCTGGAGTAGTCCCATTGAAGTATATATATATGGATCAAATCAAATCCATAGCCAAAGACTATATATATATATATATATATATATATATATATATATATATATTAGGGGTGAGCATTCAGATTTTGATTTGATCCATAACTGCTTGTAATGGGCCTTTATGGGTCAATCCGTTCTGAACCACAACATGCCTAGCATTCCCAAACTTAGGGTTTAGTTCTCAAAGGGCCAACCCACAGAGAACACACAGATTCAAAGGACACCCACGGGGTGGGGGGGAAACACACATATACAGACTCATGCCCTCCCCTCACCAGCCAGACACGGCCCACACAGAGGGGAACACCAGAGGGAAGGAGAACACAGACACCAGGGTTGAACAATGCTGAAAAAGGTTTAACAGACACCAAGAGCAACAGGCTCAAGTAAATGAACAAATAAATAAACAAAGTGGCTACAGCCTGTTGGGGGGGATCAGTGCCCTCAGTAGGGCCAGCGACCCCAGACCTGGCTCCACCAGTCAGCCTGGGCACGATCTAACTGGTGAACCCAATGCAGGACAAACAGGAGCAGATGCACCACCTCCTCCTGCTCATCTCATTAATCATCTCCTGCACTAAAGGAGCGAGGGAGAGGGAGCACACCGTTTCATTTCATTTCATTTTTTATTTGTATCCCGCACTCTCTCGCCACAGGTGACTCGAGGTGGATCACAACAAAATGAAACAGCTCATAGCACAAAATACAAAATGCAATATGGTCCACAGGACCCACAATATATAAAGAGGAAAAAAACTACCCATATTTTAAATAACCCTAACAAATTCATATTACAGTATATCCCATCGCTCAGCATTACATCACCCCACACTCCTTCCCTGCTGTCACCAGGGAAGGGGTCCTTCTCCAACCCACCCCACAACTTCCTGCTCTCACCAGGAAGTGGGGCCCTTCCACAGTACAACATAAAAAATTACAATATACATTATTAAATAACCCCAACCCCCTCTACAGTCATTTTTACAATATACAACCAAACCTTCCTGGGACTCCCCCTCTCACAGGGAGTCCCTCCAACCCTCCCCAAGCAGCACCTCCCCTCCTCTCACTAGGAGGGTTGACCCTGCCCACCCTAACCCAGGCCACAGGCCACACAATCCAGGGAGCTCACACAAAAGGAGGGGTTGAAGGAGAGCACACACACACAGGGGTAACACAGATCTCTTGGTACACCTGCACCCCAGCATGAAGCTCAGACGCCTCCCGCTAGACCTGCCCGGCCATCTCCCCCAGCCACAGTACAGTCAGGAACGCAAGCCGAACAGGAGCTAGAAGGGAAGAGGAAGTGCGAGATGGGGATGAAAATCAGGCCACAACAGGGGGAGTGGGAATGTCATCACCCTACAGCACACAACACCCCAACAGGTCCCACCAGGGCCCCCCCAGCCAGTGACAGGAGAGGAAAGCGCCCAGAGGCGGCCCCCAAAGAAGCACAAAGAGAGATGGATCACACCCAGCAGGCCACCCAGACTCATGGTCAGGAGCCCTCCGATTGCAGTGCCCATCCATGGCTGCAAGAGTAGGAATGGGGGAACGATAGGGGGTGTTAGCCACAATGCATCACGGGGTCGGAACCAGAGCGAGGCTAGAGCAACATAAAGGGACAGTAGCACACACAGAGATGCAAGGACCATGCCCCGGGGAGAATACAAAACTGCCCATGACTGGGGGGTGGGTGGGAACAGGCGGAGGCAACCAGGGATGGAGCCCCGTGACAGGAGGCAAGGGGGCGATAACAGCGGGTACCCACAGTCATGAACAAGCACACAGCCCCAATGCATGGCCGGCTAGGTGCACAGCTGCAGTGAGAGCCATCACAGTCCTTAAACATGCCATTGGGCTCGTGGAACAAAGGGAACACCGCTACAAAGAGGAACACCGGGGTGCTGAACACCAAGCCTCGGAGGGAGCACCCAGTAGAGAGCCAGCACCCCAAAACACATAACCGCCCACCAGGAGGAGCCAGAACTCACCCTAGTTGTCTGGGCATGGGTGTATGAGCAACCTCATGGCACATGCACAGAGCCCATCCACACCCCCAAGGGCCCAGCCATCTGTGGCCCCCGAATCCCTGGGCCAGTTGCAGGAGGTGCTATGCAGGTCCCTGCTGCAGAGCAACAACCAGAGGGAATGCACTAAGAGTTGTGAGAGCCCGCACAGTGCAAGGGCACTGCACAGCGCTGGAGCTGGGGGATATCCCCCTACACTGGAAAGGTTGACTAATACAGCAGCAAGCCTAACATGCTGATGGCAAGGTGCCCCTGTTGGAGCAACCTTCCCGCCCTACCACAACTTAGGGCACCCCCAAAGCCCTGAGCCCCACAAACCTTTATACAGAACACCAGCACCCGGACCACAAGTGGCTAATGCGAAGGACCCACAGACTCCACAGGAGAACAAAGTCAGCTAAACAGGACAAACATTTATTGGCACAGGGACCTGCAAGGTGAACCACAGGCCAGAGGGAGCAGATACCAGGGACACAGGGCTAGCACAGCAAGATGCAGGCATGGAGCCACAAAATGAATCTAAGGTTGGGGGTGTGGTCCACGGGATAGGCCCTCATCAGCCATGGGGTCAGAGGGTAGGTGGGATTCCCTATAATAACTGGAGCCATAGAAACCCACGTGATAACCCTGAACAGGTTTGGGGCTGTCTCCCCATCTAACATCCTGGCATAGAAGGGGGAGGAGCGGAGGATCTGAGCATTGTGGCTCCTCCCTGACTGGCCCATGTACACATCTGTGAAGAGACAACAGTGGTCCACGACTGCTTGCAGGTTTACAGAGAACACGCACTTCCTGTTGAGGTAGTTGATCTTGCTGTGGGGAGGGTGGAAGATCGGGATATGTGTGCTGTCTATAGCGCCTATGCAATGTGGGAAACCCATTGCCTCGAACCTCAGATCATCACCTCCAGGTCCTGTAACTGAATGACCCGCTCAAGGAGCAGCTCGACAATGAGGTTGCAGACATCATGCAGTGCCCCGTTGATGACCAAGGCATCAAACTGCTCTGCAGCACTTTGGCAGGAATTGGTCAGGCGCCACACTGCCATCACCACCCGCATTTCAGGAGGTAGTGGGTGCCTCATGTTGATGGAACTCCTCTGGAGGTGGGGGGCAAGGAGCAGGGAGCAGGTCATCTGCAAGTGGTTCATCCATTCCTCGTCGGTCCAGGTCACCAGTATGGTCTCCCACCAGTCATTGCTCCGTGACCGCATCCAACCCAGCTGTCATGTGGGTAGGGTCACCCGATGGCCATAAACCAGGGGTGGCAGATGAGCTGGGGAGGGGGCACGGGAGGACGCCATGGTGTTGCTGTGCTGCCAGCCCTCCTACCGCGGCAGGAGGGCCCATGTCTTGCTGGCGGAAGCACCACAAAGCCTCCAGGGTTTCCCGTATTAGTTGCTGGGTCCTTGCAGTGCTTCCCTCCAGCAAGACAAGGGCCCTCACCCTCTCCTCCCTGTCGAGCTGTTGCTCGCGGAGGTGGGCAGCAGCTTGGCGCCTGTTCCACAGGTGCTCTGTGTGGGAATGGATGAGCATATGATCCATCTTTTACTGGTCCCTTCTCCCCTTCCCAAGTGGAACCTCCCTGTTCAGAGCTTGCTGCTCCCTCTGCCAGCTGCCTGGTTTCCACCAGCAGTACCCTCCCCAGATCCTTCCTTCTTCTCCGGTTGCAAGCCTGCATCTCCCAGTTCCTCTCTGCACTCCTGGCGGTGGTACCCTGGGATGGACCTAGTCGCTTGCCTGTGAATGGCAAGGGAACTTATGTTTAGCATGGGGCTGTGGATCAGCCACTGTGTAGCTGTTTTGGCTCCTACCACTGCGCTGGGGTATTCCCCCACTCCCCGGGTTGCTCCTTCATGAGCCTGGGCGGGATTGGCGGTCTCCCTTTGTGCTCCCCTGTCCACATCAGCATTTGGAGGGCCGTTAGGGGACCCATTCTTGCTCCCATCATCCCTTTGAGTGGATGCCTCCTGTTCCCTACACGTTCTCACATCCCCATCCCTCCTCTAGGGCTTAGTTCCACCCCTGCCACTGTGTTCTCTCCACCCATGGACTCAGGGTATTCCCGCCCCCCCCTTTGCTGTCCCCTTTACTGTTTCTTTGTTGCCCTTGAGAAGGGATGGGGCAACCTGTGCTGCTGTGCACCTGTCTGTCAGGGGTCATCTCTGGTGGCGCCCATCCTGGCCAGTGTGGGGGCGGGGCCGCGGCCAGCATCTGATGCACAGCAGCAGCAGGACCCCCTAGGATGCAGAGCCACACAGAACAACAGAGCCGGAAGGGCCAGCTTCGCAAACAGCCGAGGAAGCCGGGGCAGAGCCCCGGCCCCTGCCAACAGATTCCGTAGAGGCGGGGCCCTCAGACATGTTGCGCCGCTCCGTGCGTTTGCATGCAAAAAGGAGCGGGGCTGCCACATAAGGAGAGGGCAGAGACACAGCCAACACTGGTGATCAGAATTGCTGTGAAGAACTGGCCCCCTTGGATTGAGTGTCTGTGCAGCTAATGTGGTAACCTTGGGCATGTTTGACTGTGGTGCATATGTATGTGCATGTGTGTTGTGTGGGCTGTTTGGAAATGTAGGGGTTCGTTAGTGTTTGTGTTTGGGATTGTGGCGACCTGAACTCCACCCAGCATGGGTGCTTGAGTGTGTATTTGTGTGTAGTGTGTGTGAAGGCACTCACCTTTCCCGTTGCCTCTGGATCCTTCCTACCACCTTCCTCCTGGGTAAGTGTGCTCCTTGTACCTTCTTTTCCTGTATCCTGGGTTGCTTCCCCACTCCCCTCATGGGTGTATGCACTCTTCTACCCCCTTGTCACTGTACGAGTACGAGTGGGGGTGTGGTTGGTCAAGGGTGTGATTGGTGTGAGGGATACTGTCATGGAGGAACATAGGGTCACACACGTGTGATACTGGCCTACATGTAGACTATAAGTCTAGTAAATATGTAAAGCAAAAGGTTCCACATGTATGTAGTGTTACAATTAAGAACTCTAAAACTCAAATGAATACTGTGACACTTGACCAAGCTCCAGGAAATGGAAAGACAGTTTGTGGATTTACCCCAGACGGATGGCCAGAGACATTTAAAATGCTAATGCAGGCAGCCATTGCCTATGTGCAAGAGACACAGAAAGCTGATAGCAAGAACAAAAGGAATTCTAGACGCCTCGAGAAGATACAAGGAGTTTCCTCCTGGGGATATAAGGAGTTGTACCCCAAAGGGGAGGGGGACTATGGGGAACTCACTCAACATCTTGCAACCAGCAAGGCTGGGAACTATGGACTGAGACCAGGACTTTGCTTTTTAGCAACTCTAAGACTGAAGACCCAGTCACTTACATCAAGGACTGAGAGGAACCTAAATGGACTATAATAGGGTAAGATTCTTATCTAGGAACTCAACCAGTATAAATTAGGAATGCATTATATTTACCTTTGATTTCTAGTAACCACTCTGTATCAACAAACTTGCTTATGTAATCAATAAACTGACTTCTTATCTTTATGAAGAAGTGTCTGTGTCTAACATTGGAACACAAATGAGCAACAAGGGTTCTCAAGCTCTTGCGAACCCAGCGATTAAAGAGTCTGTAAACGGGAAGGATTGGGCCCTTGGGTGACAAAGGGGTTGTCCCTGCGGCAGGCTTGAATCAGCCAGAAAGAGAAACTGATTCAAGTGGGCTGTACGCGAGGGAAACTGAGTCACTCAAACCCGGTGAAGTGGTGGTGCGGACCTCCAACCCATGACAGTGGTACCCAACGAGAAGGGTCAAGCTCAGTTTGTGAACCAATGTATAGAAAGTAGAGGAGGATAGTCAGGCGACTGGAATCCTCTGAGGGGAGTAAATCCCATACCTGTAGAGACTGAGAGTCCCAGGAGCCTGGAACTCAGCTCTGAGAGAGAAAACAAGCAAATCTTGGAACAGAGTGGCAGTTTGTTGTTTTAGTTTTGATTTCGGGTCAGGGGCAGTAAGCAAAATAGGGCTCCCAAAGCACTTTCACCACCTGAGAAGGTCAGAGCTGAGCAGGGAAGCCCGAAAGAGAGGTCTCAAAGCAGAAGGGAAAACTAAACAGCAACTGAAGCAGCTGATACGAGAATTTGAAAGGAGCACGAATGGAACGGATGGGAATGGAGCGGGGGCAGCAAATCCCCCTCCAAACCCCTCTCCATCTGACCAGCAACCAGGAGATGGAGATGTGCTGCCAAACGTGCCTCAAAACCCCCTTCCAACTGACCGGCAACCAGGGGGACAAGGTTCAAACCCTGAACTCGAGATGGCCAGAATAAGAATGACCAGGAGCTCAAATTAGAGCAAATGAGAGCAGACGAAAAGGAAAAAGAATGACGGATGCAGTTCGAACTGGAGAAAATGAAAGCTGAAGAAAAAGAGAGAGACAGACAAGAAAAAGAGAGAGAGAGAGAGAGAGAGAGAGAGGAAAAAGAAAAAGAAAGAAAACATACATTGATATAGTGGAAGGGTTCCACTTCGGGTGGGCCTTGCTGTCTCCCCCCTATGATGATCAGGCCTTGTCCCATACAGGACTAGTTGGGCCACTCAAGTTCCTGAGGGGTTGTCTTCCTTGGGGTGAAATATGGAACCCTTTGGTGGGCATTTGTGTCAGTCTTTCTGAGTGGGTCTTGTGTATACTTGTGGTTCCCGGATCCAGTCCCGCTTCCCCTTATCCTAACACTGTCCTCTTCATGCCACCCCACCATCTCCCGCCACCGTGCCGTCGTCTGTGTTAACCTACCATCGGTATCCTGGTCACTGGGCCAGGATGGCCTCTGGTTCCTCCACGTCCTCCTCCTGGGACATCACCTCCTCTTCCTGCACCTCCAGGTCCCCTTGTGCTCAGGGGCGTGGTGTAGCTACCGTTGGACAAACAGGGACATTGATCCCAGGACCTGTACTGGTTGGGGGCCCAATAGCCAAGGTAGCTAAGCCACCCTCCCCCACCCTTTTGTTTCTTTTTTAAATTGCCACCTGAGCTGGCTGGGGGCCCTTCCAGCTGTTGCATGGACCCCCTCCCTGCCTGCGGTTGCAACATTGTGACTGACACAATGTTTCAAATGCAGTCAGGGAGGGGGAGGGGCCCTGTGCAGCAGTCTGCGTCAGGCTAGGTCACACACACCTCGTGGCTCGGCTCGCCCCCCCAGTGACATAGCGGAGGAGTCCTCTCCACCAGTCTGGACCTGGTCCAGGCAGGGCTGACTCGGGGGAGACCCAGCCCAAGCAGAAAAGTGCCTGGCGGTGGCTCCACTCAGTAACTGAGTGGAACCACCACCAGGCACCTTCCCACTCTGGAGCTCCCCGCATTGAGCCAGCTCAGCCTGTCTCAGCCTGCCCGCCCAGTCCCCGGCCTCCAGGGCTGCTACTGCTGGCCATGAGGGACAGAGTGCACCATGGGACCAGCTCGCCGCTGGCCTAGAAGATGGATGGGCCCAGCAGCAGGCCACCAGCGGTACACTGCAGACTCTGAAGAGCAAGTAATTTCCAAGCACCAGCAGTCAAGCACCTGTAGGCTGAGCTGAGAGGTGCCCATAGGCCAGCTGGTGACTTTGCCGCCGGCAGGAAAAAAGAGGGGGACCCATGGACATTTCTTGTCCCTGGACCCATCCCAAGCTAGCTACTGTGCTTGTGCTTGTGCTGTGGGGGCAATAGTGATCGGTCAGTTCGGCCGTGCTTCCCCGCTGGGGCCCTGACTGCCCTGGGCCATGCCCCCGTCTTCCATGGGGTCGTTCTCTTACCTGTTATTGTTTTCCTCCTGGTGTCTGGATGCTCCCCATGCACCCCCGTCTCTGTGGGTTTTGACCCTGTAGGTTACGGGGGTGGAGGGTGATGTTGCCCATATCCGTTTCCAGGGATGCCTCCTCTACCTCTAGGATGGGGTTGTTCCCTCCCACTTCCTGGCTGGCCTCACTAGGGGCAGTGGGCTTCCCATGTTCCGGGGGTTCAGGCAGGGGTGTGTGTTGTTTTTGCCCTCTTTCTGCTCCTGGCGAAGGCCGAGCCATGGGTGCAGGAGGCCACTATGTCCCCATCTGCACAGAAGAAGCGACCCAGCAGCTCTGTGAACTCATGTGTGCGCATGGCATGGCCGGACTTGAGATTATTGTCCTTGATATGTTTATAACCGCACCTCAAGTCCTTTGCCTTCTGCATGCATTGGGCCCCATCCCTGTTGTACCCCATATGCTGCATTTCCTGGGCAATTACTTCGTAGACCTGTTTAGTCTTGAAGCTGCGCACCAGGTTGTATTGGAACTTTTTGGCCCCACATAGACGTATAAAGTCCAGGGTCTCGTCCCTGGTCCAGGAGTTCCCCTTTTGGGGTCCACCTGTAAGGGGCCATCCAGTCTTTCTGCCTGTACCTGGTGGCTGTGGTGGCAGTGGAGTAGGTGCTCTCCTGTTGGGGGAATACCTCAGAGTGAGCTGTTGTCCTGCTGTACCCCTGTTGTTGCTGTGGGGGGTTCCTTGCCCTCCCACCGGGGGGTTCGCGCTGTTACCTGACTTCCACGGAGGCCCTCCTCGGCTGTCTCCCTGGTGGTGCTGTACTCCAGGGTGTGGGTGCTCTCCTGTTGGTGGGGTGTGTGTGTGTAGCTGTCAGTGGTCTGCCAAGTGTTACCCTGGTGTGTGATTGGAGCTTGTCTGTGCCCTCCCCTGTGTAGGTGGGTTCTCTGTGTCTTACCTCACTGTCAGAGGAGCTCTCCTCCATGGGCCAAATTGGTGGGGGTGCAGCCAGCACTGCGTTGCGCCCTTTGCTCTGTGTTGGAAGGGGAGAGTTGTCAGTAGGCATCCTGCCCTTCTGGTTCCGGTGGCCTGTGCCGCCCTCCCCTGGGTGGCCCGGGTGGCCCGTGGCTTACCCTGCCCCTTCCCGCGCGTGTTGTGGCACTGGCTCCCTTGGTTTTGTCTTGGACTTTTCTGACTGACATATTGAGGACCGGTGCACCCATGTCCTTGCTTGCTTCTCCTTTAAGGGCTCCCGGCAGGGATTCAGTGTCTCTCCCGGTGGGTGTGTCTGCTTGTGGGCTCCCGAGGGGCCTCTCTAGCCATGTCTCGCTGGTTCAGCAGACCCTTTCCATGGGTGGGCGTGTTTTTTCATTCACCTGGACGGCTGGGTGTTGAACACCCATCTCCACCCACAGAGCATGCCAGCTCCTTCCCGGATGCTCCATGGGTGTAGATGTGGTCACGGGAGCACACACACACACACGGCGCTGTTCACACGGACGGTCTCCCACCTATCTGATGGGTGGAGATGGGTGGGTGGCATCCGTGTAAAAACAGCCTGAGTCTTCAGCAGCATGTGGTTGTTGTCAAATTAAAGGATTTGGATATGGAACATCCTTTGGCTAGTGATCAAGGATTATTGTCTTGGAATTTTGGCTTGTCAGTTCCATAACTCAAATCACAGAAATTGATTGAGTCTTGGTGTTACTAAAGCTTGTTACTGTTCATGTAATTCAGAAACACAAAATAATTCATTCAGATAATGGCAATGTACATTCCCTGCAAATGTGATACATCTCCAAATTATCAGCAGGAATTGTTTATCCCAAATGCATTAATAAATCTTTGTTTTACACTTATGTGCTGAAGTGGAAAGAAAGATCGTTTCACCTTCAAAAATGGCAACGATCCTCTATCTTGTTATTCCATTGCAAAGTGAGATAAGTCTTCACAGAAAGCTGTCTAGTTAGGATGTTGTCAGTCCACAGTAAAGTGACCTTCTGAACTCATTGCAGCAATTTAATTAATTTCTCAAAAAATGTAAATGTTTTTTCAAGGAGGGAAGAGTGTTTTCATCAAGTCACAAATCAGAAACTATGAGCTTTTCTATTGACTAAACATTTGAAAAGGGATTTTTCTCAATAAAGCAAACCAGATTTCCCCCCTTTTTTACTCTTGTATTTTCATTAAGCAATTTAATATGTCTGAATCTTACTTTGTATTGTTTCCCTTTTATTACATTGTATTTCATCTCCTGTGCTCAGAGATTGAATGGTGTAATTGCCTTGGCTGGAACAAAGTGCGCTTTCTGTTCAAGCAGGTAATAATTCCAGACAAACTGTGCTCTGTTTATTGTGAGAAAACATTATTAAAAAGTCTGCAAAAGGTGTTCATTTTCTTTTTGATCCAAGACTTTGGTCCTTAGCTATCCTTCTTCCCCACCTCTCTTTATGTTCAGAAGGAAATTAAAATTCTACCCTATTTGTTTTGCTGCTACTCCACTGAAACCAATAGGAGTCTGGGCATTGATTTTAATGGGATCAGTATTGGAACATTAATAACTACATTGGGGATGTCGTCTGCTCAGATGAAGCACTAGCAAAAAATAGCACCGCTAAAAGCTAAGATAGGTTGAAATCCTGGACAAACTAGACACAGTCCTGCAATATTTCACTGTAGGAACTAGGGTTCCTACAGTGAAAGAAGCTCTAGATCTGAATTTTATTATATATAATGCCTCCTAACTAGTGGGTACCAATATAAAGGGTATCGCCTATGGGCAGAAAAAAATATCATTATCTTTTAAGAGACAGCATGGTAGAACATGGACATCAGATACCATGAGAGTAAGAGTTAATAGTAGATGGAATAAGAAAGAATAATTTGACAGTAGGAAGGAAGCCTATGTGTGTTTCTTGACCTCTTTAACAGGTATTAAACTACAAGATACAAGGTGCTAAGGTCTGGACTCCCTAAGGATTAAAATCCATGCTTTCCTTTAACTGTGCATGCACTTAAAATCCAACTGCATTCCGCAGACCACTTAAAATATGATTACATTTAAGGAGACAAAGTAGTTCTGATGCTATCTTTTATTGGATCAACTTTCAAGTTTTCGAGCCACCCAGGGCTCTTCATCAGGCTGTGAGCAAATCAAAACTAAATCTGAGCAAATACAACACAGGTGTAAAAAATATTCCATAATCGAAAAACCTCCGGTTTATGAGAAGAGTTAAGGCTCTTGCAAATTCAGTCATGCACTAAAAAGCATGGAATTCTGTGTCATGTTAGCAGTAAAGACATTGTACAATCTCACATATTGTGCTCACTTACAACTTAGGCTTCATGCACCCACACTTTGACTTCATCTTTCAGCCCCAGTTCTCTTCCTCTTTCCTATTTTTACTGGTAGCTCCCGGCTATACTAAGAATATAATAACTTTGGTTTGGTTTAAGCATTGCAAACTTCCAAAAACTGCTCTCTATGATCTCTCTAGCTCATGACTTCTACAAGAGTCTTCCACTCTACTCCCCACTGTCAGAGCTTTTTTCCTTGTATAACACTGGCCATTCTGCTTTCTATAATGACCTCCCCCTGTACAGGATCCCCTGGCTAGTTCACTCCTTGTACAGAGTTCCCTGACTCTTGCTGTGCCCATGTACAGGACTCTCCATATGGCATAATGCTGCCCATCCTGCAGCTCTCCCCCTGTACAAAGCTGCCTCACTCAGTTCTCCTCTCTCTCGGGCTCTCCCGTGGCACAGTTATGGCCATTATTCTGCAGCTCTCTGTCTCTACAAGACTCCCCCAATTTACTCCTCCTTGGAAAGGACTCCCTTTCTTGCACAATGCTGCCCACTCTGCAAACTTCCCCCTGTACCGGGCTCCATATTCTGTTTCCCTAGTAAAGCTGCTCCCTGTAAAGTGCTCCCCCTGTGCATGACTTCCATTGTGGAAACTGTTTACAGAGGCTCTGCCACTACTCTGTCCCCTTAATGTCACCCCCCTTTGTGTATGCTTCCTCCCTCCCTGCTCCCCCATAGGATTTCCCTCCCTGGACTGAGGCTCCCTCTGAGAGTCCTCCCAAGAAGACTACACTTGCCACTGCTCTGCACAGGACCCCACCATCTCCCTGCCCCCCTCCTGCAGAATGCTCGCTGTATCAGCCCAGAGCACTCGCTTACCCCACATTCCTTAGTGAGGTTGGCAAAGTCGGAGGGAGAAATGCTGAAAGAAGATTGATTCCATCCCGCCTGTAGCCTCCTGTCCCTGTCTCCAGGATAAACCACTGCCCTCTTCCTGCACCTGGGACCACCCCAGGGAAACTCCAGTGCTCTGGCCCCAGCCATGCTCCTCCAGTGGGGTGCCCCATTGGAGCCGCAGCCCAGATACCCCATGTTTTTGGAGGGGGAAGGGCTGTGACTGAAATCCATGTGCTCTGTGGTTCTGGGCTGGTTTAGGGGGCAAGATAAGCCTCCCTGAACGTCACTGCAGGATTAGCTAGCTCTGTTGTTTAGCCATCTTGCGTCCCTGGCCCCGAAGCCGAGACGCCTGCTGTTCGGGATCAGATCAGAATGACCTTTAGCTTTCTCCCTTCCACAGGCCTTGCTCTTCTCCTTTCCCCACCAGGTCAGCTCTAAACATGACTGAGCAGTCACTCACACTGCCCCATGGAAGGTGCAGTTCCCTCTCTTTCCCCAGCACTTATAGGCTCTAGCAAGCAGTGTCTGCTGGGAACTGTAGTCCCCTGTTTGCTTTGAAACAGTCTCTGCATTCCACATAGAATGTTCGTAAGCATTCCACACTCAGGATGGTCTCCATAGGCTAACATTGAATTGTTGACGCACCCCAATAAGACTCAGAGGCATATCTTGGTATAAATGCTGGCCGCACTCATTTATTCATATCAGTAACTATCAACGGTCGGTGGGTAATTGCACCACTAGGCATGGGCGAACAGATCACGGTTCGTGTTCGGCCGTTCGGTTCGGCCGCGATCGGTTCGTGTGTTCGTGTTCGGCCGTTCGGTTCGGCCGCATTCGGTTTGTGTGTTCATGTTCGGTCGTTCGGTCGTACTTCGCGTTCACGTTCGCCCGTTCGGTTCGGCCGTTCGTGTTCGGCCGTTCGTGTTCGGTTGTTCGGGCAGGTCGTACGTTTGTGTTCGGCCGTTCGGTTCGTTCGCCATCGGGTTGTGCGTTCGTGTTCGGTCGTTCGGTGTTCGGGTGGTTCACGCGTTCGCGTTCGGCCGTTCGGCCGGAAATATCACGGGAAGTCGTAAAATCGGTGTCGCGCCGGAAATTCGTGTGCGTGTGTGTTTGTTTCGGTGGCTGCTTGTGTAGTGTGTTTTGGTGATTATTTTGGCTGTGCTGTGTGTTTGGGTGGGTTGGTGTGTGTTGTGTTGGACTGTGGGGTGGTGTGTGACTGTAGTGTGTGCG
>QEPC01005976.1:1465786-1478353 GCA_003113815.1 Sphenodon punctatus
TGTTCGGCCATTTCGTAGTTCGGTGTTCGGTTCCGTTCGGTGTGTTCGCCATTTCGGTGTTCGGTGCGTTCGGTGCATTCGGTTTCGTGTTCGTGTTCGGTTGTCCGAACAGGCCGAGTTCGGTCCGAACACCGAACTACCGAACCGCGTTCGCCTATCCCTATGCACCACGCAATTTTGGGTCCAGTATGCCAAGTTACTAACACAACTTATTAACACAGGTCCTGCCCGGATGTGCCATCCGTTGACAGTCCATTAAAAACAAACATCTCCTCCTTTGACATCATTCTGGCCAAAGTGGGGGGGGAACAAGCCCATCTCTGGGCGTGAGTAAGGAGTGGGAAGTCCGCAAGGTCCGAGGACAGCGCGTGTCCCTGCAGACCGTGCTGCGACATCACTCCCAGGGTGATGACCCCAGTGCATGCTGTACCCCGCATTACACTGTGTGTCGTCTCCCCATCTCTCAGGGAGATTACTATTAATACCCTATTAACCTACCTATTAATCCTATCATGGCATACTGGACCCCTGACACAAAAGGGGTGGTCGATCCCGAACCACCCCGACACCCACCACCTATTTAACCAACAATTTTTCCAAATGTCCTGCCACTGCCGCTAAGTACATCTCATTCCCTTTGTCTGAGAGATGTACACCATCATTCCGGTACAATTCCGGTCTTGTGTGCCCAATTCCTGTGTGCCTAATGGTAGATCTGCCTATCCCTAGTAACATTTAACAACTTCCTTATTTATATTCCGCCTGGCCTTATCTACTCTCCCCAGTTTACGTGCCTGGTCCCATCTAAGTCTGGGGATCCATTCTACCCAAACGAAATGAGTTTCCCTAAACCAGTCCCTAATCCTTAACAGGTCCCGTTTGATATTAATATTAATAACTAGGTCCACTCCCTTCCTTACTGATAGGTCATTCTCTCCCAGATGTATGACTAATATATCCGGCAACGGGAAACCCCTTAATCCTTGCAACATTGGCAAGAGCTGGTTCCATTACAAACCACTCCTACCCAACCATCTAATGTGAGCTTCGTTAGCCAGGCCCAAATTCACTCCCAATACGGACGTTGCTGCCACTGCGTTTGCCCACCGTACGAGGCTGTGGCCGACGATCCATATAGTTCGGCGAGCAGCCCCAGTTGGTCTGCCCCCTAACAGGAGACAAGACAAACAACTTGTTAGGATTGGTAGGGGCGTACATATTTCTTGTATGCCCCAGACCGCCATCTCCCCACTGCCATGATTGCTTTTTCAGGTAGCCCTGCAGCGGCCGCCGTGGTAGCTGCCCCAATTCAAAAGGAATGGGACCCAAATTCCCAGGGGGGCAACCCAATCTTCCCCAATGCAGCTCAAAGTATTGCTGAGAGCTGGTAAAACGTAACTACTACCCCGTTTTTATGAATGAACAATTCCCTTTGAACTCTTGGTCATATACTTATATACCACTTTGCTTGTTCTACTAGGCAAATGGCTCGCAGGCCCACTTCGAAAAGTTCTACTACGTGGCCATGGCGTTTCTGATCAGTTTTCGAGCATCTAAGACAAATTTGTAGTCAGTCCACTGCCACCTGTAAATCATCTATCCCCAAGGCCCTTGCAGAGGTATCCCTGGAAGATCTACACACCAGTTCGCTAATTCTAAAACCACCAAAGTACATGATGACATAAATTGTTGTAAATAGTTGCACTTCATATGTATCGTAGCAAACCACAGGGAAGGACTCAACCATTCGTAATAGGACAGGAGTTGTTATAGGGGCCCGTTTCCTCTGTTGTGTTACCTGTGTCCTAGCCCACGACTCTAGCATGTGTTTCAAGAAAAACCCGTTATCAGGAGGCGGAAAACCTTTCAGCCTACTGACAAAGGCGAGTGCTACGAGTTTTCCTGCAATGGTTCCTACAGCCAGACCCCTAGTTCTAAGTGTTTGTGCAAATTGAATTGCCTTGGCTTCAGTGATAGGGAACCCCAGTCCCCAGCCTTTGACTGACCTAAATTCTTGAAACTCCCGGAAGGCCCTACCATAAGCGGCCTGCGTTCTGGGTGCCAGAGATCCTTGGATGGTGTACTGCAGGTCTAGTTGCCAAGACTCCAAATACCTAGTGGCAAAGGGTCCGGGTCCGCCCGGGCCTCTGGCGCCAACTCCCGAAAACGTTCCATCTGGAACTGAGACAAGGCATCAGCTATGCTATTGTCGATTCCTGGGACGTGTCGAGCTACAAAAAGGATGTTATTACGTAAACATGCCAACACCAGGGCCCGCACCAAAACCATAACCCTGGGGGACTGAGAGGACAAAGAATTCACGATGTGAACCACAGCTAAGTTGTCACACCAAAATACTACAGTGTGATCAGCAAAGTGCCCTTTCCAAATCAAGACCGCCACCACTATTGGAAAAAGCTCCAAGAATGTAAGATCCCTGGTGACTCCTGCTGAGTGCCATGCTATTGACCACTGGGCCACACACCAGTGCTTCTGAAAATAAATCCCGAAGCCTATCCCGCTGGCTGCATCGGATTGCACTTGGAGATCAGCCTGCAGTTGGTTATACACCAACTGGTTATACACCAACTGCTCCTGCCATAAGCTTACCCCATTGTAATCCTCCAAGAATGCCAACCATACCCGAAGGTCCAGCCGCATCTCACTGGTGACCCATATATGGTAGTGAGGGGGTGGGTCACCCCTGAGCCTACCATACAACCGTGATAAAAATGCCCTGCCGGGTGCCACCACTCTACATGCAAAGTTCAGGGATCCGACCAAGAACTGCAAACTTTGGACAGTTATTTTTCTGGCTGCCATGCACTCCTTGATCTTTTCCTTGGGTAGCCTCGATGTCTTAAGTTCTGTGTCGAGCTCAATCCCCAAATACGTAAGTCTAGTTGTTGGCCCTTCCGTTTTTTTGGGAGCCAAGGGAACGCCCAATTCGGCAGCTACCTCTGAAAATAATTGTAGGGCAACTGTACATTCCTTCAACTTGGGGGAGCCTATCATCAAGAAATTGTCCAAATATTTAGTTATGTCACCCCCCTTTTGTCGTTGCTTAAAGACCCAAGCAATAAGGGTACTGAATCGCTCAAACACAGAACAAGAAATCGCGCACCCCATCGGCATGGCCCGGTCATAATAATACCGCCCCTGGAACTGGAACCCCAGGAGGTGAAAACTACTGGGATGTACTGGGAGAAGTCTAAATGCTGATTTCATGTCGCATTTAGCCAAGAGCACTCCTTTACTCTTTGCCCTCACTTTCTGCACTGCCTCGTCAAATGTAGCATACTTGATGGTAGTTAACTCCTTTGGTATGGCATCATTCACGGAGCTGCCCTTGGGGTGTGACAAGTGGTGAATTAGGTGGTATTCCCCTTTCGCTTTTTTAGGGATGATTTCCAGGGGGGAAATAACTAAATTGTCCATGGGGGGATGTTCGAAAGGGCCCGCAATCTGCCCCTCTATTAGTTCTTTTTCAGTCTTTCCCTTCACTATCCTTTCCATTCCCACTGTTGATTTTAGTTTACGAACTGTCCCTTGCTGCCGAACTGGGCCCACGGGTATAACAAAACCAAACCTAAACCCCTGCACTATATAATTCACCTCCTCTTTATTGGGATGCCCCCGCAGCGCCTGTTCCAATTGCTCAGTTTTGACTGGCATCGGCCCCCTTCGAAGCCCGTGTCTCTGCTGGGGATCCCCGACTCCCCTTTCCAGGCCCACCCCCTTGGTTGTACCCTCCTTTACCGTTTTTGTACTTGGGCCGGTAGCACTTGATTGCGGGATGCCCGCCGCCGCAATTTGAACACCCGTGCCGGAATTTACAAGTCGTTCTGTTGCACCGCCCCACCTTGTTAAATTCCCAACATGGGCCTGGGATACCTTGCCCACCCCTCCTTGTGTCACCTCGAAAGGACTCGCTCCCCCAGGCGACCCCGCCCCGGACCAAGGGATGCCCGCTGTCAGATCTAAATGCACTAGTGACATCAATCATACATTCAAGCCAGAGGTCGGGAGCATGGACGTCCCAATGCATTCCCGGTGTAGTGGCAGCCCTATGACAGAACACCTCGTCATATCGGAGCCATACTCTGACTGGGCCCATTCCATAAGCATGCCAAATTATGTCGGCATACTTGTGGAGCTCCAACCCGCGGCTGGGGTCGGCTTGGAGTATGACTCCCATGTACACAGCGAAGGCAGCTGTCCAATTTGCCCAATTTCTGTCAGCTTTTGGCTGTTTGAATTTTTATTTCTCCTTCCCATCCTCTGGTTCCGAATGATCCAGGATCGGGCCACTAAATAAGAGGGCGTAAATGTCGACTTATTCTCCTTTTAATATTTTCTCCTTGACTGCCGGTAACAAATGAGCCCCCAAAGGTGTGGCAACACTTGCGATAGCACCCCCTAGGAGCTATCGGTAGTTGCACCCCCGACCCCCTCGCTACCCGTGGCCGGTTTCCCATTCCCAACCTCCTGGGATGTTCCTGCATCAGCCCCTGTTGAAGTGTGTAAGGCACCCTCCTCCACTTGTGCCCGTCCTGCAGGGTCCTGAATCGGCGCTACGGCCGGTGTGACCCATACCCATGCTCCATTCAGTTGCAGCAGTTGAGGTACCCCGGTCCAGGGGGCCTGCCCTATGCTAGCCACTCTGGCCCCTTGTGCTTTGGCTTCCACCCTTTCCCCAGGAGTCATCCTTGATGCCCCTTCACCAGTAGGCCCTGACAAAACCCTCGCTATGTCGGTCCTACCCGTTTCTTCCCCCATGCCCTCCATTGGACACCCAGCACCCAGGTACCCTTGCTCACCTTGCATGCCAACCCCAGGTGGTATGGGGGGACCGTGACTAATGGCTGGCCTTTCCCCTAAAGGCCCCCTCGCCTCACCGTGGAGCCGATTTTGGATGGCCAAATCTTTTGCCACATATTCTCGTCGCTGGTGTCTTCTCCAGTCTCCGCCTGCTCCATCCTCCTCCTGCTGACCGGGGGCCCTTCGTCAGCCTGTAACAACATATCCACACCAGGCCCAACAGGCCCTGCAGTCTCCCTATCTTGACTGGGTTCACCCCCCTGTTGCCTCACGGGCCAGGCAGGGGCCTGCCGGCAATACTGCGCTAGCCCCGGTACCCTATATTGATCTATAGGCCCTCGGGGTGGCTGGTTGGACCCCTCCGGGTGGGGCCCCCCCCAGGATACAAGGTCTGTAGAAGGGGGCCCAGGTGTTTGGACTGTTCTGCGTCAGCCGGGCCTATCCCTCGCAAGGCCGCGCCGGTCCCTTGGCCCCCTTGGAGTGATCTCTGCGGGGTTACCGGCTCTGCACCATGATGCCCTGCCACCCCCTGCTGTGGAGCGTGGTTCCTGTTCCCTCTTGCCAGGTCCCTGCTCTCCCTGTAGCATGCTGGTGTCATGCTGCATGGCCAGGATCGGGGGGGGAAGCGGGGCTCAAGGAGACTCCTAGGGGAAACCCCGGAAGAACCTCCCCCAGCAAGGATCATAGCTCCGCCCCTGCTGCAAGACACTGCGCCACCAGCCCGGTCCACGCTGCAGGGGGATGCTTCACAAGAGGACGTACAAGCCCCGCCCCGACGTAGCAAACGCATAGCGGTGCGACGCACATCGTAGGGGGCGGGGCTTTCAGGGGCTCAATGAGACTCCTAGGGGAAACCCCGGAAGAACCTCCCCCAGCAAGGATCATAGCTCCGCCCCTGCTGCAAGACACTGCGCCACCAGCCCGGTCCACGCTGCAGGGGGATGCTTCACAAGAGGACGTACAAGCCCCGCCCCGATGTAGCAAACGCATAGCGGTGCGACGCACATCGTAGGGGGCGGGGCTTTCAGGGGCTCAATAACAAAGGCCTATAAAAGCACCGGCGGGGCACTAGCTCCCCGCCGGTAATCGTGAGAGAAGCTGGCCCCCTTGCCTTTGACTCTGCTGAAAGCTAAGTGCCTGATTGCAAAGTGGTGAATTGTTTGGTGTCTACTGTGTTTCCCCATTGTGCTCCTACCTACCTGTGAAACCTGTATTGTTTGTTGCTTCTTGTATTCCTAACACCCCTGGTTGCCTTTCCCCCTTGTGACTTAGCAGAATAGCCCCGAGCCCCCCAACTTCCGGTTTTCCTTGAGCTGCGCCTGTTAACCCTTCTTCCCTTTTCAGTCCCTGGGACAACCCCCACTCCCATTCCCCTTCCCCTTGCTCCCTCGGGCCCCCCCTCGCATCCCTGGCCCTGTATCCCCTGGTTCCTGCACTGCCTCACTCTACCCTCACCGTGTATCACCTGTTGGAGACTGGGCTCCCCTGGCCTCATTGCTACGAGTGTGTTGTAAGGCTGACCCTCCCCCCTCCTATTCCCTCCCTGGTTGGCATTATCTCTCTCTACCCCTATGATGATAAGGGTTGCCTTGTAACTTGCAAGGAAAGCCCACCTAATATCCTGAGGGGAATTCCGGGAGCCTCGTCACCACTAGAGAGAGATCGCCACCCCTTCGAGCAAACTCGAGTGAATTCTCGGCCACCCTCCCTTCTTGCCCTATCCACGCTGACCCTCTATCCATTCCTCGCCCCTCTCCACCCGAGAGACTTGACAGCTGGTGGCACAACCGCCCTCTTTCCTCTTTCCAAGTTCTGGGGGCTCATAGGGCAGTCTTCCCCAACCCGGGAGCTGGCCCCACCGTGGGGATTGTTCCCTCTGTACCACTTTCGGGGTTGCTGGATTCTTCCCCGCCCAGCCCTTCCCCCACACCAGGCCCCCTGCTGCTTGGATCCCTAAGGGGGTAACTCATGGCCCCCAAGATTGCCTCGCACTCCCGGAGGTGGGACAACATCGTGGCCCTACTCGGGAGGGTCTCACCAGCCGCGTGGCCTTCCTGCCCCAAGGGGGCTTCGTCTGCCCCAGCTTTCCCTCCCCTCAGCGTAGTGCCTTTTGGCTGTCTCGCTGCCTCCTTCTTCTTCTTTGTTCGACCCATGACCTCACCCCGCCGCTTCTCTTCGTGCGCACAGGCCCGATAAGGATCAGCAGCAAGGGATTGTTGCTGCTGACTCTTCGGCCTTGCTCCCAGCACTGCCGCTTCGTGCGGCTACAGGAGATCCACCCCTTCTAGCAGGGGCAGTACCTCCAAGTCCAATGAGGCGCGCATGCGCTGCCTTGCTCCAGGACAGTTGCCCTAGCAACCTCTCTCACAGCAGGGAAGGCTTTCTAACAAACCTACCTGCAGCGGCTCCATTTTGCCTCCCACGTCTTCCTCCTTAATACTGGGGTGGGGTGCAACAAATGCCCCGTCGCTCCATTTTGACGGCGAAGGGGACTTTTCAAGATGTCATAACTTAAAAACTACTAACTGGATTTACAAAAAGTAAACCAGAAGGCACCCTCTGGCAGCTTCCTTGAATTTTCTAAAAGGCTTACACCTCCTCCCAACTAACACAAAACCCCTTTACCCTGTTGAGATCGAGACGGTTTAACTTTAGGAAAAAACAGATTTCAAAGTGCAGTTTTCAAACTGCAATATCTCAGCTGTTATCCAAATGATTTGGCTGAATGTTGGAAAGCATGGATTGCTTACTGCAGTGATCTCTCTACACACATTTTACAATCCTAACTTTAATTATGTCAGTTTTATAATTAATAGAATGTTTGGACTTTATAATGGAGCGTGCAACATGCCTTAACTATGGAGTAACTCCTACCACTCTATAATATGGAAACAACATTTGGGGAAGGTGCTGGCATAAAAACATACATAACAAAGAAACAAGCTGTAAGGTGATGGAAATTGCAACTGTTAGAGAAGAGTATGGTTGTTAGCATTTAAAAACAAGGTGGGTGGAAGCAAAAAAAATCACTAAAAGAGAAAGAGAGAGAGTTTTGTTACCAAACCATCTAAAAGCAATGAGAAAAGACATTAGATGGGGTGAAAAGGTGCACATTTTTGTAATGTAAATTGTACGTTTTGTAAATTCACTCAGATTTAGTTCTGACTTGCTCATAGCCTGATGAAAAGCTCTCTGTGACCTGAAAACTTGCATGTCCTCACCAACACAAATTGGTCCAATAAAAGAATCATCTAAACTATTTTGTGGTTTTTTTATTGATTTTGGGATAAACAGAGCATCTTCTCTCTAGATTAAATTTAAGTACAGACTTAGGTGCCATTAAAATGATGTATTGTTCTTTGGTACTGAATAGGAAACCTTTACGGCATGTGCTCCAGTGCTTAGCTGGATCAGTGCTCCGGAAACAAAATGTAACAATTGGAGGAATTTATTGTAGAGTTAGCTTTCTGCAGAATAACACACAGTAGAAGTTTCTTCAAAACAGAACTTTACTAAGAACTCAGAAGACATGCTTCCATACTGTACAGACTGCATGGGACAAGATGAAGGACAGAGAGAGGAGAGAAAAGAAGACAAGGAGAGAAAAAAAATTATTTCATCCCCTAACCCTCCCCCTACTGGACAAGCCCCAAATTAAGCTTGCAGGGCTTGCAATGGGCTTTTACTTGTGACTGTTGCACAATCCAACACCCCTTCTCAACAGTCAGTAGTCACTAGGTTCATTCTTCTTAATAGCTTGCGATGGCGTTCCCCAGCTAGTGACTTTGTGGACACATCCGCTGTCATATCCTGTGTAGGACAGTATTGCAGATCTATGAGTCCTTGTTCCTGTGAGTCTTTGAGGAAATGGTATTTTATGTCAATGTGCTTGGTTCTGGGGTTGATTCTTTCTGTTTGCGCCAGCGCTATACATCCTTGGTTGTCTTCCAGGATTGGTGTGGGTCTGTCCAATTTTTGCCCCAGATAGCTGTCGCAACCAGATAACTTCTTGGCTGGCGTGTGCCGCTGCCACGTACTCTGCCTCCGTCAAGGAAAGTGTCTCAGAGGCTTGTTTCCTACTGCACTAGCTGATGGGTCCTCCAGCAAGCAAAAATAGGTACCCACTGGTAGATTTTTGGTCTGAATGGTCTCCAGCCCAATCTGTGTCCACGTACCCTATCAGGTCTGATGCGGAATTTGCTGAGAGCCATAGCTTGAGGTGCACAGTCCCTTTCAGGTACCGTAAGACCCTCTTCACTGCGTTCCAATCCCTTTGGGTTGGGGCTGAGACTTGTCTACACAGCATACCTATTGCCACCGCAATGTCAGGGCTTGTGTTGTGGCAATGTACAAGAGCTTTCCTATCGCCTTTCTGTATTGCTTATTGTCTGGCAGCAATAAGCTCGGTTTTTTGATCTGCTTTGGGTAGTTGTTTTCCATAGGGGTATTTACTGCCTTCGCACCCCCCATGCCAAAACTTTCTATCATCTCTTCTATTGCCTGTTTTGGTTGAGAAGATAGCTTCCGTCGTCTTCTCTTTCAATTTGTATTCCAAGGTAGCGCGTTATGTTACCCAGGTCCTTAGTTTCAAAGTTTTGCACTCGTCCCCTTCTTGCTCAAAGCATACTATAAGATCATTGACATAAATTAATACAAAGATCCACCTGCCCTTTAGTCTCTTTGTGTATAAACAGGGATCTGCTTTGCTCCTGGTAAAATTTTCCCTCATGAGCACCTTGCTTATTTTAGTGTTCCACGCTCTGGCGGCCTGCTTAAGCCCATATATGCTTTTGTGCAGTTTGCATAAAAGATCCCAGTGGTTGGTCCATGTAAATATCTTCCTTCAACTCACCATTTAGGAACGCTGTTGTTTCACGTCTATATGCTTGACTTGCATTCCTCTTCCGGCAGCTATACTAAACAACGTTCTGATTGTAGTGTGCTTAACTACATGTGCAAATGTTTAATCGTAGTCTTCTCTGTACTTCTAGGAGTATCCTTTTGTGACAAGTCGGGCCTTGTACCGTTCAATATTTCCCTGCGCATTGTACTTTATTTTAAATGTCCATTTATAACCTATAGTCTTTCTCCCTGCAGGCAGTGGAGTAAGTGTCCACATCGCCTTGTCCTGCATGGACTTTACTTCTTCTTCAGCTGCTCTTACCCATTTTTCTGCTTCCTCTTCTGACATCTGCGAGATGTTCTCCCAAGATGTTGGCTCTGACAGTTTACTGGTGCTGACTTTGTAGGACAGTCGAATGGGGGGAATGCCTTTGTTAGACCTCGTCGACTGCCTTGGCTCAGCATCAGCAGCTGGCTGTGTCTGTTCCTGCACTTCTGTTACCTTTGTACCTATTTTGACTACTTGTTCAGAGGATTGCTCCTTTTCAGTGGTTTCGTGCATGGTAGATTGTTCTCCTTCGCCTGGACCTTGCAGAGTCATCACACTGTCGTTTGAGTTTTCCACAAAGGTCACACTGTTACTAATGGTTATTCTGTCTGTGCGTGGATCCAGGATCCTGTAACCTTTGGAATGCTCACTGTATCCTACGAGGATGCCTTCCACCGCTCTGTTTTGCAGCTTGGAACGTTTCTCTTCTGGGATAAATACGTAAGTCTTACTTCCAAATACTCTGATGTGGCCCACACTATGTTTTTGACCATGCCATAGTTCATATGGAGTTTTCCTCACTGTTCTAGAATACAGACAGTTTTGTAGGTAGGTAGCAGCAACTGCTGCTTCGCCCCATCTTTCTGTTAGTTCAGAGTCTGTTAACATGCATCTAACCATTTTGGTTAGCGTTCTGTTTTTCCTTTCAGCTGTTCCATTCTGCTCGGGTGTATATGGCACTGTCTTTTGGTGCTCAATGCCATGGAGTCTCAGGAAGTCCTCTACTTCCTTTCCTGTGAACTCACCTCCATTATCAGTCCGCAGTGTCTTTGGTCTGAGCTGGAACTTGTTGCTCGTCATGGTCCCATAGTCCTGAAGCTTGTTGAATACTTCATCTTTACTCTTCATGACGTATGTGATTGTGTACCTTGAATAGTCGTCAATGAAAACTACCATATACCGGTTGCCTCCTGGCATGGGAACTTCATTGGGCTGCAGATGTTGCTGTGTACAAGATCAAGCGGTTTTGTGACTGTATTCTGACTCTTCTTAGGAAGTGTAGCCCTCATGGCTTTGGCTTTGATGCAACAGTTGCATCTCATGATCACGGTACATGTTGATACCTTAAGGAGGGCCTGCCTTACTGAAAGCCGGGCCCTGGGCGGGGTAAGAAACTGGGGCCCTAACTTCAGGCGCTGCCGGCAATAAAGCCTCTGGTGGCTGGCAGGCCTAGGGATGCTCCCCGCTCGCTCAGGGGGGTGCTCCTTGCCGGGCTCGGAGGGCGGGGTGTTACCTGGGCCTGGGCTCATGGATGGGTGGAGGGGCACTCCTCTGCCCCCATCCCCAAGCCCGAGTGGCCATTCGGATCACCTACCTGATCCACTGTCACTGCTCCCGTTCATTGCTCCTCTTCCCGGGCCACCGCAGCTGCGCTGCCACCAGCTCCAGCCTGAGGCCGGAAGCAGCCTGGACCCGGCCAGGCTGTGGACAGGGCCAGCGGTGTGAGGGAGAGGCGGGGCTTCTGCTCCTCCCTCACTTCCACCAGAAGTGAGGGAGAAGAAGCGAGAGGCCCCGCCTCTCCCTCACATCGCGATGCTGGCCAGCCGGGCCCCCTCCACTGCCTGGCTCAGTCTGTTACAGACTGAGCCAGGCAGCTGAGGGGGCAGTTTCGGCCAGGGGAAATGAGGGGGAGGCGGAGCTGCCTCTGCCTCTCCTTTATTTCCCCTGGCCAAGACTGACAGGCAGCGGAGGGAGACTCTGCTCCTCCCTCACTGCTGCTGGCCCCCACTACTGCCTGTCAGATGTGGCGAGCTGGCTCCTGAGGGCCCCATGTCCTGCCTTACTGCAGGGTTTGATCTGGGAGCTGGGTGCAGGGCCCCCTCAAGGGCGGGGCCCTGGGCAGCTACCCCTAACCGGCCTGTGGTAAGGCCCATCCTGACCTTAAGGTCTTTGGTCAACTGCTGTCTGTGCATTTCCTTGATGCTGTCTTTTTGTTTTTGTCCCATGCATCTATGCCACAGGTGGATGCAGTCATCGTGTGGCTTGTGTGCAGTGAGCTTCGTCTATTCTTTTGCCGTGCTCAGACAGTACAGGTGCTCATCTGCAGTGGCTCTGGCCAGTACTTTTGTCCTACTTTGAATTGTGCATTTGTCTCCCTGGAAACAGATGGTGAGCCCCCTCGCTGCCAGGCACCTCATGGAGATGAGTCCCCCTTCTAAGTTGGGCACATCGAGCACATCTTTCATGGGTATGATCAGTGTGCCTCCCTGTGACTGGTTGCAGTACAGGAATCCTTTTCCAATTCATTCCACCTTGATTCTTCTCCCATCTGCAAGGTAGATCCTTTCTTTAATGCTCAGATCCAGTCCTGTGAAGAATCCTTTATTGCTAGTCATGTGACTCATTGCCCCGGAATCTACACACCAATTTTGGGATGAACTGTTTTGCATTGCTCTGAAGCACCCACTCCATTGTTGAGCGACTGTGTTGCTGTTTGCGACTTTAGCCCTCTGCTTAGGTGTTTGTGGAGACAGTTTCTGCTGTTCTGCTTTCCATATATAGCAGTCTTTCTTTAAATGTCCCTCCTTTTTGCATCTGAAGCATACTCTGGTTTCCCTCTTAGGAGCTTTGTCTGA
>QEPC01005976.1:1486207-1541543 GCA_003113815.1 Sphenodon punctatus
TTTACAAACCTGGCAGCACCTCCTGTGCCCTCTTGCTCCTCTGCTGAGGAGCCAACCTCCGCCAACAAAGGTCCAGTGGCAGGAACCTCTTCTTTCTCCTCCACTGGCTCCGCCACCTTGGCCTTCCCTCAGGCCCGATTAATCCTCCTCTTCATTTTTTTTTCCCAAACAACAAACAGCCAGTCACCCACACCAACCAACCAGCCAAACCAACACAGTCAAACCAACACACAGTCCAACACAGCTAAAACACACCAAACAAAGCCAAACAGTCAGCAAGCCACAACACACATGCTATCTCGTCGCACAAGCTCCGCACGCACTCGAATTTCCTGTTTCCGATGCGATCATGGGACCACACGATACCTAGACTGAAACTGATTTCCGAACACCCGACCAGAACGACCAAACCTGAACCCGGTCCCCGGACTGAATGACTGAACCCGAACTTGGCTCCTGAATGGAATGACCGAATGACTGAACCGCAATCTGTTCACACATCCCTAAAGAAGAGGCGGCTGTGCTGGGTGAGAAACTGGAATCCTGCAGGGGTTGCTAGGCAACCCCAGCAGGCACTGATAGGTTAACTGAGTCACGTGGGCCCCGCCCAACTTGGCAGGGTGCACGTCAGTGTTCCATGGCCCCAGCCCCAGTTGCGGGCTGGATCTGGATGGAAACAGCAGCGGTTTGAGCCACTGCTGCATCGTTTTGGCACATAGGGAATCTGGTCGAAACGCGGACCCAGGTGTGGTCCAGAGTGCCTCTTCCTGTCCTGATGGGGGAGACCAGGAGGGAAGCCTCAACCTGTGTGTCCCGTGCAAAGTTTTAGGTCCAAGGGAAGTCGAGCTGCTTGGTAAGAACCACAACCCCGGTTAAGGTCAATCAGTTAGAAATGGTCCTCCAGGGGCATTCTGACCAGGAGGGAAGTGGATTACCTGATCACTGGTTAGATGGGGTTTTTAAGATCCTGGCAGTTGAAGTCCAGCAGCAGCAGGTAGCCCCCATCCTGAAATTTGTGGTTGGGATGGAACTGGTGGTTCAGGCAAAGGTCAGAATGAAAAGAGCGAGCAGAGGGGAAGGTGGAGACCCTTTCCCAACCCCCACTCTCTATGGAATGGGGGTTTCCCCCCTTGGGTGTAGTCCTCAAAAAAGGCCCCATGGGATTTTAGATTGAATCATCCTCTTGTCCCACCCCCGGGGCGGCTCAGTAAGCGATGCCATAGCCAGACAACTTACTTCAGTTCGCCATGCATGATTTGACTCAACAGTGGACCCAGTTAGGCAACTGGCCCTGGCGCCACATTGGCACTGAGGGACATTAAGTCGGCGTTTCGCCTCCTCCCAGTCCACCCTGAAAATTCCATCTGCCAGGTTTCCAAATTAACAGTTGGTGCTATTGTGACAAGGCCACGCCAATGGGGTGCTCCATTTCTAGTTCAGCATTTGAGAGAGTTAGCTCCCTTGTTGAAGGGAGCACCGGGCACCGGGATGATGCACAG
Source organism: Sphenodon punctatus (assembly GCA_003113815.1). Taxonomy (NCBI): domain Eukaryota; kingdom Metazoa; phylum Chordata; class Lepidosauria; order Sphenodontia; family Sphenodontidae; genus Sphenodon; species Sphenodon punctatus. The sequence goes on from QEPC01005976.1 coordinate 1,487,707, forward strand.
GGGACTCATCCCAAAAAATTGGATGGCTTCCTCTTTGCCGGATGGGCCAGCATGATTGAATGTAGGGTGCCGATGCAGTCATTTCACCAGATACCAGGTGAGTTGGGTGTCCGCCTTGCCCCCGAGAAGACAAGGACCGGCCACTAACTGCCGCATCTCAAGATAGAGCTGGACACGGTCATTGCCGTCTCCCACCTACCCGGAGACAAGCTGAGGGCCCTTCGGGTTGAGGTGGTGAAGTGCCGGGGAGCAGCTAAGGGTACGGTCTGCCATCCCCAGTCATTGCTGGGGAGCCTGGATTTTGCATCAAGGGTGGTGGCACCAGAGCAGGCATTTCCGTCCCGCCTCTATGCCGAACTCATGAGTAATCCGCCTTCCCACCATTATATCGGGCTCACCAAGGAAATTAAGCAGGTCCTAGAGACCTGGGCCAGCTTTTTCGCCCATTTTCAATGGAACCAGTTCCTGGAGGGACCAGCCCCTGTTGGAGGTGGTGCTCCGGGTGCACTCTGGTGCAGCTGGCGGTTTGGGGTTTGGTTTTGGTTTATTCTTCAGAGACAGGTCCGAATGGAGTGACTCGGGGGATCACCAGGGATCTCACTTTCCTTGAGCTTCTCAGGCCTGCCTGCTTGGTCCTGTGGTAAGTCCCTTGCTCCCGATGCTGGATGCCCTGGCCCCACATCCTGGGTTGGGATTCCCGAATCCACCAGGGCAGGGGAGAGGGCCTGTACTGTTACCCATTGTACTGGTCATCCATCTCCAGGCAGCTGAGTTGTGTACCACACAGTGCTGTGCTGGCGTGACAACCAAGCTGATGTTCACATCAGTGACACCCAATCGGTAAAATGGCGGCACTCGGGTTCGCGAGTAACCTTGCAGGACACCGCCCCTCTGGACATGGCTTTTGTCGGTAGGCGACTAATAGAGAGCTGGTCCGGGGAACAAGGTTGCACCCTGGACCAGAAGTCCCCCATTAGTTCGATTTTGCTGCTCGATAGGTGCTTCCCAACATTCAATTTGATGGTTATGAGGTTGCATTGTTTAAATCGTTGTTTGAGCCAGCACTCTTCGGGGCTTCTTGTGTGAGTGAACTTGTAGCATAATCAGTCAAGGACACCAGAGGTCGGGTGCTTCTGCTCAGCGACGTCAGCAGTGAGCCAGCTGCCATAGTCTGGCGCATTCACCGCTCAAAAACTGGCCAGAGAGGGAGAGGGCAGGAGGTCAGGCCAAGCAGGGCTGCTAAGCCTGGGGGTTATGCCCATTTCAGGCGATCAAGGCATACCCCTTGTTCCGCAAAGGATCCATCAGTTTCATGGCTATGGCCGCCATGTCAAAGCAGGGCTTGCGGGCACTGGGCCCTCAGCATCCGGGGGCTTTCCGGGCCTACGTTCTGCACGCCCCCTCCCACAACCAGTCCTAATTCTCACCTTGCTCCCTCAGGTGCTCCCCCACATCGCTGGAGGCAGGTTGGGATTATTGGCCGCAGTCTGGTGTGCTGGGCTAGCGAAGCAGCAGACCAGACCAGGTGGGGAACACAGCTGGGTTTGTCGGCGCAAGCAGAGATACGCCGGAAAGACCGTAGTGGTATGAGGTGGCACCAACCTCTGCCAGCCCTCAAGGAGCATCGAGGGGGTCCCTGCCCGATGTTCTCATTTTACATCGGGATGAGAATGACATGCCCTGCCTCACAGGCGTCCAACTGATCAGGAGCATCAAGCAGCACGTGTGGGAGATTGAGAAGCTATTCCCGTCTGCCCTCATCATATGGACAATCCTGGTCAGACGTATGACAGGGTGCAATGGGGGTGCACCCTACAAAGATTGATAGGGTGGGGAGCCATCAATGAGGACGTGGGCAGGTGACCGACAGGCCTGGGTGGAGTGGCCATAGACACCTATGCCTGTCGCATAAGCACCCTGAGCTGTATTGCTGGGACGGGGTTCCCCTGTCACTTGAGGGCAAAGATTGCTACTTAGCAGTCCTAAGAGATATGTTAGTATTGGTATGAGAGAAGATGTAGGAGGTGGGGATCAGGCTCTTCTGGGTAGTCCCGGCGACCCCTTAGTGGCAGGGGTCCAGTACTGCAGGTTAGAGTAGATTAGGACCTCGAGTAGATTAGGATAAGTACGAGTCATCTCCTTAAGAGAGGGGGAGGCCCACCCGCCGGAAAAGCAGGGTACGGCAAGCAGCGGGGTAGCCTCCCTGGGAGGAGTGTCGAGCGAGGGTGGTAGGGACAGGTATGGTCCCCTGTTGACAGGCGCCCTCATCCTTACTCAGTCCTGAAGGACTTTGGTCCCTCTCACCCGTGGCAGGGGCCACAGAGGGGGAGACGTGTTCAGGAGTGGGTTGGTAATCGAAGGTACGTCAAAACCACCTCTAAGTTACTGTATGTTGCTGTATGTTTGGCAAAGTTCAAGTACTGGACCCATATCGCAATAGGCGATTTCTCCCACCTAATTCTAATGATCGGACCTAATAAAGAGTGTGGCCATTTAAAGCCCAGCCCTTGTGTCCTGTCTCCTTTGGTGCATCGGCAAACCTCCCTAATCAAATCTAGCAGCCAAGGACTTCTCTCTGACTTGACCACCCTTTGTTTACTGTGTCTGCAGCTGCAGGCCCATTCACACCTTGGTTAAATTTTAATCAACATTCTTGACTTGCCCTTTCCTCCTTTGTTCCCCTTTTCCATTGTCTCAAACTATTATGTACTGTATAAGAGACCCTTATTTTGTTTGTGCAGTAGCTCAGAAGCATCCTAGCTAGCTGTGTTGGTTAAGGTCTGTGTTGCTGGTTCTCTTGGACAGGGACAGATCTGGATCCACTGTTTCTGTTCCAGTCCCTGAGCAATCAAATTCTAGTGACCCAACCCTGAGAGTGTGGGGTCTCCTTGTTCATCACATGTGTCCTGCAGAAACCCCTGAACCCCTCAACGTAAGAGACTACACTGTTTACCATGTTACTATCTATCAAATTACAATTTAATTACTGTTTGACTTTAAAAAAAAACAACCAACAACCCACCTTCTGTCTGTCCGTACTGGTCTGGTTATGCGGTAATGCAGTAAGCGATAATGTGGTAAATGGTAATTTAGTAAATGGTAACTGGTAAATGGTAATATCTGGTATTCCAGTCTGGTGGATAACCTCTGCGGTGACTGGATTGTTACTGGATAACTTCCAAGGTATCCGGAATACCAGATACTACCCACAGATAATTTATTTCCTATCGGTTTTAGTTCTACCACTAGCCATGGATATACTGCACAATGATGAGGGTTTGGCACCTGCTTAAGCCTAGCAGGGCGCTTGGGCATGCAACTTACATGCACACAGTCCCCTTGTGCACCTGGACAAATGAGGATTGCACCCTTTGTATTTGGTTTTTACATGCTATCTTCCTAATTAATGGCAAAGTAACTTTTATGGAAGAAGAATTGTAGTAAAACATTAGGAGATGTGGTCATTCCTAAATTTGTGGTCTCTTTCTTTAATTTCCCCTGTTTCAGCTCTAAATTAGCTATCTTTCACTGCCTGTATTGTTAATTCACGCAGAGATATTGTTTCTCTTATTTCTTCAGTGATTAGCTAATGCAGCTTAATTTTAAGCAAAGATTATGCATATTAAATGGCCTGCTGCAATCAACATCCTTTTTAGTTTTGAAGATTCTTTAATGGTGTTACAAATATTTTCTTTGTGAGAAGATGTGTTTATACTATGGAGAGTTCTTTCTTGTAGATCATTGCATTTGCTCAAATTACAAAAATATAAGTATAAATAAATTAGGGAACTCTGCCACTCCTTATGAGTCGTGAAAGGAAGATAATGATATGCTCGTTACATCAGCAGATAGAGCAGTTCCTAGGATGACCAGATGGCTCAGAGCACAGATAATGGGGGAATATAGCCTTTTACATATAGACCCAAGATCAAGATCATCCTGAAGATCTGATCCTTCACATATATGCAGTATTAAAGTGGGGTGAGATGTGGAGGACTTTTCCCCCACCAATTTGGGAATGAGGAGACAGCACCTTCTTTCATTTTGGTGCTATTCTCATAGAGAAAGAGACTTGGCAGCTGTGGGAAATATTCCCCTAGGTGAAACATTTGAATTTGTACTTTTGCACTTGAAATTTGAACTTGAATACTGTACCTTTTATGCACACATTATTCTTTTATTATACACACCTGTATCTCCTTTTCTTTCAGTCAGTACCCTGCTCTGAAATATAAAGAGGCAAGAGTTGCTGCCTCATTTTCTAAATAAGTTGAGAGGAAGCACAAGGGTACAAAAAGGCACAGGACTTTTACAGAGGTGGGGAACCTGTGGTCTATGGACTTAAATACATTTGGCCCTTTAGGGGTATATTTCCCAATTCCTGGATCCAGTCAGGTGCGGTGCCACCCCCAGGACATCAAGGGCACTGCTCCTACTGGCCTCTGCGCCCCCCAAACATACCTGAAGGCTGACATTGTCCTAATGTCCCCTCCCCGCCCCCGGGTCCCGGTGGTGCGGTGGACACCAGTGCGGCTGTGTCAAGCCACTCTGGCATGCCGAACTTCCTGGTTTAATACTGCGCATGTGCGAGCGTGTTCCTTTGCTTGCACATGTGCAAACGGCATGCTGCTGATGCCTCCCTCGGGCCAGGCAGGTCGCGAGGGGGAGGGGACTCAGCTCAACTTGCAGGAGGAGGAGGAGTGGAGCCTCGGAGAGGGAGACGGAGACCTGTAAAGGGCAAAACTTCAGAGAACGCATGTTGGGTGGCTAGGGAGTGCCGTCCAGCACGTGTTCATAGAAACAAGTAACACGTTGCCAGGATCCCTGGGGGCAGTCTTTCATCCAGGTCTGTGGAGAGGCAACCGGCAGCACAGTAATGTTATATGGACTGTAGCCCTTGGTGCCCTGTGGGCAGGAGGGGGAGTCGGAGGAATGCATGGATGTGTGCGTGTGTGCGTGTGTGTGTGTGACTGTTGATGTGTGTGTGTGCTATTGGCTAGTGGAACAGCAACTGCGGGGGGGGGCATGGAGAGTGCTTGTGTTAACTTTATTTAGTGTCTCTGAGTGTGGACTTTTTTTCTCTCACGTGGTGTGAGGGTGGGGGCTGCCTGCTGCAGAGACCAGAGTATATATAAAGGTTCTTGGTATTTATCTTTCTTTTGTCAAGGCTGAGAGGCCAGTACAATAAACATTTTAATTAATACTAATACTATATAAACATGACTCCACCAGGCGCCATTTTATCTCTCTTTCAGACTCAGTTCTTGAGAGAGAGAGAGACTGAGTGAGTTTGCAGTTGGCCAGCCTGCTGGTGGTCAGACTAAATCTTTTTCATTCAGGATCAATTCACTGTTAGATTATATTTATTCATAGATAATAATATTTTATTAATAATAATCATCTCAAGGAAGCAAGTTAGGGTAGTGCTAAGTCAGACCAAGAATCCATCATCAAGCCCAGCATCCTGTCCTCCAGCGGAGGAGGAGATGCTGCCAAGCTCAGCCTGCCCTGTCTGGGTGAGTACATTGGGGACCTGGCTGGGGCTTGGCCTTGGCTTTTTGGGGGCCCCCCGGTGGCTGGGGGACTTGTCTTGGGAGGAGGGGTGATGTTTAAATAGTGATTATTATGGGATGATATCACATATGATTATTACAGATTGGTTCTGCCCTTTTAGTATTTTTTTTGTATTTTTAGGATATTTTAAATTAATTTTTAAATTATGAGTAATAGTATGTTTTAATTATGAATTGTAATTGTTGATTGTGTGTGTTGTAAGCTGCTCCGAGCTACTTTGTGAGCAGGAGGGTGCTGGATAAAATTGAAATAAATAAATATGATTGTGCTGCCAGCTGCCTTGGTAGTGGGGGTCCGGGGGAGGGGGGAGTGGGTTGCACTGGGAGACATGGGGCTGGGGGGGGAGGTGGGGACTTGCGGAGTCTTTCTGGGAAATGGGGTTGGGGGAGTGGTGGTGGTGGTGTGGAGTGGGGTGCACTGGGAGAGTGGGGGGACTTGGGGAGTCTGACTGGACACTGGAGTATGGGTAGGGTTGCCATAGATGCAAATTTTTAGAGGGCACTTATGAGATACGCAGGTTGCAGGACTGTATTGGAACCAATGCAGCACCGCAACCTGTATATCTCATAAGTGCCCTCTAAACATTTGCATCTCTGGAAATCCTAAGTGGGGGGAGTGGGTGCACTGAGACACATGGGGGAGTGGAGTGGAGCTGGGGACACGGGAAGTCTGGCTGGGCAATGGGGTTGGGAGTGGACTGGGAGACTGTGACACATGGGCAGGGGGTGCGACAGATATGAAGTGAACCATGTTTTGGGGGACAAGTGGAACTCCGCACTGTCGGTTTTGTGGTGTGTTGAGGATAAGATGGTTGGTTTAAGAAGATATGGTTTCAGTGGTTTGCTTTTGCTTTTTGTGTGTTTGCCGGTGCACTGCTGGTTTCGCCCCTCCTCCCCCAAGCATGTGCATAGGCCGTGGCCATTTTCTGGGGCCTCACTGGCCATGGCTACTCTTTCTTAGTTAAAGTTGGTCCCTTTCCTCTTTTACACATAAATTGTCTGCTTTCTGTTTTCTGGGTGGGGTACCTAGGGACTTGGATGGAGGAAGGGTTTCCAATCCAATTTTTTCTGGAATGTTCCTTGCATTTTAAAATGGCCCCACACTTTGCAGTTTGGTGGGATGTTGTGAATAGAGACAAAATGGCCTCCGCCTCTCTAGTAGAGAGGCCATTTTGTGAATTTGAACGTCTACTGGTCGTGGCTACTATTTTTTTAAAATGGTCCCTCCCTTCGCTGTTTCAGTGCTTCTGGAAAGTAGTTTGCCTGCAATGCAGGCCAGCAACAGGCAAACTTTTTAAAAAAGGCCTGTGTGCTTGGACAGGTGTTTGGTGGTGTAGCTACTAGGGATTCTGGTCTGGATGGGCCTGGTTTGGTGGCAATGCAGCCCTGAAATGGGCCAAGCTTTTAAAAAAGGGCCCATGTGCTTGGACAGGTGTTTTGTGGTGTAGCTGCTAGGGATGCTGGTCTGGATGGGCCTGGTTTGCTGGCAATGCAGCCCTGAAATGGGCCAAACATTTAATAAAGGGCCTGTGTGCTTGGACAGGTGTTTGGTGGTGTAGCTACTAGGGATTCTGGTCTGAATGGGCCTGGTTTGCTTGGAAAACTCACCAGACTTTTTAAAAAAAATGCCTGTGTGGTTGGACAGGTGTTTGGTGGTGTAGCTACTAGGGATGCTGGTCTGGATGGGCCTGGTTTGCTTTCAGCGCAGCCCTGAAACGGGCCAATTTTTGTAAAAAAGGCCTGTTTGCTTGGACAGGTGTTTGGCTGTCTGGGAACTGGGAGCCTACCTTAGAAAACTACAGGCAGCCAAGGAGAGCATGAAAATGAAGAGGGTTCCGGATAATTAATGACAAGTGATGGCATGGGGACTAGGAGGGTCCTGGACCTCTTCTTTGGGGGAGAGGTCCACAAAGAAGCAAAATTAAAGATGTCATTCAAAATGCAAACATCTGAAGTAATTTGCTTCTTTTTTCTATCCAGTTTGTCTGAGATCTGGCATAATTCCACACCTCGTCTTACTTTTCTTGTAAACAGAGGAGAAAGTAGGTAGGAGCATGGTAGAAGAGAAGGCTGCAGACAACAAGGAAACCCTTTCCCCCTGTCCCCCACTGAACCCCTTCCTCTTCTCATGCACTAAAACCAAACCCTTTCCCTCCTACTTCTCCTCTGTCCTGTCCTTCTCTTCCCTTTCATTCACTTCTGATTCGGATTGTTGCAGAACAGGGAGCTAACTCAGTCCTCCCAGTTCTCCAAGCCAGAAGGAAGGCTTGTCCCAAAGCCTACACCTTCTGAAGACTACAGGTGGCCAAGCATGTCATGAAAATCGAGGATTTGAGGGTTCAAGATAAAGGTAGGTGATGGCAACGTGATCTATTTTTTAAACCTACTATGGTTAATTTGGACCCGGTGGGAAAGAGAATGGCCAGGAACCCAGTAAGAGGGTTCTCTATCACCTGGTGGCAGTGCTTCACACAGCAGAGTTCCCAGCGTTAAGTAATGTAATGTCCATCCATTGTTAACCCTGGGAACTCCTTGCTGCTGGGTTATGCCACACCACTGGCCTACCGTTGCCCTGGCTCTGCCTACTGTTGCCCTGGTTCCGCCCCTAGGCCAGGCTCCGCCCCTAGGCCTACCGGTGGCAGGTTGGAGCCACCCACTGCCCCACCGGCCTCCAAACCCACCAGCCGCCACTGGATCCAGTCCCTGCTTTGAAGCACTAAAAGTGCAAACTCAGAGGAAGGGACTGGAGATGAGGGCATCCACTCAAGGACAGAGGATGAATCAACGGCATAGATCCATGATCTGGACCCTCCTCTTCCTTTCCCCATCTTGAGCACATCCTTCTTTTTTTTAGTGCCATCAGCTCTCAGCTCCTTTTCTGACCTGCAGAGTTTGTATTAATTTTTAGAGTGACTTGTGAGAGCAAAAAGATTCCCCATCCCTGACTTCTAGCTAAACGGCTCCACAGTTTAGCTCCTCAGCCACACTCTGAATGCTGCCATGTGTATAACTTTGGACTAAAATTTGAGGGCAATGGTGACTCACATAAGCCCTGTCCCCATATCCCTGAAATTACAGGGGGAGGAAATTTGCTGGGGATGTGTCCCCTATCTCCCCCTCTATAATTACTCCCATGAGCTCCTGCTGTGTCATTCTCCCAAACCGTTATTTAACATACTGACCTATAGGAAGAGTCCTTCGTTAGTGGCTATTTTTTATTTTTTTTAAAGTAGCCAGCTGTTACCTTTGTAGCCAGCTGTTGTTACCTTTCTAACCTCTCACATAGGAGAGGTTAGAAAAGAAAGCTGAATGTCAGAAGTTCAAGGGTGGGAGGGCAATGTTGTATGTGTGTGAGGAATTTCAGATTTTAAAGTTTGCTTTTTAAAGTTTAAAAAAAAAACAAAAAACAGGAGTGGGTCTGGGGCCCACAACTTTGGGGATGAACTCACATATAATGCTCCTAGAATCTGATGTCTGTGGGGCCCTGAAAGCTGTATAATGAGCCCCAGATCACTGTTGCGTGTGAGTGAGGCAATTCGAATTCCAGCCCCACTTTAAAGTCGATTAGACTGACAGATCTAATTGTCAGCTCTGAGTTTCAAGCAGGGCTGGAACTTGGGCTGCTGCCCTCACTCACACGTAACAGCAATCGGGGGCTCATTATACAGCTTCTGGGACCCCCGTGGACATTGGATTCTAGCAGTGAGACATGTGAGTTCACCCTGGGTGTTTTTAAACAAGCAAGGCGAGGGGTGTGTGTGTGTGTGTCCGTTGTTGCTGAGCGGCACTGCCATGGAGCACCCACTCAGGTGGAGTGCGTGGGGAAGGATTCAAACAGGTGGCTCCCAGCATGGCTACCCCAGCCACGGAGGCAAGCTGCCATGCACTTCCTCTGCCAGGGACCATGGGGGAGGGTGGAAGTGCGCTGGGCTGGCCTTTGCAATCGACATGTCCCAGGCGTGAGTGCAGGAGAACCCAGACTCCCCAGCACTCCCGGCCAGTTCTTGTGACTTACAAAGGTCATGTTCCCCACCCATAGTGCCTATGAGTGGTGGACAAGCCTGATGGCATGGCTGGCTTCCCCAATTCATATGGGCAGGGGCTCTATGGCTGCCCATAGCCATGGAGCTATTTGACTTGCCCCTCATGTCAAATGTCTCCGGATTTCCCAGCAGTGCTCCATGTGTGACCATGATTGGGTGCTCCGTGACTCACAGGAGCATGCATCCCCCTGATCCACCTTTCAGATGGGCGGTGGGCTCCATAGCTCCTGGGTAGTCATGCGGGGAAGCATCTCTTCTAAAAACACCCTTTGAGAGGGAACTCCCTCAGCCCTCGCTGCCTGTAGTTTGGACTGCTGTTATCTCATTGTTTGTTCATATAAATAATTTTACAGAGGAGCAGTAAAAATACAAACAAATTTATAGGATATATGAACAGTGGAACAAAAACACATACTCAAACAAAATAACCAACTGTCTTTTTAAAAACAAACAAAAAAAACAACTAGCAAAGTTTTTGAAACACTGACAACTTGAGGCAGGAGAGACTTCTTTTCTGCTCAATAAAGGCCTGGCCCAAAGAAGCCAGCCAAGTTCTCCATTGACTTCAAAGGGCATAGGACTCATCGGCAGGTGGGGAGGGTGGCGGAGGAGAAGCGAAGCTCCCGGGTGGGAATGCAGCGGGAAACAAGTGCGGAAAGCTAGGTGGGAGCTTTGATGAAGCCCTAGCAAGCTATTAGATACTTCTAAGGCCAAATCAACAGGGCCACCTTGCACAAAACGCTTCTGCCTCCTCTTGCACTGCAAGTTCCAGCCTAGAACTTGCAGCGCAAAATGGGTGCAGATATCCTGTTGCCTGCTGGTGAGCTGGGAGCAGGAGAGTTTGCAGTACAGTACAAACTGGGTACAGTTCTCGTATTCCCTGCTGATTGGCAGAGCTCTAAAAACTCTTCAACTCTTTCTCCTGTTCTACTAGTACTTTTCCGATGATGAATCACCCAATCCCTTTTAACAACCTGATTGCTGTTCTTGTTAACAGAATCTCCCCACTGCTGTATATTCCTTACCATCGGGTATTCTTTCCTCGGTTTATATTCCACATGATCTGACGGTGTGTGGATCCTCCAGTGTACCACCAACTTCTAGGATAAAGACAAGTAAGACATACTGCTACAAAGTAAAATAATCCTTGGAATGGTGAGCTCTAGTGCCAATCCCATGGGAACATAGGCCTCTGATTACCCTCTATGGGTAATCGGGGTCATTGAGGACCATCTCTGTCCTTTTGTTTGGGCAGATGGCTAGAGGCAAAGGGAAGGTGTGGCTAGAGCAGCCATGAAACAGTTCGGCTAGTTTGGGAGCAGTTGGGGGGGGAAGTGAGTTGGAACTTGATGCAGGAGGAAGCAAACTGGAAGTCTTGGGAGAAAGACAGAGGGCTTTTGGGGGAACCCCTTTGTGCTCATTGCTGTTGCCTTGGAAGCTTCTAGATTTGCCAAGGATGTTGGACTGTGGCTTTTAGCATCATTCGGCAAGCTGAACAAACTTGGCAAGGGATGCATTCTCTCAGTCAGTCTATTGCAGCTGTTCAGAACTTTTTGGAATATTATGAGACATTTTTGTTTGCAGAGAGACAAGATTCCTCAGGGACCTCTTTCACAAGTGCAGTGCTACCTACTGCATAAGTATATTACATATTCTTGGTATGTTATTGTTCTAGATAAGTGGTCACCAGTGTAAAACCTCTGGCTTGCTTACTAGGCAGTTTGTAGATAAGCTTGGAAGTATTTTTTTGGGATGCAAGTTTGTTTAGCGACCACTAGATGACAGTGTAATCTGCTGATACAGTACTCAAGCAGATCTATGTGTTAAAACACCAGACCCGGTACCCAGCATTAGCAGTTTGCATGGTTATTTTAAAGATCAGTCAAAGTGGACTTTAGGAAAAGGCACAAAAAATAACCCAAAGCCACTGTGATAAAAAGACCTGTGAGGGTGACAGCATCACCATCATGGGCCCTAGCTCCCACCTAGCTTTCTGCACTTGTTTCCAGCTGCATTTCCACCCGGGAGCTTCACTTCTCCTCCGCCACCCTCCCTACCTGCTGATGAGTTCCATGCCCTTTGAAGTGTATATTTGCCCCCTTTCCCCATGCTGCCCCCTGTGCCCGCAGCTCCTGCATGTGTGCATTCACCCTGCCGCCTCCCTCCCAACCTTCAAATCCCTCATGAAAACCTACCTGTTCTGTCAGGCTTTCCCCTAGCTCTTCATTTCCACAGCCTGGTGGCTGATGCTCCCTCTTCCATCCTTTTACTCAGGGTCCTTTTCTCCCTGTAACTAAGCGAAGCACATGCCCCTGCAACTTCTCAACTTTGTTAATGTATCCCTGTCTCTCCCTTTATTCCCCTTTTCCTGGTCTTTCCTAGATTGTAAGCCCCTTGGGGTAGAAACCTGTCTCTAATAAATGATTTTACAGCACTAGGTACAGTGGAATCAATTCAAGTAGAATCTTGAATAACTTAAATTTCTGAATCAGTCGAATGAATTTGTTTCCCCCGACCCCAGGTCTATGGGGACGTATTGCTTCTTCATCTGGATAAGTAGAATTCTGAACCCTGATAACTCAAATGTTAAGGTGTCTAAAGTATACCCACCCAGTTACAAAGAGTGTATGGATGATTTCCTGGCAGCAGGTGGCTAAAAATACGGTAATATATACCCTGTCAAGGTGAGTGTGATGGGCCAGGGCGTGTCCCTGCCATTGGACTAACCTGGGCCCCCTGGCAGCAGCTCCAAAGGGCACGGAGCTGGACACCCCAGCTGGGAGTGAGCAGAAGCAGCCAGAGCCAGCGGAAGCCAGGATGACACCAGTAGGAGTAGTGGCCGGCATGCCGCTGAACTACAGGCCCCAGAGTGCCATGGGACGGCGATTGGAACAGCCCATGACATCATCAAGATATGATGGCTTCTGGGAGCAGGAGTGCTGGGGCGGATGTAGAGATGGAATGACTAAGTGGAACTCAGGGTATGGGGACTTTCGCTGCCTTATACTTTAAACAAGTAATTGATTATTATATTTCTGCTTGTTGGAAATTTTCACATTTAAAAAAAAATTGTTTAGAAGGCATTTTGAGCTTGAATTTGTGATTTGTTTGGCAAATAGATTACTTGTGGTTTCCTGCCTTCACCTACTTCCCTCCTCTTCTGACTTATGTAATGTATGAGGATCAGCCATGACAGCAGCTTGCAAGCTATTCCTACACCAAATCTCATAATCAAATAATAGAACAAGTCTAAAGTACTCCTTTCACTATTTTCAAATTTACTTTAATGTCCACCTGCTTTAGTATCAACTATAGAACAGTGTTTGGTAAATGCACAGCCCAATAAGATTTTCTCTGTGTTTAATTAATTATAGTAATTGCCACAAATACAGCCCTCAATGCAACAGGAGTGTGATTTCCGTAACCCCCTTTCCATAGGGGTGGGCCATGGCTCAGGTGATAGCGCGCATTCTTTGCATGTATAATTTATTTATTTTATTTTACAAATTTTCTACCCCACCTCTCATGTGTACAACTCGAGGTGGCTTACAAAACATACTTTAAAATAATTAAAACCATAAATCACATAAAACCATAAAACAATCAAGTCATAAAAGGGGTAGCATAAAATCCTTCCCCTGCCACCCACCCACCCTACCCATCTCCCTCACCAAAGGTCCGGTGGAACAGCCAAGTCTTGCACTGACATTGAAATGAGTCAAGGTCTGGGGCCACCTGGGCCTCCACCAGAAGGGAGTTCCACAGGCTAGGCGCCACCACCAAGAACACCCTGTCCATCGTGGCTGCCTGGGCCACCCAGGGAACCTCAAGAAGGGCGCCCCTGGCAGATTACACGGATCGATCCAGGACACAGAGAGTGTCCCGCAGACAGGTGGGGCCTAGACTGTATAGAGCTTTATAGGTAAGTACCAACACCTTGAATCGGGCTGGGAAGACTATAGGCAGCCAGTGCAGAGCACTGGTGTAATGTGGTCACGGCAACCTGTCCCCGTAAGGAGACCAAGTTCAATCCCTGACCTCTCTGATTTAGGATCTCTGGTATTACGCCTGAGTGAGGCCTCGGCTGGGGATCCTGGAGGGTCTCTGGTATTACGCCTGAGTGTGAGGCCTCTGCTGGAGATCCTGGAGGGGTCTCTGGTAGCACTCCTGAGTGAGGCCTCGGCTGGGGATCCTGGAGCATCTCAGGTAGCACGCCTGAGTGAGGCCTCGGTTGGAGATCCTGGAGCATCTCAGGTAGCATGCCTGAGTGAGGCCTCTGCTGGGGATCCTGGAGGGTCTCTGGTAGCACGCCTGAGTGTGAGGCCTCTGCTGGTGAGCCGAATTTGAAACCCTGCTGCCGTGTCAGGTTGTGACAATACTGGGCTAAGATGAACCATCGATCTGACTCAGTTAGGCAACTCCTTATATCCCCTTAACCAAATTGTAGTAACCTTCTGCAGTGGAAGCAGTCACCTGTAGATTAGTTTAGGAATAGGTCTATGTGTCTACCAAAAACAGATTCACTGTTTCACAGGCAAGCCATCTTTATACAAATAATGTAACATAGCTAAAGAAACAGTCCTCCATATTTTCCTTTTGGTGTTGGGAAATTATGCACTCCAGTTTGAATTGACTAAATGCAACTCTGAACTTGCATTATGGGAATCACTGATATCCAGTTTTTCATTTTACTAGGGGGAAAAATGTCCAGTACTTCTGATATTAGTGGTTTCAGATTGCGAGTGACCTGGTGGGTGCTTTGGTGCAAATAGCCAAGTGTACTTAAGAGATGCATATTTTATTCTTTATAATTTTAGAGTAAATTATAATATTATAACCTTGCTTATCACTTGAGGAACATTGCTTTGGAACAGAGACCTGGAGTTCACCAGCAGTAAGCCCAAGTAAGAGCTTGAATTCCCTAAAATGCTCTATCATGGGTTTCCCCCCAAATTAAAATTAAATTTTGGTGAGTCATATTATGCGTACAAAGGCACATTCCTGTCTAGCAAAGCCACAACTCATGTAACAGCACATGAAAAGAGGGATTCCTTTGAGTTCAATACAGCTTTTAAAATAATTTTACCATGATTTTTTGTTTAAATTCTAATGACTCCACCAAAATTGCAGCCAACAAAGTTAGAAGAACGGCTGTAACTATATGAAATACCCATTAAAGATCTGTAATCCTTAATGAGCTGAGAAAATGAGGTGATACAGTCAATTGCTCTGGGATAAGTGGATGCAAGTTCATTAACTTGACCAGAATGACTCTCGCATTCAGTAACACTGAATTGGACTTCTGATAGGGATTGTCACTGAACTGAGCAAGATTTTTAAAAACATCATTTGAAATAGGAATTGTCCTAGTTGGCACATAACAATGGTTTTAAAGCAGGCCTCAGCATGGCTATGAAGGCAATTCATCTGCTCTTGATACGCGAGCACTGTCCTGCTAATTCAGCTTCCAGCAGGAAACCCTTAATGCAGATGGTAATTGTAACCTGTGTTCTGCTGTTTGTCTCTGTATTGATTTTAAACTAGCTTCAGCAGCAGGGATTTGGAAACTATCTTGTGCTGCCTGTGTGCATGTAGGCAAAAGTGGAGGAGAGTTCTGTGCATTCTTAAACGTATAGCCTGGATACCATTACTTGAGAGAGCTTTAACAATATGTGAGGCTGAGGTAAAATGAAATGCAAGGCCATGCCCTTTGAAAAGATTTTTATACTGGAAAAAGAAAGTTTCATATTCCTTTCCTGGGAGATGACTCGTTTGCTTCTTCTTTGTTAGGGGGTGTATGTGACCTGCTGCTGAAAGTGGCCTGCAGGCTGCTGCTGAAATGTCTCTGGCGGTTCTGCTTGCAGCTTCCGGTCGGCTTTTACAATGGGGGCAGGCAGAAGCCATTTCTATAGGAGTCTGTGCCCCTAAGTCCTCTAAAGGTGCTAAGAAGGTATTTAAAAGAAGTCTTTGGTTCAGGTGTCACTTCTTAGAAAAGCACAAGGAAGAGGCAAGTATAATAGAAGGGAAGTGTTTTTAAGCTGAAGTCCACAGGCAGTGGTGCTAGGAAAGTGCAGGCCTGGTTCTCCGCGAGTCTACCTAAAACATAAAGCTAGTGGTGCTTGGTTAAAATGTTGTGTTCTGTATGAGTCTGCAATAAAAAACCATGGCATATACTGGAGGTATTTATTTATTTTATTTAAATAAAACAAATAAATTATTTATAATAAGGTAGGGAGCATCTGGCCATGGGGTCAAATCTGGCCCATGGTTGTTGCTTTTTAACTGGATCCCTTTCAATTCTTAGCTCTGGTCCATAAATTCAGTCCCTTCCCTCAAACACTAAAAGAGTGAGATCACAGGAAAAGAGTGCAGATGAGGACAGGATTTGAATCCATGGCGTAGACCCATGATCTGGTGTGCCAGCAGGTGCCTGGTGAGCTTGGGCTGTGGTGAAAGTGGAAGGCACAGTCTGACCACAGTCTTGGTAGGAGAAGGAGGCAGCAGCAGCGAGGAGGAACCTCTAGGATGCCTAGGGGAAGCAGAAGGTGCATGTCCTGCATGGTGCCACCCACATCATGTGCCGTCCATGAGAGCAGCATCTTCCAGCGGCTCATATCCCAGTGTCAGACCCTGCTTCTCTTGCTCCAAGGCAGCCTGGTCTGATGGCACAGAGAGCTACAACTAGGGATGGGCAAACGCGGTTCGGAAGTTCGGAGTTCGGACCGAACTTGACCAATTCGGTTGACCGAACTGAATTTTCAAACTGAACCGAATTTCCGAACTTGGCTCTATTCGCCCATCCCTAAAAGATAATATTCCATTTAGTTTAATGGGGTTTGAATTTCCAAACTTTGTTTGGAAGTCCGGAGTTCAGACCGAACTCGAATAGTTTGGTTGACCGAACCGAATTTCCGAACCGAACCGAATTTCCGAACCGAATTTCCAAACTCGGTTCTGTTCGCTCATCCCTAGCTACAACTGCTGCAGAAGTGGCATTGGGCTCTGCTGTAGAACACACACTGGGGTATGCCATTACAGGAGGATTTAGCAGAGGAGGTGCCGAAGTGGCAAGGCCCAACATGGCTTATCAGGAACCTCAGGCAACTCAGCCTGAGTACCAGTGGTCGTCCCAGTTCACCCCTTGCCAGTATGAAATGAAGCAGTCCCTGGAATGTGTTCAAAACCCGACTGATCTGAAACTCTTCAAAGGTTTCAGTGAGGTGAGGAAGCAATACAGGTTTGCTAATGGTTTGTCCTCCTAACCAACCTCTACAGAATGAAGCTGGAAACACAGTTGTGAAAGATGCTTTACTAGTAAAATTACTAAAGTTTAAAGCTGTCATCTGTTTTATTTTTCATTTGCAATCAATTTTTCCAAAACCAAGGGCTTTGCAGATGTCTACTGCTGGTAACAAAACATGCTGGAATACAACAGAATAGTTCCCCTCTATGTGAGGGGAACAACGTTTTGTTATGAGAGAGGGGAAAGGTGTTTTAGGATTATCTAATCAAATCTAGTTACTTGCATTTTACATTGCTATCAGTAGTGTATAAATGTGAATCTAAGAATAAATGAAGCTGATTTTGTCCCATGATCTGCAACTTCCCCTTTCTTCTTCCACCCGGAACACACCACTAAAGTACGCCCACCCTAGGTCCTATCTGACATGTGGAGTTTATATTAATTTTCAAAGTGGCCATGAATAATAAAAGTTCCCCCTCTATGGTATATACAGTGTAAAAATATAAACACCATGGTATGAAAGAAGGGACACTGGGACCTCATAGTCTAGAACACCTGAGATCCACCTTTTTTTAACTATAAAAGGACTAGTGTTTAGTAAAAACAGCAAGAACTGTTGTAGAAAAATGAGAAAGTATCAATAACTTGCCCAACCTCTTGCACTGGATGATGTCTCCTTGAGGGGAAGATCAGGTGTGTTGTTTGTGATAGAATGAACACTGGTTTGCTTGGCAAAGGAGAGTCTCCCTCCTCCCCTTGTAACTAACCTAAGCACCTGGCAACTTTGTGAATGTATCCCTGTCTCACCTATAGGTAAAAATAGATGCAAAGCTGGTGCGGCAGCACTCATGCCCGGGGTGGGAAACTGCGGTGACTGGCTGCTCTCCTGACTGTCAGGTGGGACGTGCCTGCAACCTGGGTGGCCAGTGAGCCATCCCTTGCTCCAGGTAGGGCAGGGCAGGGGAGCACAATATAAGTACGGGCGGCCCACATCCCTGTTCGGCTACCTACCTCCTGCTACCCATGGTGGCCAACGACATGCAGCCATGGTCATCCCCGTCCTGAGGCAGGTATGGCAGAAGCAAACAGATGCATTGACCCACTATGGCCAACGTTAGCCTGCCTGGGTAGTCTTTAGTCCAGAATGAGTACTTCTCTTTTAGACGACTCTGTACGACCTGGCTGTTCTGTCAAGCTTTTGGTGAGGAAGATGGGTAGGGTGGGTGGGTTGAGGGTTAGGGTAGGAGGGTTCTTGTTTTTATGACACTCCCATATGTAGAGATTTTATACATTTTAAAATATTTTTATATTTGTGTTTAAAATTGTGAGCTGCCCTGAGCTGCATGGCTGGAGGGGCAGGATATAAGATTGCATAAATAAAATAAAGAAATAAAATCTTTGAGTAGACTCATTCCGGACCAGCTGCCTACTCGCTCTGGAGCACTAGCGGGCCAACATCTGGTGTCCGGGGAACAGACGTGTGGCTGGGTTCTTGGCCCACGCGGGCCAACATCATGTCTATTTTTACCCTATGTTCGTTCCTCTCTGCTTTGTCTCCACTCCCCTAGATTATAAACCCCTCAGGGCAGGGACCAGTCTCTAATCACAACACGATAGTATTTTTATACACACCACATGAAATCCCAGTGAAGTCAAGAGCAAAATATCATGGATTACCCTTACAATTCCTGCCTATTGGAGAAGGAATATTGAGGGGGCCACAATTCAAAAAGATGAGAGAGCTAGGCAGAGCTAACCTTCCAGAACTTGCCCAGAATGTGTGTGTGTGTGTGTGTGTGTGTGTGTGTGTGTGTGTGTGTGTGTGCGTGTTGGTAGATGATAGTGGTTTGTATGACAACAATGTGTCCTGAGGCTTTGTCCATTCCTAATGCATACATTCATTAAACATTTTACAAAACATATAATCTGAAGTCTGAGAGGGGGAAAAAAGAAATCCCTCTCAGTCCAAGTACTGTGTGCAATAATGTTAAAAGCTGGCTGCGACTACATTCACATGGTCTTGACAAGCCAAATGGGTCAGAAATGATTGAATATCCCATAGTGCTGGGTGTCATGTCCTATTTTGTCAGTGAATTTAGAATGGAACTTGCAGATCTCAGATGTGCACACTCGCACTACACTTGCTGATGTTGACAGGCCCATAAACCCCAATTGAAGAAAGCATCATATACAAGAAAAGGTCTGTTTTAATGACAAACAGTATACTGTATCTTGGTGCCTGCAACTATGCTACAGGTCAGAATTAGAATTCCTGCGAAGAAGGAAATGCCTTTCAGAATCCACACTAGTTTCTCATGAATAGGAAAGATATAGATACTGTGTTTTTGTGTAAAGCACAAGGCAAAAGAAGTATTAACACTAAAAAGAAAGCTCACCAATTCTAAAACACAGAACACCATATTGACTGGTAGTAATTCCCTGAAAATTAAGGAGGTGCTGGGCCTAATTTTCCACTGTACCTTTGGCAGTTATTTTCTGGCTCTGGTATGAGTCAGAAAGTTAAAGGCAGAACCGCTCACCATTATATTATAAACAGGGTACTGCTGAAGGCCCAGCACTGAAGAAACCACTTGAGCTACAGTTGTGAAAATTTATCCATGGCTTATATTTGTGGGGACCCTCATACATACAAAGTTTGAAGAAAATCTAGCCAGAAAATAAAACATTATAACTGTTGAAAAGTTAATTGGCTGTGGTTAAAATGCACAGTGACAACTATTTTGAACCATGGATATCATCTCCCCCCCCCGGATGAGTTGAGCTCTGAGACTTCACAGCCTTGTAGTGTGAGATATACATCCAGTGCTGCTGGAGTCTGAGAGTCTTTGGTGTAGCCAAAATGGAGTTAATAAAGATTAAAAAATCATTTCCGCTGGCTCACACATGTGCTATAGACTGCCCATGCTTCTACTGACAGAGGGATGAGCCCGGCAATGAGCTCGAGCAGCGTAAATGGGGAGAAGGGAGAAAGGGGAGGGACTCACCGCCACCTCCCTCCCACTTGCTCTGCTGCCAGTCAAGCTCTGCCAGTGCCCCTGTGGGCACTAGCCAACCCCTGTGTGTGCCTCCGTTTGGACTCCGAGCCCCAGCCAGCCCGGCCCCACCATAGCATCTCCCTACTGCAGCTGGCTCTGCTGCACCACCACCGCTACTGTCTCTTCCTCACAGTCTCTACTGCAGCCCCAGCCAGTGCAGCCACCTCCTCCGGCTCTGCTCCTGATACTGCTTCTGGGCAGGGGGCCTGGCTCCTCCACCTCCCACCCCTCCCCGCAGCTTCCCCAGCCCCAAACTGATCCCCCCTAGCCCCACGTCTCCTGCCCACCACAACATCCCAAGCCCTTGCTGCTACCTGCCACTGGAGGAGCCATCTCAGCCCCACAAGTGCAGCCTCAGCAGCGGGACAAAAGGGCCGCGGAGGTGGCGGAGGCGGTGGTGGACCAATGTTATTCCAGCCAATCCCCTCCCTGCCGCCGGCCTGATGCCTTGCAGCAGAGCACTTCAAGTGTCACCCCGCCCCCTCGCAGCCCAAAACACATCCCCCCCCCACTGCCTGGTTGGGCCCCTAGCAGCCCCTGGTGGTGACTAGGCTACAGCTGCCTGGAGTGCATGAGAGTGGGGCAGTGGCTGCAGCCCAACCCCCTTGGGTGTCTTTAGACATAACGCTGTTCAGTATCCTACCATTATATTTTGTGTTTTTAGACATAACGTCAACAGGTGTCTGAATGTGTGTTTTGACCTAGATATGAACACCGGTTTGGCTCTGTGTTCACCATGTGGTGCTGCTTAGACACACCTTGCATTTTGAGGCAAATCTGTCTTTTGCTCGCCCCCCGATCTCAGCACGCAGCGCTGCCACCTCATTCCCTGTTAATACGCCACTCAATATCATTAGACACAACGTTGGCCATGTGTTCAGCCAAAAGACACAAATTGTCCTTGTGATGCAATGGTGTTCACATTGCATGTTCAACGGGTGGCCAAATTGGTATTGGGATTCTTATGGTGCTAACACACAACAGCCAAACATGTGCTTAGGGGTTTTGACACCCAATCTTTATTATGTCTAAAGACGCCCATTGTTTAGACATACCGTCAACACAGTGTTCACCCCAAACACTGGAAGTGAACCATGCCAGGTTTTGACAGTTTAATCAGCGTTTGGGGTGAACACTGTGTTGATGGTATGTCTAAACACTATAATGGTAGGACACTGTGTTTACAGAACACTGAACAGCGTTATGTCTAAAGACACCCCTTGCCTCCTCCCCTTTCTCTCCCACCTGGCCTGGGAGGTATCGGGCAGCAGTGCGGTGGAGGCGGCTGCCCCATGCGAAGGACACGCCCCTGAGCCCACTCTCTGGAGCCTGGCCTAGCTCTCAGACCTAGCAGCATTCTCGGGAAAGGCCCAGATTAACAGGCAGGGTGGCTGGACCTGGTTCTCACTGAAACCCGGACCTACCCCTGCTCCTAACCTTCTGGAGGGGGGCAGGTGGAGAAAGCAGCAGCTGCAGTTGTTGCGTAGCCTTGTGCAAGCACACAGGTCAGGGGGTGCACTGGGCTCCGTGGGGCTGAGGAGGGCATGTGAGATTTAGAGGGGGTCTGGGGCAGGCACGGAGGAAACCAGCCACGTTATTTGGTTTGTTCTTTTGTTTGTTCTTTAACCCAGTGCAAGCAAGGGTTGAGGTGAGTGAGCGAGCTGGGTTCCTTGTTCTGGCTCCCTCCCTCCTCACTCTTGCATGTGCAAGGTTAAAGAACCTGACTTATTAGCTCCCTGGTGCTCCCTGAAATGGAGTCTTCCCTCACCACTCCATATGGAAGTCTGAGCAGAAAGCCCAGAGATGAGGCATGTCTTTCTTCATGTGACTTCTGTTGAGCCATGTTAAATTATGGAATGAAACCTTGGCAAATGTGGTTGGAATGCTGTTGCCCCAGTTTGTCCTGTTATTGGTCTTAGTGCAATTGCTCCCAATAAGTATTTATCATTACTGCTAGGGGAAGTGGACTGCTGTCTCTTCTGCAACACATGCACAAAGTCCAGCCATTGCATGTATGTGGTTATTTCCAGGCACTCACCTTCTCCCTTCCTTGCCTTAGAGGGGAAGACTACTGGCAGAAAAGCACCGTTGTAGCTACGAGCGAAATTTCAGAGATTATTGTTTAAAATAGGCTGTTACATGTAATAACCTTTTTAGGGAAGGTTATTGAATGAGTGGTCGTCTGACAGTTACAGGAGCATCTTGACTGGGTTGGTTTTCTTGATCCCTCGCAGTCTGGTTTTCGCCCTGGGCTTGGCACAGAGACTGCACTTGTGGCCTTGGTCAATGACCTATGCCATTAATTGGATCAGGACGGTTAATCAATTTTGATTTTACTGGATCTGTCGGCAGTGTTTGATACCATTGATCATGAGATGTTGGTGACAAGGCTGCCGGACCGGGCTGGGGTGAGCGGGACTGTTCTTGAATGGTTCTGCTCATTTCTGGCAGTGAGAACTTAGCGGGTGGTTCTCAGGAAATATACATCGTCTCCCAGGAATCTCACGTGTGGAGTTCTGCAGGGTTCTATTCTGTCCCCTCTCCTGTTCAACGTGTATATGCAACCTTTGGGTGAGGTCATGAGAGGGTTTGGCGTGCGATGTCATCAGTATGCCAATCCTTTTGTTTTATGGAGACCCAGGCCCAGCAGTCTCGGATGAGGACGAGCTGTCTGAGGCGGAATCCTGACAAGACGGAGGTGACGTTGGTGGGTAGGACTGAGAGGGGGGTGGCTCCCATCATTGGCAGGGTCTGCCCCCCTCTGGCCGCTCAGGTTCATAGTCTGGGGGTGCTCCTTGACCCACAGCTCCGCCTGGATTATCAGGTGGAGGCTGTGGCGAGGCGAGCATTTCGCCAGTTACATTTGGTGTTGATGGCTGTGGCCGTATGTCTCAGGCTCGGATCTGGCCACCATCATCCATGCCTTCATTACCTCTTGACTGGACTACTGTATCTCGCTCTATGTGGGGCTACACTTGACGACGATCCAGAGGTTGCAGCTGGTGCAGAATGCGGCGGCCCGCCTCCTAACAGGGATGGGCCGCCGCGAGCACATTACACCTGTGCTCCGTACTCTGCACTGGCTGCCTATTTTCTTCTGGGCCCAATTCAAGGTGTTGGTAATAACCTATAAAGCCCTAAATGGCTTGGGGCCTGCTTACCTGTAAGACCACCTCAAGCCTCGGGTCATTTCGCGGCCCTTGTGGTCGGCCAGGGGCGCCCGGCTCAAAGTCCCCTGGATATGCCGGGTGGCGATGGCAGAGAGGGCGTTCTCAGTGGCTGCAGCTGTCCTCAGACCTCCCCTCTTTCCACAGATATTGTAAGACCTGGTTGTTCTGCCGGGCCTTTGGGAAGGGGGTGGGGAGGGCAGGGGATAGGAGGAGGGGTTTTATTTGCCTTAGCTGCTACTGAATGTTTTAAATTTTAATGATGTATATTTTTATACATTGTAGTGTTTTAAATGGTTTTATTGTTTATTGTTTTTATGTTGTACGCCGCCCCGAGCTGTCAGTAAGTGCAGGAGGGTGCGGGATATAAATGCTTGTAAAAATAAATAAATAAAAATAAACAAACAAACTGGAAAGGGCTCTTTGTGCAGCAGGGGGCTCGGGGAAACAGTTGGCTGCTCCCTTCCTTGTGGACAGAGCAGAACCAGACTGAGTCTGAGGGGAAGAAGGGGGGCGGGGGGAGAGAGGAAGAGGCAGGGGAAGATCAGCAAGGGATCCAGGGGCCACAGGGACAACAAACTGTGAGTCCACCTCTGCCTGCAGCACAAATTAGATCCTGTAGACGCTGGGCCTGGCTGGTGTTTGGAGAAGTACAAGTCATTCCTAGAAAAATGGACAAGGGGGAGCCCTCTTGAGCTAGTTTAAAAGGGGCTACATTCTGAGTTAGGGCTGAGCCCTTAAGGCAATCCTTTAAGGTCAAGCTGAAAATCTTGACCTTAAAAAATCTTAATTCAAAATCTTCTAGTACCTCTACATCAGATAATCTTTCCCCAAACGCCTCCTGTTTTGGTGTGGAGGCTATGGGTGAAAACAGACATGACGCGAACCACCCTTTAACCACCCTTGGTGGTTATTTATGCATGTTGCAGGGCTGTATTAGTGCCCTATGAAGCCCTGCAACATGCATAAATAACCACCAAGGGTGGTTAAAGGGTGGTTAGCGTCATGTCTGTTTTCACCCAGTGTTTTAAAAAGTCAGACACCAAGTTCCTCCTTAAACCCCTTTGGCTTTAGTGGAGTTACTCTTAGTTCACCCTAGGGTGAAAGAGGGGGATAATCATCCCCATTGACTCTTATTGAGTTATTTCTTGTTGACTCCTATTGCATCACTCCAGGGTGAATGAGAGTGGGATAATCATGCCCATTGGCTCATATAGAGTTACTCATGGATTACATTATTTACCGCTGACTAAACTATCACATTATTTCTTTACAGGTCATTTATTTATTATCATAAGTCATCTACGAACATTTTTTCAAACTGTCTTAACTCTGTCGTTTACATGTGTAAACACTGTATACACCTTTTACAATGAAATTTTGACAATGTCAGTTTAGACAACCATATACAATTGGTTGGCTACAATGCAATTCTGCGCAAAAGGACAGCGTTAAGGCAGTGTGAAAAAATGTTCGTAGGCAACTTATGATAATAAATAAATGACCTGTAAAGAGATAATGTGATAGTTTAGTTAGTGGTAAATAGTAATAAGATTAAGTATGTATGGTAATAAATTAAGTACATATGCTCCCTTAATGTTGATGGTAAATTATGACGTATAGATAGAAAATCTGGACATTTCCATTCTTTTTGGTGTTTAAGTGTTGTTGTATGTAATGTATATTGTTAAATGAATTGCAATTGTAATTTTCATGTTTTTTGGAGTTTAAGTTAGGGGAAAATATATATTTTGTGAAATGGTTGTGAAGAGGAAAGTGATTTGTTTTGGAATGTATACTTGTGCAAAATAACAATCATTCTGAATGGCAGCTCACTCTTCACTCGCACATATCTAAATTACTACATGACAGAAAAGGCAATAATGAAGGATCGGGCCCCTTATTTCCACTTTCCATGCATCAGCGTGTAGTTGTAAAGGGTTCCTTTGTCCGTACTTCCCATCTGACATCCAAATGACATGTATACTGTAGGCCATGTCTACCCAGGAGAAAAATCTATATTGGATTACACTAAAAATCCTCATTACTTTTTATGGGTCAGTGATCCAACCATTCCTTGACTGCGATTCACAAACCACTGACTCTAGAGCAGACATATTGAAACCCATAGAGTCTACTTTGGCTTCAGTGGGTCTATTCGAGAGTGCAGTGAACAGTGGTCCAACCTGACCATGAGTCCTTGCAGGACTGGTGCCACTCGTGAATTTTTGGCTGCCATCTTGACTCTTTTTGGCCCATCTTGCTGGAATGTCTGTGTCTCTGGGTATGGGTGCTGTTCTTATTCTCTTGCTGTTAGTCTCTGGTGTTCCCCATTAGCTCTCTACCACTGACAATTCCATCCATGGGCCTCTGTCCATGGTGGTCTTAGTCTGTGGTCCCTCTTCCGGGGTGGGGCTAGTCCATACATTCTCCACTCTTTGACACTTTCTGAATATGGGGTGTCTTCCTACCTCCTGTTCTGGATCTACTTGCCTTACAGGGATTGTGTTCAAGCCCCTTCTTGGCTTGGCCTCCATCCAGAACCCCCACTTTGCCACCTTGCCCAGGTATATGGTTCTTCCCCATCCAGGGTTATGGGGTGGTCCTTCAAAGCTCCTCCTGCCCTGGCGACTTGACTGCTTGTATGCCTCCCGCTGTGAGACACCACCACACTGGGCCCTTGCCCTTGGATAAACCCTCAGGACCCCTTTGAGTTTGTTTGCTTCTGTATGTCACCACAACACTGAGCCTATTCCTGCAGAGCATACACAGGTGAGATATGTCAGCTTCTGATCACCGGGCTTCCCTCAGGCCCCATGCTCTGAGCCCTTTTCCTCCCTGCTGGTACACTGCCTCTAGTCCCCCTTGATTGGACTAACAGCTCTGGCACTGCACTGCTAGCTTCAGGCGATTACCAGCTTCCTCCCCTGGTCCATACTCCCACTTGGGCTCAAGGGGGTTATCCTACACTTGTCTGGTGACTCTCAGGCAGCCTGCTCCACCCTCCCCAGCAGGGTGGCTTTAACTGACTCTGGAGCACGACATCCTGCTGACTCTCCCTCTGGCTGGGCTAGCTTTATTCATATAGCTCCAGCCCTGTCATGTGACCAGTCCATTCCAGTCACATGACTCCTTGCTCCCTGGGCTTCAGTTCAACACTGTTCTTGCTAGTCCATGGTGAATGTGCTAGCACCACTGTGTGCTTGCTTCTGCAGCAAGTTACTCATATAGCTTCACCACAGGGAGTCAGTGGTTTGTGGAATGTAATAGTATCTAGTTATGCATTGAATGCATAACTAGATACATCTTTACACATTCCACCTACTGAACAGAGAGTACTCTACCTCTGCCTACCTATTCCTGATGAATACAGGCTCAGCACACCCCTTTCATTTGTCCAGTATTGCTCAGACAATCCACCGTATCAATACATGTCAAAGATCAGTCTCTACTTATTTCACTGAACAGTGACACACATGGGCTTTAAATCCACAATTCTGCCATGTACACTGCAGCAGGGTATGCTCTTGTGGTATAGGTTCATGCCGGATCTATACCCCAGAGACTCAGCCCAAGTAGGATCTTCAAATACAGGGTGTTTTTAGGCAAGCACCTCCCCACACATTACGCACCAATCACCCACCCATCATGCAGGTTGCAGGGCTGCATAGAGTGCCAATGTAGCCCTGCAACCTGCATGATGGGTAGGTGATGGGTCAGCAATGGGTGGGGAGGCGCTTGCCTAAAAAACCCCACAGTGTCCTTATTTATAGTGGAAGTACCAACTACATAGTTTATTCTAGGGCTGCAAAAAAAATATAAGAGCGTTTCTGAAGTCCCGAGAGCTGAGGCCAAGTTTTCAGCTGCTACTCAAAACTGGTACCGAGGACTTGGAAATCAGAATTCCAGAACTCAAAACTCGGAACCTCGGAACTCAGAATCGGGGAAAATCAGAAACACTCAGTGCCCAACTTCCAATCGCGGTACAGAGCAGCGCCGGAGTCCCAGAGAGCCCATGGTCCCTGCCCTGCCAGCAGGCAGAGCCACATAACCCCCCCAAAGCACACCATATAATTTATAATAATCAGCAGGTTTGCCCTCCCTGGCACCATGCATGCCCCTTTGCATGCCCCTATACATGCAAGCTCTGTGGTGGGTGGGTGGCACTGGTGCCCTAGAGAGCACATGATCCCTGCCTGCCCTGCCAGTAGGCAGAGCCACACAACCCCCCTCCCCAAAAGCACACTATATAATTAATAACCAGCAAGTTTGGTCCCCTGGCCCCTATGAAACCAGATGTACACCCTCCCCACACACAAAAATACGCTTCCCTTGATCCATGCCCCTATGCAAGTCAGGTCCCCTCCCCAAAAAATTAACCAGAAAGTATCCCCCCCATAACCCAGCTGGGTACATCTTGGCAAACCCACAGCAAAAGTGCCAAACCCCAAAATAAGCAGGGTGTAGTAACCCCCAGCATTGCCCCTATGGCCAAGCACACACACCCCAACTCCAAATTGA
The DNA here is from genome assembly GCA_003113815.1 of Sphenodon punctatus. Taxonomy (NCBI): domain Eukaryota; kingdom Metazoa; phylum Chordata; class Lepidosauria; order Sphenodontia; family Sphenodontidae; genus Sphenodon; species Sphenodon punctatus. The sequence goes on from QEPC01005976.1 coordinate 1,515,310, forward strand.
AATACTTACAGATACAACAATGTAGCACACAGCCAAAGTCACCAGAGACTGAAAAATGCCCAAATGGCCACTTTTATTTTCCCCCTACTAGCCAACCAAAACCTTTCCTGTACTTGTCAGTCCCCCACATGTCCCCTCCCTTTACCCCCATGTCTACTAAATATTGCACTAAGTTTTGTTTCCAGTTCCGAGAAGGTTTTTAAAATTTATTTTTTTATTTATCTGAGCTTTTATATACCGCCCTACTTGCTATGCAGCAACTCAGGGTGGTGTACAGCAATATGTAAAACCAGAACAAATAGACATCAAAACTTAAATAAAACCCAAATTAAGTCCTCCCTCTCCCATTCCCCTCACTGAATGCCTGATGAAAAAGCCAGGTCTTGCATTGTTTTTGAAACATGGGGAGGTCCAGGGAGAGTCGAATCTCTGCCAGGAGGGAGTTCCAGAGTTGCAGTGCAGCCACCGAGAATGCCCTTTCAGATGTAGCCCCCCGGGAAACCCGGGGGACCTCCAACAGGGCACCCCCGGAAGACTGCAAGGGCTGATCGAGAGCATGGGAGGTAAGGCGTTCCGGGAGATAGACAGGGCCCAGGCCATAAAGGGCTTTAAAGGTTAAAACCAACACCTTGACGTGAATCCAGAAGACTATCGGCAGCCAGTGCAGAGAACGGAGCACAGGTGTAATGTGCTCCTGATGGCCTGTTCCCATCAGGAGGCGGACCTCTGCATTCTGCACCAGCTGAAGTCTCCAGATTGTTATCAGGGGTAGCCCCATGTATAGAATGATGGTGGCAAGGTCAGGGCCTGATATAAGATGATGAACCAGATGTAACTTACTAAAGGCTCCCCTCACTACAGCTGCCACCTGGGTATCCAGGCAGAGCTGCGAGTCGAGGAGAACCCCCAGACTCCAAACGTGAGGGACCAGAGTTGGACGCACCCCATCAATGATGGGGGCCTCCACATATACATCCTGACCCACCAGCATCCACTCTGCCTTTTCAGAATTCAGTTTGAGGCGACTCAACCTCAGCCAATCATCTACTGCAGCTGGGCACCAAGTAAGCACCGAGACTGCAGGGCCTGGGTCAGATGAAAATGGAAGGTATAGCTGTGTCATCAGCATATTGATTACACCCCACTCCAAATTCTCTCACAATGAATTTGGCTACATATATACATTGAACAGGAGAGGGGACAGAATAGAACCCTGCGGGACTCCACATATAAAATCCCGGGGGGAAGATGAACACTCCCCTAGGACTACACGCTGAGTTCTACCAGCCAGGAATGAGCGGAACCATCCAAAAACAGTCCCCCCTACCCCGGCACAGTCCCGCAGGTATGTCACCAACAACTCGTGCACCACTGTATCAAATGCTGCTAATGTAGCTTCACTTAATTATTGACTGAGGAGGTCCAACCACAATAATGAGCATGATAAACAGTGACAGCTAGGGGTGGGACTACCGGATGATCCGGTATCCGATACTGCCGTTTTTTGGGTGTACCGGCAGTATCGGATTACCCTGGTAATTGGGGGAATCTACCGGATTCCTCCTGTGCCGGATTTTTTTGCATTGTGGCCATTCAAATTAATGGCCGCAATGTAAAAAAAACCACAGAAAAAACAAACAAACCAACACTTTCCCTCCCCCGTCCAGGCTGTGCGGGTGGAAGGGGGGACACCCCCACCCACCCTGCCCAGACTGGATTTAAAAAAATTTTTTTTTCCCCCTAAGTCCCTGGGCTCCAGGCTGCCGCCAGTGACCCAGAGCCCGCACCAGCAGGTAAGTGTACCGGTACCGCTGATCCCTGGGGTGGGGGGTGGTTTAACACCCCCCCACACCCCAGGGATCACCCTACCTCTCCCACCCAGGGATCACCCTACCTTGCCTTCAGCTCCAGGCAGTGGCGGCGGCGGTCCGGAGGCCGGCTTCAGCTCTGCTGTGGCTGCCGGCTTCAGCATGCTAGTGATGCATACTAGGCCTTCCGGGGAACTTCCGGGTTCCCTGGAAGGCCTAGAGCATCACTAGCATGCTGAAGCCGGCAGCCACAGCAGAGCTGAAGCCGGCCGACGGGCCGCCGCCGCCCAGAGCTGAAGGCAAGTTAGGGTGATCCTGGGTGGGCGAGGTAGGGTGATCCCTGAGGTGGGATGTGTGTTAAACCACCCCCCACCCCAGGGATCAACGGTACCGGTACACTTACCTGCTGGTGCGGGCTCTGGGTTGCCGGCGGAGGCCCGGAGCCCAGGGACTTAGGGAAACATTTTTTTAAAAAAAATCCCAGGCTGGGCAGGGTGGGGGTGTGTGTGTCCCTCCTTCCACCTGCACAGTCTGGGAGGGGGAGGAGGGAGGTTGTTTTTTTTCCTCTCCATTGATTTCAATGGGGACAGTTCCCCATTGAAATCAATGGAGAAAAAACCGGTACCGGTATACTGGAATTAATCCGGTATGCCGGTATTTTGAAATCCGGGAACCGGTAAATCCGGTACCCGGTATTTGCCCGGCTGTCCCACCCCTTGTGACAGCATATGCCCATCAGCTGAGCAGGATCGAAGATTGCCTTTAAATTCAACCCACTTTAATCTCAAGTATAATTTTATTAGAAGAAAAGAAAAGCACAAGTCCTGGTTTCCTAGTCTTGGCAGTTAACAATGTTACCCACACCTAAGCAGAAGTAGCCCTACACAATAATGTTTCTTACATGTCGAGTGCTACAAGCTGGAGTCTGTGCAGGCATTGGTTCAGGAAGACTGGAAGGGGGGACCAGGTGAAGGTGGAGAGATGGGCTGCTGGGGTACGATGAGAGTGTGATCCATGTGTGCAATGTCAGGAAGGGAATGTTCACTGCTGATGCTAGTGACCACAAGCTGTCATTCAAAGTTCCCTCTGTTCGAACCAGTTCTTATATACTTTTTTAGGTGCTGTTGTTAAAATGTGGAGGTGAAGGGGCTGAGGTGCTTGCATCACAAGAAGATCTGTGGTGAGGCAGGAGGGTCTGTGGGAAAGAGGGGATGCCATTCTTCTTTCACAGAGAATCTTTTTCCATTGTTTATGGATTGTTGAGGCTTAACAGTTCTTTTGGTGCCCCATTGTCTAGAGAAAAGGGCGAGCCTCCCAGCTCCCAGTCCTTTGAGCACATTAGCATCTTCGTGGCACATTGTTCTCTCTTGACTTTGAGTTGGTCCTCATCAGTAACGAATGGCTCTGGGCATCACCTTGGTGGAGGAGTTGTGCTAATGGCTTTTGTCCTTACTGAGGCTAGAGTACTCAATTGTTCATGGGTGGCAGGATGTTAACTGTTGAGTTGGGAAATACTTGAGTTAGGACCATCTTTTGTCTCCTCACAATTTCTGACAATACTGAAACAGGACAATCCCTGACCTCTTTTCTCCCTCTTCCACTCCTGCTGCTGTTCCCAGAGAAGCTCTCAATACAGAGTCACCAAGTCTGCTCCTTTCACAGTCTTTGGGCCTAGCTTCCTTCTATCTTCCTTTATTCATGGCAGGACAACGTAAGATATTAATAAAAAATAGATTTTATTGCAATACTGACAGATCTAACAAAATCAAGAGAGTGGATCTACCTCGGTCCAATTCTTGGCGCAGATCATCAACCAAGGCCACAAGTGCCATCTCTGTGCCATGACCCGGACAAAATCCCGACTGTGAAGGGTCAAGGAAACCGATCCGGTAAAATGCCCCTGGAGCTGTTTAGCCACTGTCCATTCAATAACCTTCCCTAAAAAGGGAAGGTTAGAGACAGGTCGATAGCTGGCCAGGGCGTCAACATCAAGGAATGCTTTCTTGAGCAAGGACCGTACCATAGCCTCCTTCAGACATTCCACGACCCTGCCCTCTTCCAGGGAGGCATTGACCACCTGACCCAGCAAGACTCCCAACATCTCCCGGCCGGCCTTGACCAGCCAGGATGGACATGGATCACATTCACATGTTGTGGCCCGCATAGCCCCCAGCATCTCCATCACATCGGAGGCCGATATCATCCCCAACTGATCCCACAAAACAGGACACGACGGGGCATCTATAACCTCAGGTACATTCCCTGCCTAAAATGTGGCGTTGAAGCAGTGGTGTATACGAGCGATTTTGTCAGCAAAAAAGTCTACACAATGGTCATAGTGAGCACTGGATGCCTCCAGTTGTAGGCAGAGAGAGGCCAGACTGACCAGCCCCTTCACCACCCAGAAAAGCTCAGCTGACTGAGATTTTGCGGATGATACGAGGATAGCAAAGAAAGCCTTCTTTGCTGCCTGCATAGCCATGGCATAGGCTCTCAACAATGCTCTATGGCGCAATCGGTCGGCTTCAGTATGGGTCCGATGCCACCATCGCTCTAACCACCTCCCTTCCTGCTTCAGCAGGCACAGGTCATCCATAAACCATGGAGTCCTGTGCCATCTGTGCAGGAGAAGTGGATGCCTGGGAGCCGTCCGGTCAATGACCTCAGTCAGCAAGATGTTCCAAAGTGCTAGAAGGTCATTGAGTGAGCGGCTATCAAGGTTGGAAGGCACAGCCCTCAGAGCATTCTGGAACAGATCTGGTTCCATAAGTCTCTGGGGATGGACCAAACGAATAGGTTCCACACCCTGCTGGGGGCAGATATGTTCTGGGATAGAAGCCTGCAGGAGATAATGGTCTGTCCATGACAAGGGCATAGATGATATTTCCCACACTACCAGATCCCCCGCCTCAAGGCCAGTGCAGAATACCAAGTCCAGAGTATGTCCCCCCTCATAAGTCAGGCCAATCTGGGACAAGCCCATGGTTGCCATGGTGGCCATGAACTCCTGCTCTGCCCCCCTAATATTGGCCTCAGAGTGAATGTTGAAGTCCCCCAGAACAATCAGTTTCGGGGAATGCAACACCACCTCTGACACCAAATTGGCTAGAGTGGGCAGTGATGCTGCTGTGCAAGCGGGTGCACGGTATACAAGCAGCACGCCTAATTTGTCCCTACATGCCAAACTGACCACGAGGTGGAGACCCTCTATAGCAGTCGGCGTCTACACTGGATATCTCCGTATGGCCCACTCATCCCTAAAAATCATGGCTACACCACCACTCCCTGTCTTGATAGCCATGGTTGATGCTGCACCCAGCCGGAACCAGGTCAGCCAAAATAGACCCTGCCTCCTCATCCAGCCAGGTCTCTGTAATATACGCCAGGTCAGCCTCATAGTCAAGGGTCAGGTCCCTGACCACAAAAGATTTATTAATGACCGACCTGACATTTAATAACAGTACCACCCGGGGTCTTTCCGGCCTTTATCACCATGTCATCTGCTCTGGGGGCAACAAGAGGAACAGGTAATAGGCACCTAGTTCCTCTTCAAGATTGAATATGCCCTCCCAAGGGACCATACCACCCCGGCCTGTCACAACCCCAATAGCTGAACACACACACACACACACACACCCCAGTCTACCCCTCCCAGTTCCAACCCCTCCTGGCCAGATTGCCAGGTTGGTGAGAGAGATGCCCACCCTCCTAACCCACCCACCCCTCCACCACCCATGTCCCCCCCCATCAGGTTGGGTCAGGAGTGAGTCACTCCAGTCACATCAGGGTTCCCAGACTTCCCGACACCTGGCCAACGGCAGAGCCACATGTAGCTGAGAGAAAAAGCGTGTGGATCCATAACTCAATTGAGGGAACTGAACTTTCTGAGTACCTGGCCTGATCCTCGGAACCTTGGAACTGGGTGATTCTGAACTGAGGACTGTGATTCTCGGTGTATTCTGAAAAAGTTCGAATACAGAGTTTCAGAACTAATTTATTCCTTCTGGCTACCAGCCCAATTGCCCCTTTTTACCCCCCACCCAAGTCCGTTATGCTTTACTAGTGAGCTCCAGGCCAGGCACAGTTCCTCCTAGCCAAGCCCCTTTCATTCTTCAGACCCAGGCTTCCAATATCCTCCAAATCCAGGGCATGCCCAAATCTACTAGCTCCTCAGGCTCTAAGCTGAGCTTCTAGCCTGTGACAGAGACCCCAGGTTCCTGTCTCTTGCCAGTTCTCTCTCCTTACTGAGCTCCAAGTTCTGTCTCTTGAGCTCTGGGTTGGCCCCTCCATGTCCAGACTTGCCTGCTCCTCATCCGCTATTCAGTCCCTTAGTTAGCCTGACCAGTGGCCAGACTGAGATACCTTAGGTTCTGTCCTACATCATCACAGTGCTTGTACATGCCCAGCTGGTGCTAACTCAGACTAGCACTGACTTTCTTTAAAGAACCAGGCTCCCTTATCTAGCATGCCCTGCTATACACCTTACAGGCCTGACTTGTTATTTTCCAAAGTATGGTATAAAGACGAGGAGGGGAAGTGTGGGTTACAGCATCACCAAATGGAAGACCACTGAGCCAGACTCCTAGGCAAACATATGTGATAGTGGGAGTATGACGCTGTTGCAATGGGAATGGTGAATTTCCTGTTTTAACTGCTATTTTGATAAAAAAAATAACCTAACATTCAAATGATGTACTAAATTAACATCTAGCTATTTACAGCCGTAACTCTATCTTGAAAAAGTCCCCCCCACCCCCACCCCGCTGTGAATATTCTCCAGAGCATTGTCCAATCTAGTTTTTAATAGCTCAAGTGATGGTACTCCCATTGCTTCCCTTTGGAGACTATTACTCAGTCTAATTGCTAGCACTGTTTGAACTCTGCAGGGTTCAGTTCATGATGATGTTATTACAGTTCTGTTTGCAAAGTTCTGGCTGTAAACCAAATTCCTCAGTTTCCGCCCCCCTGAGGCTTGAATTTACCAATTTCAATCTTTGGGAAATATGCACTGCTTCCCTTGAGCTATCAGGCAAATCCATTCCAATCCGCCTTGACCTCAATCTAGCAAGTTACTCCTGTTCCAAACTCTCTCTCCACAGGTGTCCACAGGAGTCTTCCTTCTCCTTCTATCTCTTCACCAAGGTATCTCCTACTACTTATCAATATATCCAGAGCCCTGGGTGTAAAAACAGGAGGTGGAGGACCAGAGGGGACAAATCCTAAATTGAGGCACAAATGACAGTCTCCTTAATTTTAGCACCTTCCCTGCTAAGGGTGTGTCAGCCTCATGCTTTTGTGTGTGAGAGAGATGGAGCCCCAGTCACAGAGCTCTTGTAACTTTTTTGGGAAACATCACCCGGTCAGTGAGGCACACAAGGATGCATGTTTGAATCTCAGTTCCAGTGTCAGGGTTTCCTATGTTCCTTAGCCTTTTTCCTTTCAAATAATTGTCAGGTACCTGCACCAGAGAGTGGGGGTATGGCGGAGGGGGGACCCGACAGGGAGATGGCGCAGAGGGCGCCTCTTACCACATGCCATGAGAGAGGGAGCCTCTGGGATTGTCCCTGCTAGTGGCAGGGCAGAGACAGATGCTGCAGCTGACAATGTGGGCTGTGGGGCCGCGGCAGAACAGACCCCCACCCCCGCACACAAAGTGCATGCGTTGGGGGCGGGCCCCAATGAGGGAAGCTGCTCCAGATGCAGCCACAGCTGAGCGCTCCAGGTGCAACTGTCAGGGCTCAGAGGAACAGGGAAACGCTGCTGAGGAACTGGCCCTGCCCAGGCGCTCTGACCGCCTGCATCAAGGGAACCTGTAAAAGACTGCCCTTGCCTCAGCTTGTTGCCAGTGATCAGAGCATATGCCTATGAGACTGGCCCCTACTTGTGACCTATTATCTGTGCTTGTAAGTTTGTATGTGTCTGTGTGTGCGAGTGCATGGTGAAATGATTGTGTGAGTGTCAGTGTGTTTGTGGGAGTTGGTGAACTAGTGTGGTTGGGGGTTGGGGAGGTTGAGTATTGATATCTGTGTCCTCCGTATTGCTTTCCTGGGATCATTCCTGCATGTGTGCCCTGATCCCCCTTCCCTACTGTCCCTGGGACCCCACCCCTTTCCTCCTCCTTTCGCACCCTTATACACAGGTCCTCTTTCCTACTCCCTGTTGTGCAAAATGAGAGTGCATTAGTGGCGTTGCGTGCATTGCCACATACCGGCAATGATCTTTGGCTAGGAGTTTTACTCCACCCCCTTTATAAGGTCCTGAGGGAGAACCTTTCTGAGGTAACTAGTCTGGCGCTGGAGGGGTGGGTAAGTACCCTTTCCTCCTCTATCCTTTTACCTGAACAGTACCTCACACCAACAATCTGCTCTGAACACAGAGAACTAGGAGCTGTTCTTGATTTTCTAAAAACAGCTAATGAAAAAGTAACAGGAAAGAACATTAAGGGCCTCTAAGGCCGCTTTTAGACGTGCACTTGGATCAGGCACGGGAGCGGCGAAACAGCCGCGGTGCTGTTTTAGACAAACCGAAAGCAGAAGTTGTGCGCGTGATCCGGCGCCGCGCATTCTTTGCTGGCCATGTATGTCACCCCAGAGGAATCAGGCTGGTTCGCTCACGGTCGGCAAGGAATGCGCGGTGCCGGATCATGCACACAACTTCTGCTTCCGGTTCGTCTAAAACAGTGCCGCGGCTGTTTCGCCGCTCCCGCACCTGATCCCAGCTGCACGTCTAAAAGCGGCCTTAGTATGGTTGTCTGACAGCTTTGCTATCCAGCCTCACTGCTAATGCAGCAGCAGTAGTCTAACAAATAGTTCTTTAACAGTAGACAATATGAAACATCCTTCTCTAGCAGCTGAATTAAAAAAGAGCAGCCAGTTATATAGTTTCAGCGTTGGAACTTTGAAATTCAGGAGTTCAAGTCCAGCTTATTTGAGGAGATATAATATGTGTGGGATTAATTTTATTTTTTAAGATTCTGAAGCCCTGAAGCCCCACATCTTGACCTCATTTTAAAAGCAGTTTTATGCTTTAAAAATGAGGTCAAGATGTGGGGCTTCAGGGGCCAGCGCTTTGGGCTATCCAGGTCGTGGAACTTTTTCTCTTTCTCACCCCCAGTTGGATCCTAGTAATAACCCCTAGTTATTACTCCTTGTGGTGGGGTAGTGGGAATTTGGCCTTACCATTCTCATGAGGTAGTTACATCTCCTCAGGTACTCCGAGAGGGAGCTCGGTCAGTGGTCAGACTGAACAACACAAGATTTTATTTAAATATAACAAAGTAACCAATAAGGACATTAAAGGAAGGGAAAATAGGATGAGACAGAATAAGAGTTAAACAAAGGGTTAAAACTACTGCCTCCTATAGTTTTATTAGGTTTCACACAATTAGGCTTATTTCTCACAGGTTCAAGTAGCTCAGAGCATCAAGCCCATAGCATTGTCTACAGACTTTGAGAGGCTTCCGGCCCGGGACCCTGAGGACCCTTGTCCTCAGGGTCTGTCTCCCTGTCACCTCATGGCCTGTGTACTCTAGGAAAGTGCTCACTCTATCTGCCAATGGCCTCCTTTCCTGAGAACCTGTTCCTTTTGCCGCTTTCTCTCAGGATCCTTTTTATCGTACGCCCCAAGGGCCAACTGATACCCCCAACTGACATCCCATAACTGCCACTCCCCAACTGCCAGTGAGCAGCAGTAGACTCTTCCACAGTCAGACAGAAATAGCTGCAGCCTAGCTGCTAAATAACAACAATGTATTATATACAGTTTAAGCCTCTTAACAATTTCAGTTCAAAACCAAACCAGAAACGACTTACAATACTATGCCACGTTCCTCAGCAGATAAGAGCAATACAAGTTATGAGAAGGATATGGTCAGGGACTCATGTTCACTGAAGGTGCTTTTAGATGGATGGTTGACACAGTCTACTTTACCCTCAGGCTGGCTGGTCCATATAAAAGTGCCAGATGTGGAAATGGAGCAGACTCTGCATTGCTCCGGAACATCCCAGAGCATTGCCAGAGAAGTGGGCTGGCCAAACCTGGGGCACCAGCTCAAGGTGGAGCTTCTGTCTGTCTGCTTGGAGGACCCACACTGCAGCTCCACTTTCAGGGCAACACCATACAGACGCGGGTACCAGTCTAGAGCGTCGGGCGATTCACCCGCAACTCTATGGTGCAAGGTACCACAAGGGAGGACCTTGGGCCAAGGAAACCGCCAGGTCCATCTAAAACAGACTCAGGTGGGGCTGGAAGCAGGTGGACATTGGGATATACCCCTGGAGCAGCTCTGCAGGCACCTAGCCTCAGCATCCATTTGTTTGCACCCTGTGTTTTCTCCATTGCTTCAATGGAGAAAACACAGTGAACACGGGTCCCTGAATATGGTATAACTCTTTCCTTCTTCTATAAAACTCCTTTACTTCAGGCATGTGAGGCAAGTGTCATTATATTCATTACGGTCTTACCTTTGGACCAGAAAAAGGTCAGCCTCAATACCAGTTTGTAGTCGACTCATCCTGATTCTTGTGAACACAATTAAATACCAAAGGCAAGAATATATTTTGAGAGGTACTGTCTGTATTTCAGTTAACAATTTCATGGCATATACCGAAAATATTTTGCACTACTGGTATATCTTATCCAGGTCAAAACTCTCTCTTTTTTAGTTAACTACATTCTAATGTCCAATTGGAACTAGCAATTCCAGACTGATGTCTTTTTCAGAGAGAGGAGGGCAATGGGCTGAATTGAGTTGTTGGCTTAGCTCAGCTGGGAGGGTAGTAAGGCTTGCTCTGTAAGGCTGATGGGACTAGTATCTTTCCATTGGTATTTCTGGTTCCTTACAAGTTTCATGGCAGGTAGTCTTTTGAATGGAACCCAAACTGAGAAACAGATGAGTTCTGGCGAAGGTCCAATGTTTTCTGAACGGTTGATCAAAGATCAGTTTTATTGCAGTTGGTCTTACAGAAAAAGACTGACATCTCAAAAAATGAGCTAAAACAGATGGAATTTGAATCCTAGCAGTTTTAGCTGATTAAGCCCCCCGTCTACCCCACTGAACTGGGTAAGCAGCACTGTGTGTTTAGGATTTTTTCTGAAGATAATAAATGGGAAGTTGGGGTAATATAGTTTGCAAACTTGAGATATACAGAACTGGACCTTGAGTATAATGTAATTGTTGAGAGTGATTAAGCCATTTGTAATGTAGTGGATCTCCAAATTGCAATAAATAAATCTGTCTCTCCAAATTGCAATAATAAATGTTATCAGTTATAGAAAAATATTAACCCAAAGTAGCCGGGTTACTAACCCAAAGAAGACAGTTTTGCTGTCCACATATTAGTTTTCAAAGCGCTAATATCCAAATTCTGTTGTTGGCCACAAATGTAGATGCCACTGGCATGAAAGATCATAGCTTTGAATGATGAGTAAGAGAATAGCTGGGTGCACAAACAGGAAATGTTATATATTCCTGGTTCAGCTAGTCTGCGTTACACTTGTCTTTGTGCACTTCACCATAAAACGTTTCAGTAATAACTAGTTTTTCTCCACAGGAATGTTTGAAGATGTTAGGGAAAGGGGGCCAGGTCTAGCCAGTAAGGAAGGGGTAAGGGCCGTCACACACCTGCACTCACCCGCACACGAACCTGCTACCCGTGCCCGGGATCCGTCCCTTAGGAAAAGGTGTCTCAGGATTGTATAGGGCCCTTAGCTCTGGAACAGAGCAGGCCAGATCATCATAGGACCTGGATCAGCGCTGCCAAAAGCACGGTGACGGAGGCTGGCTCCCTCAGGGGTGAGGACCAGCAGGGGGCGGGGGCGGGGGGAACAAGGGGTGTCCCAGGGTTCAAGGAGAAGCCGTGGAGGAAAGGATAGGGCTTACGTTCAGGGAAGGGGGGGAAGGGACAAGGACCGGCTTGCACACACTCTCCCTTTCACCCACCAACACACACGTGTACCTTACTCAGTCACCTCACACTTCAGCCTGGTAGACTCTCCAACACACACAACCTTCCTCTTTCGCACAGGGCCAGTCTCTACGCTTGTGAAGCTGATCACCGGCAAGGCAGTCTCTTTGCAGCTGCCTTTTATCACAGTCTGGGCTGTGCTGCCTTCATGCGCAAACACACGCAGAGTGCCTAGGTTCTCTTGGCAACCCCACTATGGTGCGCATGTGCTGTGGGGCTGGGTGGCTTGGCCCTGCCTGTGCCGCGGAGTCGGGGCCTTCCCCTCCTCGTGTCGCTGTACTGTAGTTGAATCCGGCCGGGACATTCCCTACCCTTGGAGCCTCTGCCTCGTCCCCCTCAGGGACCTCCTCCGTTCCTCCGGTACTGGGCCTGGGTGAGTCCCATATCGGCGGCCCCGGGCCCGCCCTTGGCGGCGGCACCTGTGAGTCCTGACAGAAGAGGAGCTTTTATTCAGTTTAACATGCCTCTTATTGGGTAAACAGACCAGAAGAACGAATCTGGCTATTCTACATTTACTAGTTTTGCATATTTGCAGGTTAAGAGACCCCAGGGGTAACAATGATATCCTTTTAAGAACCATTCTTGTTTATCCGCTCTGTCTAGCCTTACAGAAATACAATTTGTTACATTTATCCTGCAAGAGGTATTTTCCATCACATACCAAGAGAGAGACAGCTAAATACAGTTAAATAAACACCCATCTGCTTCAGGCCCTTTGACTGAACATTAAAAAGGAGATAGAGCAGTCTTTAAACTAAAAACTGGGGGAAAGCCAACAGGTGCTGAGCAGGACGTGGTTCAGGCTGAGGCAGCTGCAAAAGATGCTGTTATTTCATGGGAATTAGCGTATCCTAATATAGAAGACAGGAAAAATCCCCAGAGAGCTCAGGTGGAAATCAGTTTGCAACAGTCAAACTCTATTGATCCCCAGATAACTAAAACAGTTACTTACAATAAATAGATTCAAAATAAAAAAGATACATTTAAATGTCTATATACAAATGCTAGAAGTCTAAAAAGTAAGATGGAAGAAGTAGAGTGTATTGCGTAAAATGAGGATATAGACATAATAGGAATCTCAGAGACCTGGTGGAATGAGGACAACCAATGGGACACGGTATTTCCAGGATACAAAATATATTGAAATGATGGTGGGGTAGTGCTATACGTAAGAGATAACACTGAGTCAAGCAGGATTAATATTGTAAAGGAAGCAAACGGTACTCTGCAATCTCTGTGGATAGAAATTCCATGTATAACGGGGAAGTGTATAGCGGTCAGCCTATACTATCGTCCTCCTGACCAGGACAGTGAGATCAATTGTGAAATGCTAAGGGAGATTAGACAGGCTACTAAAGTCAGAAACGCAGTAATGGGCGATTTCAATTACCTTCATATGTGACACACATATTTCAATTACCTTCAATTACACACATTTCTCCTGGATGTTTGCTGTTACATCCTGAACTTTCTGTGTGTCTAAATCACTCACCCAGATCTTAAACATCCGGATCTTTGAACTTCTACGTAGAACTTCTCCCAGAACTTTTGTGTGTAAAAAGTTCTCCTGGTAAACTGCTTTGCTCCAGGCAGCTGTGGTCACTTGGTTTCCATGACAGCCAATCACATCTACAGATGAGGCTACTTTAGGCTGCCTCAGGGCAGTGTTTGTGTGAAGAATGCATTCAGGAACTGCCTCAGGGCAGTGTGTGTGTGAAAAATTAATCTGGAACTTACTTGTGGACTTGTAAACCCAGAAGACTGAAAACCCCACAACTTTAACGTGTGTCTAAAAATGCCCATGGACTGGGTGAATGTCTCCTCAGGGCGGGATGCAGAGATAAAATTTCTAGATGTCATAACTGACTACTTCCTGGAACAGCTCATCCTGGAGCCAACAAGAGAAGGAGCCACTCTGGATCTAGTTGTAAGTGGAGTGCAGGATTTAGTGTGAGGGGTAAAGGTGCTCGAGCCGCTGGGCAATAGTGATCATAATATGATCAAATCTGACATACTCACAGAAGGGACAAGCTGGGTCTCTTCAGTTTAGAGAAGAGAAGATGGAGAGGGGACATGATAGAGGTTTATAAAATCTTGAGTGGTGTGGAACAAGTAGATAGGGAACAGTTATTTAACCTCTCAAATAGTATTAGAACTAGGGGGCACTACATGAAAGTAGCTGCTGGCAGATTTAAAACAAACAAAAACAAGTACTTTTTCACTCAATGCATAATTAACTTATGGAATTTGTTACCAGAGGATGTTGTCAGGACCAGTAGTATAGCCGGGTTTTAAAAAAGGACGGGATAAGTTCTTAGAGAGTAGGTCCATTAACCAAGTAGCTTACGGGATGAACGTCTTACTGTTGGGAGCTGGGAGTGAACAACGGGGAATGGATTGCCCATTGTGACTGTTGGTTCTTCTCCCATGCGATCGAGATTGGCCACTGTCAGAGGGCAGGATGCTGGGCTTGAATTGGTCTGACTCAGTATTTATTTATTTATTTATTTATTTATATTTATAAAATTATTTAATACCCCACCCCTCCTGATCCAAGCAGCCCGGGGGATGGGAGGCTTACAATATCAAAACACATGAAGACAATAAAACCATAAAATACAATAATATTTAATTTAATTTAATTTATTTATTTAATATATTTATACCCCGCCCCTCCTGCGAACAGCTCGGGACGGCTGCTCGCAGGAGGGAACACAAAAGGGAAGACACAAACCAAACCATGCCCCCTACACCCTATCTCCCTCATCAAAGCCAGGTGGAACAGCCAGGTTTTACAGATACGATGGAAGGAGGGGAGATCCGGGGTTACCCGGGCCTCCACCAGGAGGGAGTTCCACAGCTTAGGTGCGGCCACTAAGAGCGCCCTCTCCATAGTGGCCCCCTGGGCCACACTGGGGACCTCAAGAAGGGCACCCCCAGAGGACTGTAGAGGCCACTTCACAGTGTGGAGAGCAAGGCGGAGGTAAATCGGGCCGAGGCTGTATAGGGCTTTATAGGTCTGGCACTACTTATGTTCTTATGTTCTTAAAACTGCTTCCTGCATGTTGACCTAGAAAGCCCTAAATGGCTTGGGCCTTAAAAACGTGAAAGACTTCAGCTCCATTGTGATTCTTAAGTTCAGCTGAGAATGACTTCTTATTAGTTCCATCCGGCAAGGGCATGTCAAGAGATGTTCTCAGCGTCTCTGGAATTCCTCTCGCCTGGTGTACCAAAGTCTGAGCCAGAGAATTTTCCAGAGGTGAAGCAAGATGTTTCTGTTTGGTCAGGCATTTGGTCAGTGGGGATAAATAGGGGGAGATTTTAGGAGATTTTTATATTGTATATGCATTATTTTTTGGTTTTTATTTTATACTTATTTTTATGTTATTTTGTATAATTGTTTTATACACACCTTGAGCTCTCATGATAGAGCATGATATATGTGTATATGAAGCCCCTGGGGGAGGTTGTACGCAGTTGGGGCGTTAGTTGTCATCAATATGCAGACGACACCCAGCTGAATTTATCTTTTTCATCCGACACAGGCCTTGCTGTTCTGGTGTCTGGCCGCTTTGGGGGACTGGATGAGGTTGAGCCGTTTGAAGCTCAATCCTGTTAAGATGGAGGTGATGTTGCTGTGGAGGTGGGGGGTGGGTGTTGGTGCTCTGGGGGAGGAGAGCACCCCTGTTATTGGGGATGTTCGTCCTCCATTGGTTCAATTTGTGTAGGGGTTGGGGATACTCCTGGATTCACAGCTGCGCTTGGACTGAGGTGTCGGCTGCGGCCAGGGGCACCTTCCGCCAATTACATCTGGTGAGAAAGTTCCGCCCATATGTCTCAGACTCAGACCTTACCACCCTCATCCATGGATTCATCACCTCAAGACTGGACTATTCTGCAGCTGGTGCAGAATGTTGTGGCCCATCTCTTGACTGAGACAGGCCGCAGAGAGCACATTACACCAGTGCTCCAAGCACTGCACTGACTAACTATTGTCTTCTGGGCTCGAGTCAAGGTGCTGATTTTAATCTTTAAAGCCCTTAACAGTCTGGGTCCTGCTTCTCTGTAAGATCTTCTAACCCCCTGGACCTCTGGGTGACCCCTGCCATTGTCTGAGAGTGCCGTCCTGGAAGTCCTGCATTTTTAGCAGATCCCTGTGGGCAGGAGGGTGTTTTTGGTGGCCACACCGTCGCTTTGGAATGCCCTCCTGGCGGAGATCCGCCTCAGCCCCAAACTCCTTGCCGTCTGGCATAGTTGTAAGACCTGGCTCTTCTGCCAGGCGTTTGGCAGGGGGAGGGGGTGGGTGGGATGGGTTGGGGGTTTGATGTTTTTTTAATAAATGGGTTGAATGTTAATGTGTTTTTATGTAATATTTATAGTATATTTAAATTGTATTACTATATTTTTCTATTTTGATTTTATTGTGATTCACCTTGAGTTGCCTTTGGGTGAGAGGGGCGGGATAAAAATGCTAGAAATAAATAAATAAATTAAAAATTCTAAATAAATAAAAATCCACCAAACATCCAAACAGGAAGAGAATGAGACAGTGATGATGTCAAATGAGTGAATGATCCATCAGCATGAACAATACAGGGGAGGTGAGAAAAAAAGTCTAAGAGGTGGGAAACCATGCCCCAAACCCTTTTGTCTCCATGACGTGGAGCAAAGTGTCTGCAGTGTAGACAGGTAAGGGAATTATGTGAGATCACTACCAAGGGTTGCTTCCTGATATCATTGAAAAGCTGCTGACAGTATATTGGATCATCAGTCCTACCACAATTTTCAGGAATAAAAGAGAAACTATCATGTAGTCCAGGTCTGGTGTACCTCTTCCGTCCCATGGGTCACTCTAAAATTTAGTACAATCTCTGTAAGCTGCATAGCAGTTCCGGGTGGGCATCGAAGGGTATGCCTATAATGGAATCTGTGCAATGGTTGATACATCCACTATCCTTGAGTGCATATTCTCATCTCTATGCCTTTCTCCTTAGCCCATTACTTCAGAGCTTGAAGGTAGGGATGCCTCTTGATGTGGGTGGTTTTCTGGGACCACATTACACCAGTGCTTCAGAGTCTACACTGGCTGCCAACAGTGTTCCAGGCACAATTCAGGATGTAGGTTTTTGACCTATAAAGCCCTAAACGGCATAGGCCCTACGTATCTAAAGAACCAACTTCCTCCTTACGTCTCTCCGCTGCCCCTAAGATCAGCCAAGAATGACCTCTTGCAAGTTCCACCATTAGAACATAAGTAGTGCAATTCTGGGTCAAACCAATGGTCCATGGAGCCCAGCCCCTATCTCCAACAGTGGCCAATCTCGGTCGCTTGGAAGGAGTACCCAACAGTTCACAATAGGACAATCTGCTCCCTGGTGTTCACTCCCAGCTCCAGACAGTAAGAGGTTACATTCCCCCAAACCTACCCAGTTAATAGCTGCTAATGCACCTATCCTCCAGAAACTTGTCCATCTTTCTAAAATCCAGCTATATTACTGGCCTTGAACACATCCTGCCCCGAGCTGTTTTCAGGAGGGGCGGATATAAATCGATAAAATAAATAAATAAATATCTTCTAGCAACAAATTGCACAACTTAATTGTGTGTTGACTCGTGAAAAAATACTTTCATTTATTTGTTTTAAATCTCCTACTTGTTAGCTTCATAGGGTATGCCCTAGTTCTAGTACTATTTGAGGGGTAAATAACCGTTCCCTATTTACTTGTTCCATACCATTCAAGATTTTATAAACTTCTATCATATCCCCTTTCAGTCATTTCTTCTCCAAGCTGAAAAACCCAAAGCTAGCTGTCTCTCCTTATAGGGGAGATGTTCCATACCCTTTATTATTTTTCTTGCCCTTCTCTATACTTTTTCTATTTCTACTATTTATTTATTTTTGAGATGGGGGCGACCAGCCCTAAACACAATACTCAAGGTGCAGTCACACCATAGATTTATATATAGGCTTTATGATATTTTCAGTTTTATAATCTATCCCTTTGTGAATAACTCCTAACATTGTTTGTCTTTTTAACCACTGCATGCTGTGCTGAGAATTTCACTGTATTGTCCACAATGATTCCAAGGTCCTTTCCCTGAATGGTAAGTCCTAATTTCTCTGCAATGTGGCCTTATCCTTCCTGAATGCTCCTTTTACCCCCCTGGTCATCTAATGGCCCAGCTGACTCTCGAGCAGGCTTCTTGCTTCTGATGTACTTTAAAAAGTTTTTGTTATTAGTTTTTGCCTCTTTAGCAAGTCTGTCTTCAGATTCTCTCTTGGCCTGCCTTCTTCATGATTTACATCTAATTTGCCAGTGCTTATGCTGTTTCCTATTTTCCTCATTAGGACTAACATTCCATTTTTTTAAAAAATGCCTTTTTGGCTCTAATAGCCTCCTTTGTCTCACCATTTAGCCACGCTGGCAGATGTTTGATCCTCTTGCTACCTTTTTAAAATTGTGGAATACATTTAACAGTTTCCAAGATGGTGTTCTTAAATAGTCTCCATACCTCTTGCAGACATTTAATTTTTGCCACTGCTCCTTTTAGTTTCCTTCTAACTAGCATCCTCATTTTCATAGTCTCCCTTATTAAAGTTAAATGTTACTGCAGTAGTTTTGTTTATCATTCAGATGGGCTGGATTTAGGATGTTTGCTGCCCTAGGCACTTCTCAGGCTGCTGCCCCCAAAACACAAAATGTTAGGACATCAAGTGCTGCTCCTATGTCAGTCCTTAACACTCTGCTTACTAGTGGTTACCAGGAAGTGTCAGGTGCAAGGAGGTCAGAACAAGGAGGAGAATGGAAAAGAAGGGGTAGAATGGAGAGAGGATTAACCTGGAAGCTAAGGAGGGGAGGCGTCACACTCTTGAGATCAGAAAGCAGACAGAGGGCATTTTGAAAATTCAAGGTACACAGGGTGGCATGCAGACCAGACACAGCAATGCAACAAGACAGGGCACATTAATTAATCCAGTTAGCAGCAGCCAGGTAATTGGAGATAACTGGCGGCTGGGTAGTCAGCGGGTGGCTAGCAGGGGTGGGTAGCCGTGATGGGAGTGTGGAGGTGTCAGTGGCTGAGTGGGCAGGGGTCCCCAACATTTCCCACCCCTCCAGAAATTGCTGCCCTAGGTGACTGCCTAGGTTGCCTTGGCCTAAGTCTGGCCCTGATCATTCTCCCTCCAGTAATTATGTCAAAATTGATTATATTATGAGTTCTATTTAGATGTCCCCCCATCCTCATGTGTGGAAAAAACAGTCACGTGGTACCTGTAAAGCCACATCTTCCTGTCCTCACTGCTGAGGGTCCTGGAGAAAAATAGCGGGATTGGACAGACCCTAAATGTCATGTACAGAGTGGAGCACTTCTCCATCCACCTCTGTATGCATTCAAGATGGCGATTGGAGTGGCCATGAACTTGTGTGATCTCACGTGAGTTTAGTTTAGACGATTAATCTGTGTTCTTAGTGTGCAAGTTTGTGAATGTGCATTCTATAACACTCGATGTTGGGGATTCCAGAAACTGGATTACGACACATAAGTTTCAACATATCACACATGAGAGTCATTTAAATGTGAAAAACTGTGATTTTTACTCACTGTTCTAACTGCCTGCATGCAGGAGTTTTGTCTCATTTAAAAGCGACCTATGAGTTGCAAATACAAATTCAGGAGAGTTTTGCTCTGTGTGTAAACCGTTCCTAAATGCAACAAAGAGATATAACACAGGAGCACACTGGGTGCGGCCACACGAGCTGCAGAGGGCCTGATCCCTGTGCAGACTTGTGGCGGACAAGTGTAGGGAGCTGGGTGGATGGTCATCCCCCCCATGGGGCAGCCGGGCGCAAGGGCCACTGTCAGATCTCCCGCCACAGCTGAGACAGGCCAAGGCACCGGCCACATGAGTGGGTGCCTGGTCCTGCCCCACCTCTCTGTCCTAGCCCAACCAATAGCCTGACCTCAGCTGTGACATGGCCGTACGTAATGGGTGACAGTGCCTGCCACTCACCTTGCCAGGCAGCAGGGAAGACAGGGCCTAGGGACACAGGCTAGTGTGCCTTGGGCAGCCTTACCCCATTTTGGGAAGGCTGCTATGTACTACGTCCTTGGACTTTTTCCGAGGATGCAATGTGTAGCAGCCAGCTGCCTACCCCGCCCCACCGTGCGGGGAACATCTGGCAGCCATGAGGCACACAATGTACTGCATTGCATGGTAAGCCTGTCCGGCTGCCCATGGCACAGTAAGTGGATTGTGTGACTGCACCCACTGTTTGAAAAAAAAAGTAGTCTGATCAGCTCTAACTAGGGGTGTTAACTAATGAGATATTAGTCCACATTAGTCTACACCAGGTGGGTGTCCACCTACCCGTTTATTAGGTGTTCACCCCTACCAGACATGCAATCACCACCCACTGAACATGCAGCCTCCACTCATGGCAGGGTCTCAGACAATGTGGAGCCCGCCGTGTGAGTGAATGCAGGCTCCAAAGAGCAACTGCTTCCTGCCCCTCTCTTTGCTCTCACTTTATGTCCACCTTAAAAGGTCAGTGCATGCCAACATTTAGACGTGTTGTCCCAGCTCTTCCTGGTCTGCAGCTCTGGTAGCTCAAGAGAAGTACATGTACAGTACATGGAGGTGTGACCCATCACCTGCTAACCACTCTCAACTACTAGTAGCCAGGGGTTTAAGCCCCAACTAGTAAGCAGTCATGGCTCTATCCTCTAAGAAATTATCTAATTTCCATTTGAAGCTAGTTGTGCTCCTTTCTTTCACAGACTCCTCCATGGCTCAGAACAACATACAGACAACTAGGGTAAGTTAATGCACGGGTGTGTGTGTGTGCTATCATGTTTACACAGCTTCATTGGGAGCAGTAGGATATTCCCTGGGAAACAGCAGCACTGGATGCAAATGTGTGTGGCACTATGGTGAGATGGCAGGCTTGGGGATGGGAGAAGGCACCATGGCAGGATGGAGGGCTGGGGCAGGAGGAGCAAAGGCACCATGGCAGGACCACGGGCTGTGGGGGAGGGAGGCACCATGGTGGGCAAGGGTTGGGGTGGGGAGGGGAAGGCACCATGGTGGGCAACGATCATGGGAGAGGAACTGCGTGCCCTGGAGATCCTGTGAAAGCAACTGCCCCAGCAGCAACCTAGGTCAGGTGCTCATTCCCCCTTCTCTTTGGGTGGGAAGGGCAGCTGTTAGATCTGGTGGGAAGGGCGGGCAGGGTCTGAAACCCCAGGGTGGGAAGATGGGAGTGGAGCAGTTTGAATGAATGGCTTTCCTTGTTGCCTTTCTACAGGACTGCCACTGCAACGGGCATGGACCGATATTCCAGTGGAACGAGGACCTGCGGGTTCACAACCGGTGGCGCAGGGAGGATTTGGTGAGGGACCTTCTGCGGGAAACCATGTGGTGGGCAGATGAGATCTGGGATGCCATTCATGGCCCGGAAGCACAGGCAGCTTGTGCAGCACATTGTAAGGCCTTCGATGCTGAGGCCCCCCTGGACAATTCCATTAAGGGACCTGTACTATATGTCACAGCGCTCCATGGAGGCACAGTCACCTCAAGAAAGGGGCACCCCTACACCCACACCCTTTTCCGAACATATCCCATACCCACACCATGGGGTGGGAGGTGGCGTGCATTAGGAAAAGGGCCAAAGGCCAGGGTTAAGGCATTACCCTGTCCTTTACCTGACATGGCTGACTTCTAGGAGGGACTTCTTGCCAACACGAGCCCAACCTGGCCTAAGTCTGAGTGGTTTGTTCCAGGGAGGTTCAGACCTAGTGTTATACTGCAATCCTGAAACCACTCACTCTAGAGCAGTTCCACTGACATCAGCAGGACAAATCTGGATTTATTTATTTATTTATTTTCATTATTTATGCCCTGCCTCTCCTGCCTAGGCAGCTCGAGGTGGCTTACAAAAGTTTAAATACTTTTTAAAAACCAAAGAATACATAAAAGGGAGGCATAAAAATAAGAATAAAAAAAATTAAAACCCCATCCTCCCCACCCACCTCCTTCACTCACCTCCTTCACCAAAGGCCTGGCGGAACAACCAAGTCTTGCACTGTTGTCGAAATGAGGCAAGGTCCGGGGCCATCCAGGCCTCCACCGGAAGCGAGTTCCACAGCCTAGGTGCTGCCACTGAGAACACCCTCTCTATTGTAGCCCACCACACCACCCGGGGGACATCAAGAAGGGCACTCCCAGCGGACTGCAGGGGTTGATCCAGGGAACAGAGAGTGAGGCAGTCTCACAGATAGGAGGGGCTCAGACCATATAGGGCTTTATAGGTAAGCACCAACACTTTGAATTGGGCCTGGAAGACTATCAGCAGCTAGTGCAGAGCTCGGAGCACGACTGTAATGCGTTCACAGCGACCCGTCCCTGTAAGGAGACAGGCCGCCGCATTCTGCACCAGCTGCAGTCTCCGGACCGTCACCAAAGATAGCCCCACGTAGAGTGCATTACAATAGTCTAATCTTGAGGTGATGAAGGCATGGATGACAGTGGCCAGGTCGGAGTCCGAGACATACGGCCGAAACTGTTGCACCAGATGTAATTGGCGGAAAGCACTCCTCGCCACAGTCTCAGCCTGGAGATCCAGGTGAAGCTGCAGATCAAGGAGTACCCCCAGACTCTGAACCTGAGAGACCAGTGGGGGACGAACCCCATCAATGATGGGGGATGTCACACCTACCACCCTCCCCACCAACATCACCTCCATCTTGTCAGGATTTAGTTTCAGATGGCTCACCCTCATCCAATCCCCCACAGCCGCCAGACGTTTGGTAAGCACCGAGACTGCCTGGTCTGGGTTGGATGAAAAAGAGAGCTAGAGCTGGGTATCA
Organism: Sphenodon punctatus; assembly: GCA_003113815.1. Taxonomy (NCBI): domain Eukaryota; kingdom Metazoa; phylum Chordata; class Lepidosauria; order Sphenodontia; family Sphenodontidae; genus Sphenodon; species Sphenodon punctatus. Next base: position 1,537,949 of record QEPC01005976.1, read on the forward strand.
TCTGCATACTGATGACACTGCACCCCATACCGTCTCATGACCTCACCAAGCAGCTGCATGAACACGTTGAACAAGAGAGGGGACAGACTAGAGCCTTGCGGAACTCCACACGTGAAGTCCCTGGGAGAAGATGAACAATTCCCGATCACCACCTGCTGAGTTCTTCCAGCTAGGAAGGAGCGGAACCATTCAAGAACAGTTCCGCCTACCCCAGCATAGTCCCGCAGGCAAGTCACCAGCATCTCATGATCAATGGTATCAAATGCAGCTGACAGATCTAATAGGATTAGCAGGGTCGTACAACCCTGGTCCACTTCCTGGTGAAGGTCGTTGAGCAAAGTCACTAATGAAGTCTCAGTGCCATAACCTGAATGAAAACCAGACTGTGAGGGATCAGGAAAAGCGGTGCGGTCAAGATTCTCCTGCAGCTGCTGAGCCACCACCTGCTCAAAAACCTTATCTAAAAAGGGCAGGTTAGAGACTGGCCAGTAACTGGCGGGGTTAGTGGTGAGGATCTCAGCATGGGAGCTTAGAGGGGTGCCAGGTCCCAGCTGGGTCTCTCTCACAGACTCTGAATTCCTCATTCCATTTTGAAACTGCTTCTCCACAGAGGTGCCCATCATCCTGTCTAGCTCGTGCTTTTGGCAAACAAAATTTGGGTTTATACAATTTTTGATTTTTCAAAAATGTTTCATTCTTCTACAGCATTCTAGATTCAACAGTTTTTGGTTTCGCTGCCTTTGTTTTTACAAGCGATTGTTTTCTTGAGCTATTCAAGTTTTCTCAGCAGCACTCCAGAAAGCCACTTCTCTCCCCTGCAGCATCTGAGTGACTGCTTTTCAGGAATATAGAATAATAGAATATAGAATAATCCATATTCTATTCTATATTCTGAATTGATAGTTTCATCATTCCGCCACTCTTCCACCGTACTGTTTCACTAATGAATCTATAGTTTGATAAAGTTCCAACAATGAATTTATAGCACAAGGTTTTAATTTGGATTTACAGCTCGTCCACAGATTTCTTTCAACCTGTAAGTCTCAAAAAACCAAGGCATGTTAGGGATGTGCATCTGTAACACTTTCTATTAGTTATAAAAACAAATAGAGCCCTATTCGTGTTTGTAACTAATGTTAAGAAAACAGATGAATAAGCAAATGATTATCGATTGCTTTCATCCATTTTCTTTTTAAAATATCAAATAAAATAATAAAAAACCATGCATATGTGCAAAATGGCTTGTTCTGGACATGCACTCTTAAAAAAAAAATAATTAAAAAAAAATAATCATTGGATACGCACAAAATGGCTGCCGGATCAGTCTGCTCATTTTCTACCCTTTTCCAAAATGGTATCAGCAGCATCAGAACCATTTTGGAAAAGGGCTGCGAATGCACAGAATGGCTTGGTGACCATTATGCGCATGCACAGTGATTTTTAAAATATATATATTTTTAATACAAAACCCGAAACTGGTAGGGTCTTTTACCCCCCCCCCCCCGAAAATGACGGGTTATTTGGAAATGAAAATGAAAACTAAAACGAAAATGGTAGGGATGCCTTCTGCACATCCTTATTCATATTTTATTCTGTTCTATATTCTGAATCTATAGTTCCACTATTCCATCAATGAAACCAATGTTCCACTATACTGTGGAATCTATAGTTCCAGGGTTGGCTGCACGCAGATTGTGTGTGAATAGGTATTGTCTGCTATTGGCAAAAGTTTTCTGTAAAGCTTAGGCTGTGCGTGTGTGTTGCTGTACAGGCACTGCTAATCCATGTAACAAGCATGTCGGTGCACCTGACAAATCATCTAAAAATGAAACCGCTGTTACCATTATGGAAGCATGTACTGAATGTTAAGGAATGGGCAGGTGTGGGGCTTTGCAAGACAGTCAAGGTCACTCTCCTCAAAATGTGTGTGGGATCAGAGCTGCCCATTGTTTAAAAGCTGTGGGTGCTTGTCACCGGGGTTGGGTTTGGGTCTCTCTCTTCGTTTAGAGGCTGTCCCCCATTTTCCCCACCAGGCCAGTTGCAATCCAGTTGCCTGTGCCCACGTGGGTCCCCACATGATCAGAAAACCTTCACTGCAATCAGGGAGCTTTCAGAGGTCCGTACCCCTAGCCAAGCCTCCCCTTGATCCCCCAGCCCAGCCGTAATGCAGAGAACGTTCTCTGGTCACCTGTAGCTTGGAAGACTTTGTAGTGGGGTTGTTTTATATGAAAAAGGTTCGTCTAGGCTCTCACCTAGATAGGAGTACCCCCAAGTGAATTTCCCAAGACCAAATAAAGACACAAGCACGCTAGGCTTGATTATAAAACATATATTGAGTACATACAAGTACAAGGCTGTTGATCAGATAGTGCAAGTCAATAAATCAAACATAAAGTAAACGCATTCTAAATCCACTGATATTCCCTGACTGTCCCCTTACCCTAAAGGCGCAATACAGGTCCATCAGTTGTTGTCTCGGCCTTGATGTTGAAGTCCGGGCACAATTCCTTAGTGAAATGGCAAAGTCTTTAGTCCATAGTTTGCCTTCTTGCAGCAGCTACTACTCTGAGCTGTTAACTTGTTGAAGTCGAAAATGGAAGAGACTTAATTCTTGAAGAACTTCCTTCTTCTTCCTAACAGGAGGCCCAGGGTCACTTCCTGTGTCTCCTGGCTATTGTCATTGTAACAAGTCGGCTGGGCTGACCTGGCCGTTGCTTGGTAATAAACTGCCTACTTTTTATAACAAAGGGAATACCTCTCCCCCACTCTGGCAACTGGATTCAGTATCTTGCTCCAACTGAGCTTACAATCTGTTAACCCTTTATTTACATTACACATATCCCCAAATTGTGTGTCATCTCCCCCCAAATGGGTGTGTTGCCCCCATGTCCCCAAGACAGTGCTGAGACCATGCAGTGTGTGAGTTCTAGGGAAGTTGGGTGCTGACTGATACCCTAACCTTTGCTGACATTTGGGTGAGGCCTTCTGTCGAGAGCGAGTTGCCAAGTCATTGGGTGTCACATATACACAATGGAGTTTCATGTATGCGTGACGAAGTGCAGACACCACACAACCTTGCTGCAGTTCAAAGTTCAGTAACATGGAAGAGTGGGAGCCCTGGATGATTTGAGAGAGTGGAGTGAGATTGAGATTGTGGCTTTTCTGGTTGTTTGTGCACTGCCAGAAGCAGGGGCAGCTGGTGGGTTTTGAGGTTGGAGGGGCAGTAAGGTCGGCGGGCATCGGTGGGTGGAGCCAGTGCAATGGTGGGTGGAGCCAGGGAAACGGTGTGCAGCATAACCCAGCAACAAGGAGTTCCAAGGGTTAATGTTGGATAGACATTACATTACTTAATCAAGCAATTTCAGTTAGGTTAGGCAGGTTATAATCACCTCCTCTGCCAGGTTTAAAAGCAGGCAGACAACCTTAAACCTCACAAGCAGTTTTAGCAAACACACACACACACACACACACACACACGGAGCAGAGGTTAAGAATACTGCTTCAGAAAGAAGGGATTTGCTGCATGTATGTTGGAGGGACCCCAATCCCTGCTTCAGAAGTCCCTTCTGAAGCAGTATTCTTGCCCTCTGCTGCG
>QEPC01005976.1:1541643-1565349 GCA_003113815.1 Sphenodon punctatus
GCGGCTGAGCACCTCAGTCGACAGCACACATAGGATGTGCTGTGGAGGGAGGGACTAGCCTTTTCCATTGCGCCTAATGGGCACAATGGAGCCTCTCGCCTGGGCGCTTGATGCAAACACCCAGGCGAGAAGCTTTTGGCCGGGCGACTGAGGCAGGGAGCAGCGTGCATGCACGCTGCTCCCTGCCTCAGTCGCCCGGCCAAAAGCTTCTCGCCTGGGTGTTTGCATCAAGCGCCCAGGCGAGAGGCTCCATTGTGCCCATTAGGCGCAATGGAAAAGGCTAGTCCCTCCCTCCACAGCACGTCCTATGTGTGCTGTCGACTGAGGTGCTCAGCCGCCCAAATCGCATTTTCAATAGAAAATGCGGTTTGGGCGACTGAGCAGCTCAGCCTTTTTGTCCCTTCTGGGACCCACTTTCAGAGCGGCTCTGAGACTGGGTCCCAGAAGGGAGATCACTGACAGCAGCAGCCTCTGAAGCAGATGTCAGAGGCTGCTGCTGCTGTCAGAAGCGCGGCGCAGTTTTTAAAAAAAAACAACTAGCAGTGGCGGGGGTCCCCCACCGCGCTAGGGGGACAGTGCCCCAAATACCCTGGGGGGGGGGGATAGGGGAGCCGCCACTGGCCAGAAGTAAAGGAGGAGTACGTTTTGGACATGCCAAGGAGTACAGAGCGCACTAGTGAGTGTTGATGTTTTCTGCCTCATCTGTATAGTAATGAAGAGAATGGTAGAGAGGGGGTACAAGAGGCACATGTTTGACTGGGATTTTTATGTGATCTCCAACCCCGCAGTGGGTGAGACTCCAATAAAACTGTACTGCTACTGTCCAGCACATTGCTGTGAGCCGTGGATGTGATAAACTGGGTTGACAACATGCAAAGAGTGATTGTTTTTGATTTCAATTATTACTTTTGCTTTCAGTGTTCACTATAGGCACTCAATAAAGTATGTGCTTTGCTCAATAAACTCAGCATTCTGTGCATAGCAAAAGTTTACTTCCAGCTGCCAAATGCTGGCAGGTGTAAACCCAGGCATGGGGTGGGTGGGGAGGCTCTAGACTAGGGCTGAATCGAGAAGGAAGGTCTTTTGCTCTTGCTAGATTTGGGGCTGGGACCCAGGAACTCACCGAGATGTCAGCCCTGGTACGAGATCTCATGAGATAGATCACAAGAGAAATCACTGTGCAGGTACAAAATGGCCACCAGGGTCATTCTGTGCATGCACACCCCTTTTCCAAAATGGCACCAGGAGTGTCGGCACCATTTTGGGAAAGGGTAGTTGTTCTGCGCATGCACTTGCTGTTTGCGCATGCAAAGACCAGGTGCCCTTTTCCAATATGACTGCTGGTGCCATTTTGGAAAAGGGCTGCCCATGTGCAGTGATTTTTTTAATTTTTACCTCCTCACATCTCCCATCCCCCCACAGAGAAGCAGAGCGGCAAGAGACCCAGTGGCTGGAGAAGTCAGGTGGGTACATGATGAGGGAGGGTTGTAAAAGCCACCCCCTTTTTTTGTTTTTTAAGTTCAAGGGAAGGGAAGGCTGTCTTGAGATTCTTGCTCTTCTTGGTGATAATCCAGGCAGTTTCTTGGCTTGTTCTCATTTGCAAGAACAAGCCGAGAACCCTGATTCTTGCAGAGAAAAGCAAGAATCTGAGAATCAAGTTTCAGCCCTACTCTGGGCTGCCTCCTGAAGTCCTAATACCCTGAAAGAAAGAAACCGCTGGGGCAGCTTTTTCTTCCCATAGTTTGGTGCAGCTGTGAGTCATGACAGCTGATGGGATACTGGGAGGAGGGGGGCAGGGTTTGGGGGGCAGAGTGCAGTGGGAAAGAATGCCTGTCCGTGAATTAGATTTGACCTGCTAAACCTGTGAGTGGGGCCTGCCTGAATGGACAAGAAATACACTCAAGGACTGCCTGTTTATTAGGATCTACACACTAAACACGTGTGTGGGGGCAGAGCCACACCGATTCCAAGTCACTCCTAGCCTGCTGGAGTCTGGACTAAACACGGACTATCGTCTTACACCCTAGGAGTGACTTGGAATCAGTGGGGGCCTGATCCCAAACCCTGTGAACGAGTGCGTGTGCGCAACCCACAAACAACCTGCACATACCACCATTAAGGGGACATTGTTGCGCACACAAACCACACAGAAAGCATGTGGAAGCCTAGTGAGAGTTACATACCCAGGGATCCCAGGGCAGAACTGAACTCTGTAACGGAAAGCTTTGCACTGTAAATCCTTTTGGAAACATGTATTTGGTTCTCATAATGACCTTATTAATATTTATCTTAGTACATATTCATCTTGTCGTCCGTGTGGTGATTTATTGATTACTATATGACAGATCTTCTTCACTCCATTGAAGTCAATGGGAGTTTTGCTATTGACTTCAGTGGGTTCAGGACTGCATTGTTACTTTCTTAAACTCCTTGTCTTAATTCTCATTTTACCCTAGAATAAGAACAATTAATATAGCAGTAGTACTTGGCAAATGAATGCCTTGGAGGGAAATTAATGTCAAACAAATGGTACTACATAAAGACAAACTGTTGCTATATACAGGTGACCAGGATAATACACTGTATGTAATTTGGACAAAGGAATCAATGAGTTTTACTGTAAAACCCTAACCAGGAAAAATGTGAAAATCCATGTGCTGGTGTTTCATCTGGTAGAAAGATCGTCCTCTTCTAATAAAGTAGGGATGAATCATGAACACTCTGACACTGAGCAATATGAATTTCCAAAATAGTTTAAAACACACACAGGCCTGGATAGCATCACATATCATTTCCTTACCTCTCTCCATATGGAAAGTCAAATCCTGGTTTGCTTTTTGAAGATTCATTCTGTAATCCTAAATAGGTGCAGCTTCTCGCTTGGATGGCTGTTATTTTTAAGCTTTTTAATTCATTGACTCACAGCCTGCAATAATTCATGCAAAATGGGCTCTGAACTCCTTTGCAATATGCAGATTTGTGTGCAAATGAGCGTTACCTATGGTGTTCACGCTGAAGCGTTTTTCTTTGATGTACATTTCTGACATTCTGAGATTGTAAAGAAGAAAATAACTTTAAAATTTTTAAGAAACCTTAATTGAAGTTAACATAAAAGAAGATACATGGTGTTAATTGGTCTGTTTCAGGGATAATTTGGGCCTTTGAGACCATGTCCCTTACCCCCTGCCAAAGTGTCAAGACTCACATCTTTAATTCAACAATCTTTGTATTAATTACCTCTGGATAAGGTAAGCTTTGATTGGGAGTCCTTTATTGTAAAATTACAGTACATTGCCTGCTTTAAGATAAATAAATTAGGGCTGAACTTGAAAAAAATCTCCATCCAACTGTGAACGTGAAAGTGCATTTGAGTATCAAATGCCAGATGAAAGAGCAGTTTTCATCAGGCTTTCTTAATGGGAGAAAAGTGTTTTCTTTATACTTCTCTTTTTTTATTGTTTTTGCACATTCAAATATGCTACTTGGTAGATTAGAAAGGCAACCTTCATAAAAGAGGGAAATGTCTGGGTTCTAGGGTTGCCAACACATCCTCCCCAGCTAAAGGCTATCTTATTTTAAGGCCAGTCATACTTGGAGTGTAATTCCCCAGCGTAAAGTGCATTTGCGATGGACAAACAGGTAGGTAGGAGAGGGAACAAAATGCCCCGATTTTTAATTCCTGCTGCTTGCCCTAAGTAGCTCGCTTACTAAAACCATTATCTGGTTTTATTTCCAAGGGGAGAGAGATTTAAAAGTTAACTCATTGGAAGGCAATAACTAAATGCCCCAGATCTTGTACTTGGCTGCAGGCTAGATGACTGCAATATGTGGGTCTATCCTTGGTGACTGTTCGAAAGCTGCAGCTGGTGCAAAATGCGATGGCTCGCCTACTGTCAGGGGTGGATCGCCAGCAGCACATTACACCAGTGCTCCAGAGTTTGCACTGGCTGCCAGCAGCTTTCCGGATGCAATTCAAGTTGCTGGTTTGACCTACAAAGCCCTAAACAGCTTGGCTCCACGTATCTGAAAGACTATCTCATCCTTCACATTCATAACTAGGTTGGAAATCTGGGCTGAAATTAACAAATTGAAATTCAACCAAGATACATGTAACGTTCTTCATTTCAGGAAGAAAAGCCAAATTCACAAGTATAAGTTGGGGGATACATGGTTTGGCAGCGAATAGGATCTAGGGATTGTGGTTGATCCGAAACTGAATGCAAGTCAGAAATGTGATGTGGTTGCAGAAAGGCCAATGCAATTTTAGGATCCATTAAAGAAGCATTGTTTCTAACTTGTCTGCTGAAGTAATAATTCCCCTCTATTTGGCACTGGTCAGACCACACCAGGAATACTGTGTCCAGTTTTGGGTACTTGACTGTAAGAAAGACACTGACAAACTGGAGCGGGTTCAGAGGAGGGTGACAAATATGATAAAGGGTTCAGAAAGCAAGTCTCATGAGAAAAGATTGAAGAAACTGGTTATGATAGTCAACGGTATTAAAGGCCTCCAAAAGATCCAACAGAATCAAAAGGGTACAATTTCCCCTATCAATTTCCAAGTGGAGATCATCAAGCAAGGCCACAAGAGCAATCAGAAAGAAAAGGCTGCAGCCTTCTTACCAGATGGAGTTGGTGACAAGCGCTCCTGGCCACAGCTGCAACCTGACAATCCAGGCACAGCGTGGGGTCCAGAAGCACTCCAAGGCTGCAAACCTGATTGAGCAGAGGGGGCTGGACTCCATCAATAAGAGGAATCTCAATCCCCTCCAGGTCACAAGGCTGGCCAGTCAACATCACCTCAGTCTTGTCAGGATTCAGCTTCAATCGGCTCATCCTCATCCAGTTTCTGACAGCAGCCAGGTACCAGGTCAGCACCGAAACTGCAGGGCCTGGGTTGGATGGAAAAGAGAAGTAGAGCTGGATGTCATCAGCATACTGATGGCACTTCACCCCAAACCTCTAAATTACCTTGCCTAGCAGCCTCATACATACATTGAACAAGAGGGGAGATAGAATACCCTGAAGGATGCCAAATGAGATGCCACGAGAGGTCAATCCGCAATCATCCATCACCTCTCTCTAGGGCCGCTTTTAGACACATGCGCGGTGTGCTCGCGCGTAGTTTCCAAAATCCCGTGAGACGGGATCAGATGAGATGCTGCCGCGAGTCACGTGCACGGGAGGGGGGGACGCGCATTCTTTTCAAGCCACGAACTGACTGGGAGTCTGATCGAGGTAGGTCATTCGCGGCTTGAAAAGAATGTGCATCCCCCTCCCTTGCGCGTGACTCGCGGCAGCGTCTTCTCTGATCCCGTCTTGCAGGATTTTGGAAACCATGCACGAGCGCACCGCGCACTCATCTAAAAGCGGCCTACGACCTCCCCAATAGGAAGTAGCGGAAGCACTCAACCCTTTGTTTTGGTTGGTCCCCCAGTCGGGAGACAAGCAGCCTAATGGGAAGGTAAGTCATGCTCATGTCCTCTCCGTTTTTGTTTTTGTTTTTGTTTTTGTTTTGCTTTGTTTTGGTTGCACAGTTAACTCCGAGGCATGGCAATTATAGGTCGTTGGCCGAAGAAGGCTGGCAAATACCAAGCTATCCTTCTAGAGTAAGAGGAAACTCAAAGAATCAAAGAGACAATGGATTTCTATTCTAGTTCTTTTTTGTAGGTTTGGGAGCTAGCTCTAGTCTTCTGGGGGAAAGTGATTCTACATGCAGACTTATTAATTATTATTATTTATATAGTACCAACAATTTACCTGGCATGTTACAGCTGTTGGAAATAGACAGGGTCCCTGCCCCGGGGGGATTACAATTTAAGAGAGACAAGGGAGGGCAACAGAGGGAGAGACGAGGCTACATTCATGAAGACGTGAGGTTGCAGGTACACGTGCTTAGCTTCATTACATAGGGGAAGGTGATGATGGGAAAATCAGGAAGGGGATTTACGGACAATTTAACTGGGCAGCACATGTGAAAATAAATATAGTAGTTGCCCGGGGTGTTTTCAAAGTGTGACGTGATGAATTTTTATGGCAGCTCTACATCACATGAGGATCCCCTTCCACAAGTGGAAATCTGATGTGGAAGGGAAAGAGAAATTTCTGTGCAAAGACTGTGACTGTGCAAAGCAGTCTTAATAGAGTGGAGGACTAACTTAAGAGTGAAGTGAACTTTAGTAAGAGTGAAGAAATAAAGATGCTGAAATAGATCAGAAATATTTAGAGGACTTTGAAAGATTCTGAGTCACATTCTGGGGGGTGATGTGTATGCCTGCAAAGCTAAGCACAACAGTAAAAATACATAGGAGAACCTGGATTTCCCATAATACCCTGTCAGGCACTGCTCGTCAGACCTCCTACACTAGGAGCTGCAGAGGTGCATTCTAGGGGTTGGGAAGACTTGAGGAAATCAGTCTGTTCAGCTTATCATTGAGAAGGATAAGAGTTGGCTTGATCACCATGGATATATATTTGCATATGGGAAAGCCAGCTGACAATACAAGGCTCTTCAGTCTTTCAGAAATAGGTATAACTGTGACCAATGGTTGGAAGTGAATTCCACCTCTAAATAAGACTCCTCTTCTTCCTAACACTGAGGGTAGTTAAACAGGGAAATGGCTTACAAGGGGAAATGGAGAGTAGATATCTTCAGGTAAAACCGGACGTGACAGCAGCCCGATTATGCCTGCTTTGCTCTGCGGGCTGCTGTCACGTTTGGTTCCTGGCTGCCAGATGTTGACCCAAGGTATCCTGGACCGTGTTGGTGGCTAGCCCAGCTCTCACCCCTGCAACCAACTGAGGTAACAGCCCTGGCTAGAGCCTGCCAGACTAGGGCAAAGCGGGCCGTCCCAGAGCCTGCATGTCTGGTTCTGGACCGATCTGCCAGCCTGGGCTGCCTCCGCCATGGCCGACTACCTTTCATGGTCAGGGGCAAAGTGACGGGTGTTGTGAGGGGGTGGGTCCAGCCAGCCACACGTTCCCCATTCTCCCTGCTCACCGGCTGGGAGCATGTCTGTTTTGTGCTCCAGCATGCGCATATCCGGTCTGCCCAGGCTGCTGCATCCTGGGCTGGCCCATGTGCTTTAATCAAGCTGGGATAAATTCCACAGCCTGTGTACACAGGAGGTCAAACTTAGATGACCATGATGTTCTCTTCTCACCTTGTACGCTATGAAACTATAGAATCCATGGAGTAAGCAGTATAACGAAATGTGAATGGGGACAATCAGGCTGTTAATTTTTGGATGTCTACATTTTATAGAGTTGGCTGGGCACACCCAAAAAGTTTTAGGATAGCAAGTGAGTACTTGGATGCACCCTCCCTCTCCTATCCAGACTCCCATTGGTGACAGTGATGCTTTGCAGTTGTTGTGTGAACTCAACTCAGGAACTGGCTGTGTGTGTACCACTGTGGCTCAGGCCACTTTAATTTTCCTCCTTCGAAGTTTTCTTATGTCCTAGGTTTTCTTAGCCCCTAGAGGCAGCCTTTTCCCCAGCATAATGTTTTCAAATCCAAACTCTGATAATTACCCGTGGTTCTGCTCCTGACTTGAAAGGTTTTGCCAGGCATTGAATCCACAATGCCTTCAGTGCAAAAATTAAGAGCAAAGAGAAGAGGCAATTCTGTAGCTGCTTCTCTCACCGGTACTTGACACCGAACGCACATGTGAGGCTGACCGTCAAAGATAAATGAGCTCAATAGAAAAGAGCAGACACATACTTGGATCTAAGCATAATGCAGTACAAATCAGTAGAAAGTGCAACACAAAGGCTTTGCATGGCATACTGTGCTAATCAGAAGAGGTGAGTGTTTTAGCATATTTAAACGAGGACAGTGCACCCACTAATCAAACAACAGAATCCAAAGGTACTGAAAGAGCAAAAGCCAGTGTTTTGTTTGAAACTTTTCAACATGGACTGAGTTTTTTTTTTTTTTAAATGCCATTAAATATGATGATCTAGGTTTATGGGGAGATAATGATGTAAGTAACAAATATGACAAAACTAAAGCTTAAAAATTGTAATTATGATAGATACAGGCAGCTTGCTGAAAAGCTTCCTATTATTACAGCCTGTCCACCAGTGAGGTATAGTAAAATAATGGATTTTTCATTTCATTTGATTGATTTAGCATAAGTCAAGAAATAAAGGAAACTTTGAAACAGATTCCATTACAGGCAATAAAACTTTATCTTAGTGTCCTTCTCTAGTACAATTTGTAGGAAGTGCTCCTAGGCCACAGTGGGGAGCTCCATAAAAAGCTTATGGATAATGAAAGTAGGCATGCAGTTAAAAACAGGATTTGGGGCACAATCCACCAGCAGTTGTCTTAGTTCTTAGCAGTGGCATGAATCAAATTGAAGTGAATGGGACTCATATCGGTGCTAAGACTACGGGGGTGTGCGTGTGCATGTGTGTGCTAGCATTACACAACCGGAGGGTGCTGCTACTCATGTGCTTTGTATCACAAGAACGTAAGAGGTGCAATACTGGGTCATACCAATGATCCATGTAGCCCAGCATTCTCTGTCTCGGACAGTGGCCAACTTTAGCTGTTTCAGAGAAGAACAGGTCATAATGGAGTGATCCATTTCCTCTTTTTTTCTCACAGCTCCTTAAAATGAGAGGTCTCATCCCCTGACCACCTTGACTAATAATAGCCATTTATGGACCTGAGCAACCATCTAAGAATGTATCCACTCCTGTTCTGAATCCAGTCATGCTATTGTCTTTCAAAATATCCTCTGGCATTATCCCTGTGGTTGTCCAGGGGTGCCTTCTCAAGGTCCCCTGAGTTTTCTGGGGGGCCACGATGGAGAGGGAGTTCTTGGTGGCCACAGCGAGGCTGTGGAACTCCCTCCGGGTGGAGGCCAAGTTAGCCCAAGACCTTCCTTCTTTTCGATGAAGTTGAAAGACCTGGCTGTTCTACCAGGCATTTGGCGGGGGAGATGGGTGAAGGGTGGGGGGAGTAGGTTAGGGTGGAGAGATTTTTTTTCATAACCTCCTGTGGTGAGTTGTTTTATCTACTTTTAGTGTTTATTTATTATTGTTGTTTGTAAATCACCCCAAGCTGCTATGTCTGGAGGGGCAGGGTATTATGTTTTTTATAAATAAAAATAAATAAAATAAATTATCTGCCCCCTTCCTATGCTCTTCTTCCTAAATATTCCTTCCCTGATTTTATTACTGTAACCTGCACCCTAGGTGTTATGTTTATAAAATCTTCTCTTGTCCTGTATTTGGATAGTTTTGAGAGTTGTAATGTTGCAAAACTTTCAGAGAACCCATGAACTTTATAGTATTCAAGAACATATACAAGTTGTAAATCATTTTCTTTTTTGTATTTTTTTTTAAAATAAAAATTGATTAAAGAAATTAATTGCAAAAATACAAAAGCAAAAAGTACTTTAGCAAAGCTTTTGTTTTGACATAGTTCCACACTCATAAATAAGCTAGAGAGAAGTGAGATAGAACTACATAAGACGTGTACACATCTGATTGAAAGCGGTGTTACCCCTCCACACTGAGATCAGTGGTCAGCTCTCATAGACTTTAATGGGTGAAAATTGCACCTAAAGAGTTATAATTAATAGATGGTTGTAAAACTGGGAGGCGTTATCAAATGGGGCCCTGCATGGGTCTCTCCTAGGCATGGTGCTATTCAAAACTTTTATTAATGGCTTGGCTGAAGGAGTGCAGTGGTTTCTGCATGGCTGACAATGTTTCAACAGGTATACTATGTAACCATGTCCTGGAGGGCTTTTTCATTCATTGGGTAACCGTGTGATATATCTGTCCAAATATCACATCAGGTGAACAGAAGCAATCCTTTTGAGGAACTACTGGGTGCTTCCCCTAGGTGCCAATCTGATGTCTAAAAGCACCTTTAGATCAAGTAATATTGATTGCAATAATATTGATTAATTGAATAATTGTAATTATTTTAATTAAAACTGTAATTGTAATTGAATAATTTATTGTAAGTAATATTGACTGTAATGGAGTCTACTCTCCATCCAAATCTTGGAAGGGGTAAATGACTTGACTGTTAGAAAACCCTTGTGCTTCAAGCTGGGGCTATCTGTGGGAAAACTATTGAGCTTCAGCTCTTCCTAATTCCTGACCCTTCTGGTAAGCATTTCTCCCTGCCCATAACCATGGTATATGTGTAAATAATTTAAAGAAGGGAGAAAGCTGCAAAAATTCGAAAGCAGTCTTCCCTGCATGACATATGCACCCTCTTTACTATATTTCCCCCTCCATCTTTCCCATCTGAACCTTAGCACTTGGAGCCTGGATCTCATCTAGCCAGAAGCGTGAATGATCATGTTAGTATCATCGTTAGGCAACCATGCCCTGCTACGAACAGCTTACATTCTCTGCCCAGCCTCCATAGTGGGTTTCTCATTTTTCAGTGGAATATTTGAGGCATGTGTAATTCTGAAGAGCAAGTCATTTTTAATTCAGCACCTTCCTGATGAAATCATGGTGGGTGTCAGCTTACAGATTTCACCATAGAGCTGAAGCAGCTGTAGTAAAGCCAAATGTAGAAAACACTTTAAGCCCTACTAAGTTTAGTTTGATGTCTGTGCTTTGTTTATCCTTCTTTAAATAAAGACCATGCTTATGTAAAAATTTGCTGCTTCTTTAAAGCTTATACTGCAGAGGCATATAACACTCTGGCTTGTTTTAAAATGCCACAGATTGCCACTTTAATTTGATGTCCTTGAGAAAATGAGACTAGACCATTATTTGTTACAACATTCCAGACTGTGACATACTACTTTGTTAATCTGAGTTACCGCATTAAAAATCAAAGGGCAAAACATGTCACAATTAACACAGTGAATTGTCTAGATTTTTTCCATAATGCAGATCCCAGTTGCCTTAAGTGTCTCCTCCACCAAACCAAAGCACTGTATGAGTTTTGTTTGTTTGACTATGGTGAAAACAGAAGTGGCGGCCGTGTGGTGGTGGCCCAAACTGGTCCGGGTTGGGAAGCTGCGGTGCACGTGGTCCGGACTGAGTCGGGCCGCACAACTAACGTGACTATGCCTGGGCCACCAGGGAGGGCAGGAGATGCACGAATGCATGGTTGGCCCTGCCCTGGCCCTGCGTCCAGAACCTCAGCCCCTGTCATGTGGGCAGCCAGGGTGGCCAGTGACAGCCAGCCATGGCAGCCGGCCATGGTGGACCCGATCCGGGCCATGTCTGCCAGGCCACTGCAGATGTGCTAGCCTGCTGTGACCCGCTTTGGCCCGATTGGGCGGACCCGGACATAATCTGGGGGCAAGAGCCTGGGCTAGCTGCTGACACGGTCCGGGGCAATCCCAGGCCAACATCTGGTGGCGCCTGCACAAACGTCCAGGGGAGGTCCAGTGCAAAGTGGGCCACAGTGGCTCAATGGCACTCTGGTTTTACCCCCAGTTTGTCACTGATCTGTTGCACTGAGTATGGAACCTGGAACCATGCAATTTTGTATTCTTATCCTGAGTGTAGTGCTGACAACGTGTCTGCGTGTGAGAGGGTGTCTGTGTGAGAACATGTGTATCACTATCTATGTCTGAGGGGGCCTGTCTGTTTGATTTCTTTTGGGTTTTGAAAAATTCCCATCCCCCTCCAGCCTTTCCTTAAAGTAAGGCAATGGACTTTTAAAAATGTGTGCAACTTATATAAATGAATGCAAGCAAGCCACTGGAGGACACGGTCTCTACACTCTGGCAGTGTTGCTAGAGACTCCCTTCCTTGTGAGGCATCCAGAGATCCCTGGAGTGCTGATACTGGAGAGCACCAGACCAGTTAGTACCCAGAGAGTCCCTCTGACCCAGCCCCTAGCTGAAATCACTTGCTGGCTCAGAGACAGGCTCCCAGGGTCTCCAGAGGACAGTGCCAGAGAGAGCAGGTACTGGTGGATGACGGCCTGGTGAGCCCCTCTGATCCAGCCCTTAGCTGAAATCACCAGCTGGGTCAGGACTGGAGGTGGGCCCCAGAGGACGGTGTCAGAGAGAGCAGCCTGCATGGGATGACTGACCTGGCAAGCCCCTTGCTGAACTTGCTGGATCAGGAGGGAGGCTGCCAGGGTCTTCTGAAGACAGCACCAGGGAGCTGCAGCAGCAGCCTGTGAGGTACAGCCTTCCTGGGCCACACTGAGGTGAAGACTGCTGAGGCGTGCCTGAGGACGCTGGCGATGGAGAGCAGCGGCCTGCGTGGGACAACCAGGGTTCTGTGGACTGAACCTCCCCCAAAGAACCGTGAGTGGGGTGAAGAGGTTTGGGAACGCACAACTGTGACTCTTTCCTATGACACTGGACTCTTGCTCTGAGGGTGGGATTTATGTGTGGGAAGTTTGTCAGCACCAGATGCTCCTTTGTTTTTAATACTTTGTTAATTTTTACCTTTTAATAAATCTCATTTGTTCACAACCTAGCTGGCGTGCTTGTAAGTGGGGAAAAGTAGCAGCCTGTCAGGCTCCTCAGTAAAACTTAGTGTCCCAGATTTCTGGGTGAGGGCTCAAGCCAGTGTCTTTAGATGTGCCACCCCCTTGAAAAGGTAACCCGCACAAATTGCGGTTTCTAGCTTTGCCATTTTCAAAATCTGTTCACCAGTGCCCCCTCCCAAGCCTAAAAACCCACCAGCTGTCACTGTTTGCTGTGACACCATAATTTTTTGTTCAACCTCTGTCAGTTGCTCCATATGTAAAATGGGTCTATATATGTTAAGAGGGGCTGTTATAGGTATTAACTACTATATGCATATCCCTTGGAAAAAATGTAAACGTGAGTTGATGCTCAGAATAAATATATTCCTGCATTTTCTCCAATTTATGCGGTTTGGCCAAAAAGTTGAGATGATCATTATTCAGGATTAGAAATGGCATTTTGGAACACGTAGGCATTTGCAGAGCTTGCTCAAACCAGTCTCACAACGTATGGACCAATTGTAAGGAGCGTAATTAGTTATTAATAATGTAGAGAACCTTTTTGTTACAAATGAGGCAGGTAGCTATTTTAAGAGAGCCAGAGACCCAGAATCCCACCACAAAAATGTTCGTAAATGTCTTCCCACATACAAGAGCTAAAGGCTGGAATAGGGCATAGACCTTGCCCTCATTTTTGTCAAAGATCTTCCTAGACTAGCAAGCGAGTTTTTAAAAAGGGGCTTTCTTTTCAAGAGTCTTCCTGATTTAGGCTGCTGCTTAATGGCACCTTTGCTGCACATTTTGGAGCAAACAATATGGCAAAGGAATCTTTCTGGCAAATCTTATTGCTGAAACAGACATGACTTTTCTCTCCTGCTTCTGGTTGTTGCAGTGTTGACAATATTTAATTATGCTTAATGCTGATTTCTCTGATTTTTGACTCTTCAGAACTTGCACTTTTGGACTCTGATTTCTTGAGTCTTCAGAACTTGGACTGTATGTTTTTTTAAACAGAAAGAACAAGATGGATAAGCTTGTGTCAGAGCCTAAAACAGCTGTGTATTCCTGTGCTTTTATGACAGGATGACTGATTAAAGGTACTTTGCTGAAGAGAGCCAAGAATTGCTATAAGAGGGGAAAAATATAATAGACAAACAAGTCAAGGCCACTGTTGTTACCAATGCAAATGTAGTAACAACTGGCAAAGTGACAGGTAGTTATGTCTTGTGGTGTTTTGTCTGGATTCAAGTGGGATCTGAGAAAAACGTGCTGCTGCTGCCAGTCTTTGCCACCGTCTGACAATAGAAGAAATGGAGCCTGGACATTGTTAGTGATCCATTTTGGATTTAAAGGCCTGAACAAACCACACCACCTGAAAACCCAGAGGCAGTCAATAAAGATCATGGAGTGCTGATCCAGTGTGCACATACAAAGTATTCTGCTTAACGAGTAGTCCACTCCATTTTGCACCTGATTCAGACCACTTTCAGACATGCCCCCCCCCCCCGGCAATATTTGGGCTGCGGGGGGGCGGGGGAGGGGGGAGGATGTGCAGCAAGAATATGCGTGGAGACTGGCCGGTCTGAAAGCCAAAGGCCCCCCCCCCCACATGACTTTGCTAGCAGAGATGCACAGGGATGCAGAGCAGGAAATCGAGCTCTGCATCCCTGTGCGTCTCTGCCGGCAAAGCCGCGGGGTGGGGTGGGGCCCTTTCAGACCGGCCGATCCCTGAGCATATTCGTATTGCACACACCCGACCCCCCCCACAGCCCAAATATGCACGTGCAGGGGGCATGTCTGAAAGTGGCCTTAGTTTTCAGATTATTTACTCAAACACTTTGTCACTGTTAAATCCAGGTCCCTCTAGTGGCATTTGGTGAGCTCTTCGATTAGGAATCTCAACACAGACAGCTTGTGGAATGGGTATTTATCAGAGGTTTTGCCCAGACTTTGGGGGCTCTCTGATATGATGGCTCCTGCCAACACCATGGACTGCACCAGGTGGTGGTGGGAGCCATCACTCCGGCTGGGACTTGGCCTGGCTGCTGAACCAATGTTACAGCAGCTGGACTGGAGAGGAAATGGGGAGAGGCACAGACATATGTCCACCCACCCCTGCCCTCACACTGCATGGAGAAGCCCCTCCCTGCAGCTGATGGGCGGCCATGGTGGCCAATGACAGCTGCCATGGCACCTGGCTCCCCCTGCCACTCCAGACCGTGGTAAGTAAAGTAGGCTATCAGATGTGGGTCCTGTGGCTGGCTCCTGACCATGGTGGAGCTTAGCCCGGGTTGTGACTTGGGGATTTCCCTGAGTCACAACCCGGGCTAGCCCTCACCATGGTTGGAAGCTAGACCATGCTAATGGCGGATGCATTTAAGCGTGATGGTGGCACCCAGATTAATCCATGCAAAAGCGGATTTAACTGTGCCACCGTCACATCTGAAAACACCCTTTGTCTCTAGAGTGTCTGGTGCAGACTGCGCTGCTGGGAGAGTTTTCCCCCTGGTAAATGAATCGAAAATAAAGACTAGGTGGCCAGAGTGGAGAGGATCACTGCACTTATTCCCTTTGCCTTGCAGGAGTTGATTAAAGAGGCAAGAAGGGTTTTCCAGAAATTGCCTCAGCCAAGACCAAGCCTTGTAATTGAATTGATTACTTAATTACTGTTGCACTACAAAAAACGGAAAAAGAACTTGATTAAAATTCTGTTCTAAAGAAAAATGAACACCTGGTTTTGTAAACACTATAGCCAGTGTAATCTCAGTAAAACTTGAACAAGAGAGAACCATTATCCCATTGTGCTAGGGAGAGAAACACTGTGTAAGAGAATCCAGTAATAAATCAGGTACAGGTGAAAGAGGTACCCCTTCATCTGCAGACAAGACATATTTCAAAATTGTCATTCTAGAGGTGAAGGTGTATTTATTATGAAGTGCTGTTTGGGTGCTAGTAGCTATGAATAAGTTGATAGCTGTTTCTGAATACAGATCAAGTCTGTCAACCCTTTCCAGGAGGCAACTGCTTGTTTTTTTCCACAACTAGTTACCAGGTGGCATATATACCTACTGGTTGCTCTTGGTACATCCTCATCTCCTAGTTAGTTCAGTGGCATATTCCTTTCAACCGTTTGTTCAGTTCTGTTCAATTGAACAAACTAAAATTGCTCTGCAAAATTTTCCTTCAACTAATCCCAGTGGTTGACTACACTGCTTTGTATTCTATTGAAATTTGTTATGGGGCAAATTGATGAGGCTGGGAATTGACCAACCTCTACTTCACCTGATCATGGCTTATTATGAGGATACATGGGCTCAAGTCTATTATGGTCAGATGGATGAGTAATCCGATACATTTTCAGTCGAGAAGGGAGTGAGGCAGGGTTGTATTTTGGCACCTTTGTTGTTAAATATTTTTGTGATCTGGCTAATCTGGATTTTCACCCGCCTCACTTATTGTCTTCTCCTGTTTACATATTAATGTATGCGGATGATGCGGTAGTTCTATCAAAAACACTGATTGGTTTGCAGAGGGCCATGAGCTTGACCATTTATGTTCTTTAAATAAACTGTTATCAATTACACCAAGACTAAAATCTTGGCTTGGGGAGTTTGCTCCAGGAAAAACACTTGGCATGTTGGAGGGAATGTTCTCGAGGAAGCTAAACAATATAAGTACCTGGGGGTTATTTTGTCCTCCTCTCTTACCTGGTCGAACCATCTTAAGCTGTACTGGTTCATTATCAGGTTTAGCTGTTAAGTGCTTTAGTTACAAATTTGCTGGATGATCTGTTCAGGTGGCCTTGCGTGCGTACGCAGCAAAGGTCTCCTCTAAAGTGTTATATGGGGTTACATAGTGAAGGACGATGTTGAGGTGATCCACAATAAGTTTTTACAAGGACTTCTGGACCTTTCTCAGACAAGTCCTGCTTAGTGCTTATCTTTTGCGCTTGGAAACTTGCGCTCAAGCTCTTATAACTATGGCTAACAAGCATCTTCTGGGGTATTGGTGCAACATCTCTAACCTCTCTCCGATCAGGATACCTAAGATGTGCCTGATGGAAGACCGTGAACTTCCTTGTTTGCAGCGCTCCCCCGGGTTGAAGTCTGTTTTGCAGTCTCTTGCTCTTTGTGGGATGGGCGACCTCTGCTATGATAATAATAGGCTAGTCTCTATGAGGGATAAGTTATCACTCCTACAGAGGATTGATGATATTTTGAACCAAATGGATTTGGCATGTGCTAGGGGTTGTTGTATTGCCCTGATGTATATCCATTGGGCTTGGGATGGTTCTATGGAACATTATTTGAAAATGAATTTCAAAGGTTTGATTAAAGCCTCTTACTGCAGGTTGAGACTCGAGCAATTTGGAGTTTTTGGAGGGTAGGTGACAGCAGATTCCTAGCCATTTGCGAATCTGTCCTTCTCCAGCTG
The DNA here is from genome assembly GCA_003113815.1 of Sphenodon punctatus. NCBI lineage: Eukaryota > Metazoa > Chordata > Lepidosauria > Sphenodontia > Sphenodontidae > Sphenodon > Sphenodon punctatus. The sequence continues at coordinate 1,558,499 of QEPC01005976.1, forward strand.
GAGTGGTTGAAGATACCATTCACTATGTTCTGGAGCATGCCTTTAATGCTAATATAAGAACTATTTGGTTAGGGCCACTCCTTGGGAAAATAAAAAAAACTTACAAACCAGGAGAAAATGATTTGGTGATTACAGCACAATGATGAGCCGGCCATCTTGAGGTTGCCACTTTCGCCTATCTGGCTGAGCAGTGTAGACAGAAAATTGCTCAGATGAGAATTATTGGTATTGAGTAACTAGACTGTTTTGTTGTGTTTATGTTTTCCTTTGTTTGTTTGTTTGTTGATTATAACATTTTAACTGGTTGTTTTATTATGTGTTTGGGCCAAGACGAAAGTCATTGCTGATAAATGCTTACACTTTGTACACCAAAATAGAGAAATACTTTTTTGTTTTCAACTTGCACTTAACCTGCCTTTTATAGTGGATCAAGAGTAGTTACAAAACCACTCACTGGCTTGATGGCTGGCAGGAGAAGGTAGGAAGTAACAGTGTCACTTTGTGCAATGCTGGTGAGACCTCACATGGAACACTGGCTGCTTCTACCCGAACACAATTCCGACATGACATTCCGGAATTGTCAATCTGGGATAACTGTCTGCACAATCATTCATTTTCTGGAATAAAGCACTGTTCTGGAATGGCAGTGTAGATGCTTATATCAGTATAAGAATCACGAGGACTGCATCAATTCCATGAGCAGAACAGCTGAATTTCAGCACTTTGTGGAACTCTGACTGAGATGAGAATGCCTCTGCTAGAGCATCAGTCTAGAGCACTGTCATTAATTGTCCCCGAGGGGATTCTCTATTTGTGTAGAGAGCTGAGGCAAACAGGGCAGTTCCAAAGGGAACTGGATTCTGACACATACAGTGCAGCTGAATTTCAGTGCCTTTTTCTGCTCTGATTTTTGGGAATATAACGGATTGGTGGGGATGTCAGTCCCCTTGGAGACAGTGGACACGTGGTCTGCCCTATCCATTTCCAACTGCCCCCTTCCCTGCCCATGGCCAATCTGAGGGTTTGGTGGGAGACCCTAAAGAAAGGGGCAGCATCCCCTGGTCCTGGGTGCCTCTGCTGGCTGCTGCGAGACCCTCTCCTTCCATCATCCTTGCTGTGCCTATGTCACACTTGCTGGCATGGGTCCCTGGAGTGGATGGGCATGATTGTTTCCCTCTGTTGCAGGGTCGGAGTTGATTAGGAGGCAGCATGGGTAGCATTTTTTCACAGCCTTCTCTGTTGTAAATTCCTGTCCGTGACATTTTGCCACCTGAGCATGCAGAATACCATAGGCCCTTTTTACACTGACGGCACCCACGCATGAACACCCAGAAATCTGGGTGTTCATGTGTGGGTGCTGTCCGTGTAAATCCCGCAGTGGTGGGTGTGTGTGCTCCTGCCCACACGCATGCACACCCATCCCCATGCAAGAAAGCACCGGTGAAAACAGAGGTGCCTTTGTGAGTGGGGATGTGTAGGTGTGGGTGTAGATGGGTGTGTGCCTGTCTACACCCTCCCCCCCGCCCAGCATGCACAGGCCACAGCGCACATGGACCCCCCATGCTGCAGCCCATGTAAAAAGGGCCATAGAGACGCTGGGTAGAAGGAATGTAAGCTCTATCTGTAATGGTCTATGGTGGCGGGGTGGGAGGCTTCAGTCCAGCATTAGCGTCTACACGAGCACAAAGCTGGTATTATATAAAAAACCCTAGAAAATACGGTTTTATCATTCTGGGGGGAAAACCAAAATTTGGATTTATCAATCCCTGACGATCTGTCCACACAAACATGTAATTCCAGTATTAGAGGCATTTATTCCAGGGAAATATTCATGTAGAAACAGCCACTGTGTTCAGTTTTGGGTACCACACTTGAAGAAAGATGTTGGCTTATTGAATTAAATTTATTTATTTATTTATCCCACCCTCCCCATTAAGGTTTAAGGTGGGTTACAGTACAAAAAAACATATTCAAAAATAACAAATAAGATCAAGTAAAAGCAAAGCAAATCCTCTAAGCACAACTCCCCCAAACCCTTCCCCTCCCTGCCAGACCAGAAGATCTTACATTGCCTATGGGCATGCTCAGGCTTAGACAGGTCTCCAAGGGAAGAGAATTCCAAAATTGTGCGGAAGCCTACAAAAACACCACTCTGCGTGTCCTTGTTGTATGAACTTGACAGGAAGATGCTAGGTGTAAGAGGATGCTCCTAGCTGACTTCAGAGGTTGCAATGGGACAGGCGGTCTTTCAGATATTTGGGGCCCTTGCTGTTTAGGGCTTTATAGATCAAAAACAGCACCTTGACTTGTGCCCATAAGGGATCAGTAGCCAGTGCAGACTCCGGCGCACCGATGTAATGTGCTCCCAGAGACCCACTCCCGACAGAGGGTGGGCTGCAGCATTCTTCACCAGCTGCAGCCTCCAAACAGTCATCAAAGACAGCCACACGTAGAGCACATTGCAATAGTCTAGCCTCGAGTTCTAGTCCTGAAGGCATGCATGATGGTGGCCTGTTCCGAATTTGATAAAAAATGTCACCAGGTGGTGATGGTGAAAAGATCTCCTGGTCACTAACACAACCTGATGATTCTGGTGCAGCAATAAATCCAAGAGCACCCCAAAGCTGTGAACATGAGTGATCAAAGGGGGCTGGACTCCAGCAATGACAGATGTCCCAATGTACGCCAGTTGGGACCCCAAGACTAACCAACCATCATCACCTTTGTCGTGTCTGGATTCAGCTTCAATCAGCCCAAAATGATTAGGGAGCTAGAGTGAAAGCCATATAAGGAAAGACTGAAGTATCCGGATACATTTAGTGCAGTGAAAAAAAGATTAGTGGCAGCAGCCTTCAAATACCTAAAAGGTTGCCACAAAAAAGATGGAGAAGATTTGTTCTCCAGTGTCACAGAAGATAGAACAAGAAGGAATGCACTCAGATTCTCAGAGCAGCTTAATGTCTCTAGCTGACCATATCAGTTGTTCTGGCTTGTGCTTTCTGCACTCCTCAGCCCAGTCCCCTGCTACTTAACCCCTACCTGTGCATCTGCTCACTCTCTTCTCCTTTGGATAGCTCTCTCGGCTTGACTCCTCTGGACCTGCCTGACTTTCCCTTGAACAATGCTTGCTCTGGACTGAACTCTTGGCTGACCCTTGCCTTGAGCCTGACTATGCCCAGTGCTCCCTCTCCCTGTCAATGATGCCTGCACCCATACAGAGTTCCTGGTTGACCCCAGCATCGTTGTTGACCTGATCCTGTGGGAACTTACCTCTGTGGTGCCGATCCGGCATCGACGACTCAGTGCTGACCTGATCCCATGAGGACTTACCTTCGTGAGTCCAATCCTGCAGTGACTTCTCATGGCAGACCTGATACTGCGAGAATACCCTTCACAACCCTAACCCAGCTGGGGCTCCCTCCCTAAGGGCTTGGTAGCTTGGAACGGACTTACTGGAAAAGCCGCCCATGCCCTAGAAGGGAGAGGGCATCCTGCCTTGAAGTAGGGGTTTGGACTAGAGCTTTGAGGCTCCTTCCAATCCTCCCGTTCTATGATTCTAACCACCATGCTGGTGAGAAAGCTTGCAATGCTTGTAGAAAACAACTGACAACAGGAGCACTCACTAGAAGTTAGTGTCAGACCCACCCAGAGCCAGGGAAAGCAGCCGGAATCTGATACTGGGCCCAAAAGGAACAAGGCAGGATTGTAGCTCAATGGGAATAAACAGATAGACATGCAGGCTGCCTGCCCCTGGAGCTGCACCAGGTTGTACTCCCCACATTTGCCCACTTCCAGCTCCTCCTGGGTCCACTTTAGATGGACCCAGTGGCTTCCCCGGGCCATGGTCCGCCTGCGAGAGCCTCCCTCCCTGTACCATAGAGTTGTGGGTGATCACCTGACACTCTAAGCTGGTGCCTGCAACTCTATGGTGCAGTCAGGGGCAATGGCCAGATGGGGGTAGAGCTGCCGCATGGGGCCACCCAGCAGATGGACAGCAACTCCACTCTGGCCTGGTGCCCTGAGATTGGCTGACCTGCTCCACCAGCCATGCTCTGGGATGTTACGGAGCACTGGCAGTGGGGCTGCCCTGAAGCAGGCATCGCCTGATCTACTTTCACATCGGGTGCAAGCACTTTAAAATGGGCTAGTCTGCATGAGGGTGAAGCACGTTGGTGTGGGCAGAACTGAAGCTGTCATCTGTTTAAAAGCACCCAGTGAGCAACAGGCCAAGTCAAAAAACAGAAAATGAAAGCCAGACACCAAAGCCAAAGCTGGAAGTGTGAGGGCTGGAGTGAGGCAGGACAGACAAGGGCTAGAGGGAGTCTGTGAAGTAGGCAGGAGACACAGGAAGGTCTCTAGCACTCTAGGAACCATCACATTACTGAAATGCCTACTGTGATGGTCTTATATGGACTAAGAAAACCAATGGGCGTGTGGGCTGGGAATTTAACCAACCAGGAGCTGTGTGCATGTGCCCTGAACCACTGGAGCACAAGTGTGCCAGGTTTCTGCTCCCCTGCAGCACAGGCTTGGTGGCAGAGTAGCTGAGGAATTTAACATTAGAACATAAGAACATAAGAAGTGCCATACTGGGTCAGACCAATGCTCCATCTAGCCCAGCATCCTGTCTCTGACAGTGGCCAATCACAGTGGCTTGGGAGAAGCACCCAACAGGTCACAATGGGGAATCCATTCCCTGTTGTTTCCCCCCAGCTCCCATCATGTTCCCTGATCCTGTCTGGCTGATAATGGAACTATCTTCCAGAAACTTGTCCAAACCTCTTTTAAACTCAGCTATAGTACTGACCCTTACCACAGCCTCTGGCAGTAGATTCCACAACCCAATTATACGCTGAGTGAAAAAATATTTTCTTTTATTTGTTTTAAACTTGCCACCCATTGAGTGTCCCCTAGTTCTAGTACTAGCGGAGAGGGTAAGTAATGGCTCCTTGTTTATTAGTTCCACACCTCTCATGATTTTATAGACCTCTATCATATCTCCTCTCAGCCGTCTCTTTTCCAAGATGAAGAGCCCCAACCTACCAAGTATCTCCTCATACGGGAGCCCTTCCATGCCCTAAATCATTTTTGTTGCCCTTCTCTGTACCTTTTCTAGTTCAGCTATGTCTTTTTTGAGACGGGGCGACCAGAACTGCACACAATATTCGAGGTGCGGTTGCACCATTGCCAGTTCATGCTCCACACTCCCATCAGGTCCTGACAGTTACTACTGCGGGGAATGAATGCAAACCAGTTTGTACATGAGTTGCCATTCTTTCTGCTGATAGTTTAGTACACATTATTTTGAGTGGGTCTGAAGCCCTGTGCACGATTGTGGGAAGCCTATTAGCATATGTCTCTGCACTGGTTTTCAGTGGCAGAGTTCCAGTAATTACAGTTCATTAGTATTCATTAGTACCAGGTCTTGCCTGATCTTGAGTTCATGTTGAATCAGCTCGGCTGTAACATTTTTGATATGGGCTGGATGTAGAGGTCAGTGTGGAGGCATTAATTAGGCCTGGTAGTCAGACGTTATTTTCATGGCTCTTCAAATGGGGAGTTTGCTTCGGATGTGCCATGGCTTCTGTTTCTGAAGTGGAAAGCGTATATCCAAAGTGAAGCTGTGGTGAACCTGACACCTCAGCAATATAATAAAAATGGGCACCTAAAGCAAACCCCAAACTCGCTGTCTGCAGTGATGTGTTTGAAAATGCACTGTGGTTTCAGTGGCTTTTCTTTGCTGCTGCTGCTGCTGCTGCTACTTAAGAAATGTTGATATTCGAAGGGGACTTAAGGTGCAACACATGGATGATGGCTGACAATGTGACTTGAATGCCTTACCATTCATTTCCCTCTGGATTTGATGTTACTGATAAATATGTGACCAGGAGCTTTGAAAGGTGCACCCTTCTGATTGTTAGAGGAAAGAGAGAAACTCAACAACAGGCCTACTAGAGTCTTACCCAAAATTTAAAAAAATCCTGTTGTACTACTTACTACTTCACTAAAGACGAGTTCAAAATATACTTGAAACCCACAGGTACCATTGAGAAGCAGCAGGAGCTTTCTTGTGAAGATGGACTGAATAAAGAATGGGTGCTATTTTAAAAAATGAAAGAAAAGAAAAGAATGCAATAGCGAGTGAAGATGTTTCTGTGGAAATGATCAGCTGTGCCCCAAACCCATATTTCCTGAGGAAAACTCTTAGCTGTATCTGTATTTAAATATACAGCTACGTTTGCCTTTCACAGTTTCATTATTCCCTTACACTTTGACACATTGTAAACCTGAACATGCCAACAGTTACTCATGTGTAACTGTAATAGGGTGGGCACCGAGACTTACTTAAGTGAGTAAAGGTTTGCAAGAGGAAGCCACTATTTGAATTATTTTCTTTTTCCATTCTGTCATTTGCTCAACCTTCATTTAATTCTGCAGCGTAGGGATGGTGATGGGCGCAGGGGTAATGAAGGCAATATTATGTCATATAAAAGCAGCGTAGGAATACAATTTGTGACAAGATCAGAATAAGTTCCTTGGCAGCAGATTAGGGTATCACACTTACTGTGCCTTTAAACTTTCAGACACTGTAAACCTGAAAGTCCACCAGGAACTAGTACACATTACTTACACAGAAGAAGCATCTGGCTGGTGGAAAACAAAGCTTTTATTTAGGCGTTCTTATTTTCAACAATTGGCAATGTTAGGGGGGAAAAAAAGAAACCAGAGAAAAAGCTAGTGGTGTAAATGCTTTTTGTTCTTTTAAAAAGTGTATTTAACGTACAGTGGGGAACCAGCTCGTGAGAGATGGAGACTGTGGGTATTTTCAGACGTTACGAGATCACAGTCAA
>QEPC01005976.1:1567123-1604600 GCA_003113815.1 Sphenodon punctatus
TAAATGATATTCAGAATTGGGTCTAATTCCGAGCAATACAAGACTAAATCCATTGTGTTCCCCCAGCTCTGCCAGCTCTCCCAGACCTCTGCCCATCACAGGCACTGGCCTGGGGGCCAGGGGAGGCAGAGCTGGTGTTAGAGGGGCTATGCAGGGGTGGGGAGGGGTGTAGTTGCTCACTCATCTTTTTTTCTAGGCTCCGTCCAAAGTGGTGCCTGGCAGTTGTCGCCTGCGTGGCCTTCTCAAGGATGCTCTGGGAAAGTGAAATTTAAAAAATCAGTTGTGCATGTGCAAAATGGTTGCCATGTCCGTTGTGTGCATGCGTGGCCATTTTGGAAAATGACAGTCAGACTGCCCATACCCGACTGCTATTTTCCAAATGGGTGCCAATGCTGCCGGTGCAATTTTGGAAAATGGCCGTGCTTGTGAAGAACGGCCATGGTAGCCATTTTGCACATGTGCAACTTATTTTTTTAGTTTTATTTTCCTGATGCGGCCCTGAGAAGGCCATGGTGTGCGCCGTGGCTGGGTGCCAGTTTAGACAGCGCCTAGGAAAAAGGTTAAGTAAGCAACTACCCCCTCCTCACTCCTGCAAGGCCCCTCTACCCCAGGTTCTGCATCCCCCGGACCCCTGTCTGGCACCCACCTCCCTGGACTCCTGCCCTGCCCAAGTGCCTGGCCCGCTGGGGGCAGGATGGGTTTGGGACAAGCTGAAAGCTCCTCCAAGGAGCTGATACCCAGGGGATGGGAATCCAATGAGAGAGGGTATCATATCCCCCAGTAAGATCGGATCAATACGATTTGACTAATTTTGTCCAAAATCGGACAATTTGTCTTGAACCGATCCCGATCTTCCCATCCCTAACAGAGGCAGGAACCGGGCATGGAGCTCTGTCTCTGGACTAAACCCAGAGAGGGGCTTGTCTGGGTTTGAGGAAGGCTTGCTGGGGTACATAAGATTAGTGCCTGACCCAGAAGTCTAGGAGACAGTGGGTAAAGAGCCAGAGGTGTTGCCTGGCTATATGGAGAACCACGGACACAGAGAGAGAAGGTACTATGGAATGCTGAAGTGCAGAACTATAAGTGGCAAGTCAGGGGATTGTCTGACTGGGCTTGAGACAGAAATGGGGATTGCTAATCCAGAAGATCGTTACCTGCAACAGACTTTGTATAGGTGGAGACTTTGTGTGTGTGAACCAGAAACAGAGAACTGAGATTAAAGATTTGGGGGGCAATCCAGCGGCCCACGTATGTCACCTACAGGTGCTGTGCTCAGGCGAGAAAGCGTGTGCACTTGTGCGCCATGCACACCTGAGCGTGCGTGTTCTCGCCTGAGCGCAGCGCCTTCGGGTGGTGTACGTGGGCCGTTGGATTGACCCCTTGGGCTCGTATGAGCTAATTGACCAAAATATGTTTTTTTTCTCCTATCTATCTATCTATCTATCTATCTATCTATCTATCATCTGGCCCTTTTCACACAGACACGCGAAACACTGATAAAATGGGTGTTACATTTTGTTATCCATGTTGCAGGGCTGCAAGGTGTGGTCTATAGGTGCCCTGCAACATGGATAAAAAATGTAACACCCATTTTATCAGTATTTACCATGTCTGTGTGAAAAGGGCCAATGTTTTTTTCCCTCCTGATTCTACTAATCTTTATTCTAATGTGAGCGGTGAGTATTCTCTTTGACTTCAGTTTGGCTATTTGTGTGAATAAATCATTAACCACTTGAATAAGGGTTGCAAGTTCAAAACATTTCCCCCTCACTCTTGTAAATTTGTTTGCCTTTTTTTCGTTCTGCAGTTTTTAGGATAGCTGTGACTACCCCATATGCTAACATGTAATAATTAAACTATCTTTTAACTAGATAAATAATTATCAACTTGGTTCTTCAGTTGTTAAATTCAGCTGTTTGAATGGTTTAAGGAAGCGATGGGGAACCTAAGCCTTGGGAGCCAAATGTGGTCCACAGAGCTAGTTTTTATTTGGCCCCTTTCAGTGCCTGGATCTGGTCCAAGATCCAGTTCCTATCCCCAAGCACTGAAAGAATGAGCTCAGGATAAGGGAGCAGAGATGAAGGCACACATACAATGATAGGGGACAGAGCCATAGTATAGATCAGAAATGGGGAATCAATATGGCCCATGGCTGGTTTTTATTTGGCCCTTTCCCAAATCCAGTTCCTGGATCTGGCCCCTGGATTCAGTTCCTAATCCCAAATGCTGAATGTCTGAGCTCACAGATCCATGATCTGGACCTTCCTCTTCCTGAGAGCACCCCTTAAGCACCCACCATCCACAACTTCAAATGCAGGCCGCCGAGCTTGTATTAATTTTCAGAGTGGGCCCTGGGAGGGAAATGTTTCCGCATCCCTGGTGTAAGGTATGATGGATCCTGCCCCAGTGTAGGGTGTTGGGCTTTAATGACCCCTGAGGTTCCTTCAAGCCCTATGATTCATCATTCTAACTGTTCCAGTCTCTGGTTAATGCTTTTCATTAAGCAACTTGCAGATCTTCCAACATGTTGAACATGTAGCACTTAATTTGTGTGTGTGTGTTTGGGGGGAGAGATGCTAGGGCTCAGTTCTGGCCTGGAAGTCCTTTCCCTTGTATCCAGAAGGACCAGTGGAGCTAGGCCAGACCTAGACTCCACCAGCTCTTATTCCTGCCAGGTTTTACTCGGGGCCAGATTCAATTGGATAGGACTGAGGTTGGGGGCTGGAGCTGTTTGCACTGCTGATCCGCCCGAACCCTTTTAAGAGAGAGAAGAGGTCTGAGGCTAGTGTTTCTCCCTTCAGCTGTCTGTAGGTCTTGCAGAGCAGCAGTAGGGATGGGGGTCTGGGAGAGATGCTGGGGCACAAATTGAGCCTTGGAAACATGCTGTGTTTTTTAAAACTACATAAATCGGAGACTTTCAAAATGATCTTTACAGGATTAAGGGAACAAAGCAATAAAATAAAATAAAATCTATATTAAAAAAGAAAGAATAAAAGTAAGGTATGTGCGATAGGTGATAGAGCAAACAGGTCTCCTCCGGTAGTAGACATAGACATGAACACAAAATATAGCCCTAGAATCATAGAATTTTAGAGTTGGAAGGGGATCTCAGAGGCCATCTAGTCCAACCCTCTGCTCAGTGCAGGCAATCCACAGCATCCCTGACAGATGGCCGTCCAGCCTCTGAGGCCGTCTCTGTGGATGGCACAGCCCATTGAGATTTAAAGGGGCACCCAACAGGAAACAATAGCACAGTCATTTCACAACTCAGAACTTCAGAGAAAGCATTAGTGACATCATTTTTAAATAAAATTGTTTCCAGTTTTTTCCAGCATCATTGTGCTGTCATTGGTCCCAGTCTCTGCTTGTGGCAGATTTTTAGAGACTCCTTCTTGTTGGATAGATTTTTATGTGTGGATAGTTTGGGTACAGTGAATCCTGCATTGGTACAAGGAGCTGGACTAGATGCTTCTTGAGGACCCGTCAGTCTCTATGATTCTATTTAAGCCCCCCACAAATAAAAACGGGTATATGGGACTATTCTAATGGCCTCACCACTGGGATAGCTTAATTCCTCTTTTAGCAGCCGTACGGATTAACGATGCAAATTTTAACATTTGCTTGGAATTGAATGTGCAATGCACTTAATTTATGACACTGTTCGCAGCCGCCCTTAATTAACAATAAGGCATGTAATGGTCAGAGAGTGTGTATACTGCAAGGCAAAACTTTAAAATTCAACAGAGTATGAGCCACAAGATCACTAACATTTGTCTGTGAGCTATTTCATTATGAAGCAAATTAGCTATTACAAATGCAGAGTCAAATTCCAGATTAAAAGTAAAAAATCTAACCTCATGTAATGAAGAGGTGATAACTCTTCCTCATAATAACAAGTGAAATTTCTCTTTCTTTGAGGGCAAGAGAAAATTAAATCCCGTTAAGGTACATTCCCATAAAGAGGCCTTGTTTTCTTTCTTGTCATGCTTAGCATCTTGTTTTAAGATCCCTCTTTGATGTTGTACTTCTGCTGCAAGAGAATTGTTTCTAGTTCAGGGAAAGAATGATGCGTCTTTAATAAACAAACCTGGGAACTAATACAAATCCATGTTGACAAATGCTTGTCAAGAAGAAAACCAAAGAAGCAAAATCAATACACAGCCTTGCATTAAATCACATTGTTTACGGATAGATATCTAGAAGCTTGTTTTTTGTTTGCTAAATAGCTGTCCCTGATTAATTTAGGACAAACACCGATTTGGCTTTAACACTACAGATGTGAAATAAAAAGAAAAAGTTTACAGCCAACCTTTTCAAATATTCTGACGTTTTAAGGAAAAAAAACATTCCTCCCAGCCTTCCTTATTCTGACACCGTTTTACTTTAGAAGATCTCAAAGTACAAGTGAATACATGACACTCGCAATGTCTCCAGTGTACACATTTTACGTTTGATTTATGACATTACTATATAGGTGCACTTGACAGCTTTCAGATTGAAGCAGAGACAAGAGAGCTTTAAAGTGAGATGGGTTATCTGGGTAAATCTATCAAGGGTTCGTCCTGGGAGAACAAGGAGAGAGGCTTTGTAGAGCCCTGCTGTGTAGCAAGCCTCCATGCTGAGCACATCCCAAGCTCCCTGACAGTTGCGCTCAGCCTTCACTGTAATAACGAATAAAAGGGAGCTCCCTGTAGATTACAGATCTTCCGTGTTTTGACATTGACCTTAATACATAATTTAACCACAAAGCCTGAGAAGTGTGGAACAAGATAAGAAAAGACCACAGAACTGGCAAATAAAGTGATGTTCAATCAGAAATCATATTTGTTCCTGATAGTGGAGATGTGGGCATTAAAAAAGGAGATGGAGAGAGATTGAGAGAGAAAGAGAGAGAGGGAAGAGCAATCTGGCTTATTTGAAGAGTTATGGGGCCTGTTTTAAAGGACATGTGGTTGTCAAATGCAAGTTGTCCAGGAAACTCAATAAGACAAAAAGGCCAAGTGTTATTAAATTTTCAGAGACAGAAGGTGGATTCTTTCCCCAAATAGTAGGATGGCATTTTTTATCCGATGCTTGTTTTGGGTACATTTTAACCCAGTGGATTAAGTAGAAGACGGTGCATATAATTATCATAACACTGTGTTTAGGCATGTGTTTACCAATCACTTTTAATATCAGCAGATTTTGAACCTAGGATTGTTTTGATTGCATGAAAAGACACACTTGTTTGTAGGGTAGGAGAGTGAATTTTTCTTATTTACAGAGAACACTCCAGTGCACAAGTGAAATGCACACAGGGAGAGGGATGATTGTATGGCAATAGTATATTCTGAAGACAGTGAAAAAGAAGCATATCTTGTCCATGGATTCAGTTATTTTCTTGTGTGTTTCTTTTTGTTAAAGGCGTATTGTCAGTAGAACTGAAATGAACCATACCTTTGGGGTTTGTTAATTCATATGATCCAACAAAGGGTGGTTTTAATCAAGCGCTGGTGCACAGGGGGTCCGCAGTTGATGCGTGAGTTGGGGGTGTTGTGTGGGGGGTGGGGAACACTTCAAACAAGTGGCTCCATGTACGGCTGCCCTGTTCCCGCACTGCCCACCCTGTCCATGCACAGGGCCGCAGTTGATGCGTGAGTTGGGGGTGTTGTGTGTGTGTGTGTGTGGGGGAACACTTCAAACAAGTGGCTCCATGTACGGCTGCCCTGTTCCCGCACTGCCCACCCTGTCCATGCACAGGGCACTCCGGCTGTGAGTGGACACTGCATGGGTCACAGGAGCACACCCCCCCCCACCAAATTTACATGAGTGTTCCCCCATATGAACGGTGGGTGTCCATGCATGGGAGTGTCTTGTTTAAATACACCCAAATACCTGATTAGAATTAGTGACCGTTGTGAAGTTTGCAGAATTCACTCCTTTGTGTACATAGTACTGCAACTATTCTTTCTTACTTTGCCTTTTCATTACTTCTATTATTTGGTGCTTCACACCAGTGCTTCATTCATAAAAAATGAATTGCTGGGGCCCAAACCTGTCTCGCAAGCCTTGCCCCCTGCTTTGTAAGCCATGTTGCCTGCCCCAGAGCTTGACAGAACAGGGAAATTAACCATGGGGCATTTTCAGACGTTACGAGATCACGCTCAACCACGGTGAATCCCCACATGGTGAGCGTGATCCCGTAACGTCTGTTGAGGGGAACGGAAGCTCCCCGCCAGATGTTCATCCCCGTGAATCATGGGGGGGAATCACATTCAACATGCAAACGGAGGTCCTGGCTGAACCATCTCCGTTTGCGTGTTGAATGTGATTCCCCCCCGTGATTCATGGGGGTGACCACCCGGCGTAACACTGAACAGATGTGACGTTGACACACTCAACTATGGGGAATTCCCCGTGGTTGAGTGTGTCAACGTCACGTCTGGCTGCTGACCATGGCCCGGAATCAGCAGCAGTGCTCACCACTGATTCCGGGCCATGGTCAATATCCCAGGGGCGGGCGGCCGCAGTGACCATATTGGCCACAGCGCCCGCCCGTCTCTGGAGGGCGGGCTGCTGGGGGAGCATGGAGGGCGGGGGGGCTGTGCGGCCACAAGTTGGGCTGCGCAGCCCCGCCCTCCCCCCAAATTCCCCGCCGGGATCGGCCAACACGTCTGTTAGCCGTTATGTGTTGGCCCCGCCGGGGAACCAGTAGGGTGTTTCCGTGGTGGGGCGAATTGAGCCCCGTCACGTCTGAAAATACCCACAGTCTCCAGCTAGTAACCCAACCACTGGACTAACTTGCCTCTTCTACAGCTGAATAGAGAACAGGTGTTCTTGCGATTGAATCTATATGGCAGCCAGTGCAGGGAATGAGGCACAAAAGTCATTAATGAAAGCCAAATAAATCATCCAGATTTTTTCTGGCTTTTGTTTCTAACCATTAAATGACCAATATCGGCCTTTCCCTGGTCTTTCACATCTCTGGGTGCACACTCCTAGTAATTGCTGGGGTTGAGCCCTGGCAAGCCCACCCCACCCCAATTAAGCTTGTTGCCCTGTTTCACACTATGTGACTGAAGAATAACAAATGGTTAACAGATCAGCAACTTGTGGAAGTTCAGAAAGAACCGAGGGAATAATAAATGGTCCAAATAATGGATTGCCCAAATAGCAACATCTGCTTATTCAAACTTTGAAAAATCAACTTTTTGAATCTGGACAACAAATCTGCTTTGAATCCAAACATTCAAATATGGTGATTCAAAAAATAAAAAGTTTGCTTTGAATATATGCTTCAATAAAAATGTTGGGTATAAAAAATCTCAGGATTTTTTAAAAAAGTAATTTAAAACCTGCTGTACTACAAATTCAAAAATTTATTATTTCCCCCCAAAAAAACCTTTCCTCCATTTATATTATTTACTGAACTTTATCTACTATAGTCTATAGAAAGAGACTAGTCAGTTACCCTACGTGCTTATAAGTAGTTTTTTATGCAGTTATAAATATTTTGATTATTTTAGTTCCCCCCTCCCTTTCAGCACTTCTTTTCATTACCTATCTGTGAAAAAAGATATGATTAGATTCAAACATTCATCTGTGATCTTTGCTATCCAGACATTGCACCAAGGGGATAACACACAGAATCCAGCAAGTGAGATGTGTTTATAAGTAGCTTCCCAACAGCCTCATTTTTGGATTTCTATGTGTTATCCCCTTGGTGCAATGTCTGGATAGCAAAGATCACAGATGAATGCTTGAATCTAATCATATCTGTTTTCACGGATAGGAAGTGCTGAAAGGGAAAAAATTGAATTATGAAGATTTTCCAACCAAAATTAGGTGTAAAATTTCTCACTTAACAAAAGTTAAATTTGGACCCTACTATTAGATAGCAACTCTGTTAGTTTATGATGTATAATTTAGCTGATTAAAAATAGCACTCTTCCTTGGGTACCAGTCTGAGCTGGTGCAAATATTTTGATTCCTTGAGGGTATAAAAAGCCATGCGCTGAAGATGACAGACTAAAAAGTGTAAGAGAGGAGCACTACAAAAATGAAATGAATTATTGTGAGAATCTCACAAGAATCTTGCCGCCCCGACGAGATCTCACAAAATTCTTGTGAGAGATTCGAGATTCTCATGAGAAACTCGAGAATCTCAAAAATGCTCCCAAATGATCTGTGCATGCGCAGAATAACCACACATGCACGGAACAGTTCCGGTGACCATTTTTTGGTTGCTATTTTGAGGTTCTTGAGAATCTCGTGAAAATCTTGAGATTCTCGCGAGATACTCAGATGAGAATGTCAAGATAAGAAAATCTTGTTGAGAAGCCTATTCTCGACAAGATTTTCAAGAAGTATGAAATCTCATTCCAGCCCTAAGCACTAGCTACATAGCAGTTGAAACTTAATTTCTTTCTTTTGAAAGCAAGCAAAAACTCCATGGGAATTGTCCATACCATTTTTATTGTATGTGGATCACTGTTATAAGAATATTGTGGTATTTTTCATTATCCATGCACAAACATGTTGTTAAAGTTGCAGTTATACAAGTAGTCCCATACTCTGTCAGATCAATGGTCCATCAAGCCCAGCATTCTGTCTCCGACAGTGGTCAATCTCAGTTTCTTGGGAGAAGTATCCAATCAGGTCAAATTGGGCAATCCATTCTGTCATGGGGGCCCAGTGCATGAAATAGGAAGCTGTGGTCATTATGACTACTTCTGGGTGATATGTGGTATGATATTAATCGCATACGTCAGTTTAGATCATGACTCCTTGATGTGTAAAATCCAATACCAATTGTAACTGATTGCGAAATACCTGTGTGGTGGAGGCAAGCCTGCAGGAGTGGACCGAGCAATTGCAAAGACAGATGAGGCAAGTCGAGGACAAGCCAAAGTGCCCAGGTGGGACACACCATCAAGGAATGCCAGGAATGCATCCAGAAATACTTAAGGGACTGAGTGAGAGCATGTGGGGAGACTCTCTACGTGCTGCTCTAAGGACACATGCAACACTTCAAGCTGGTGTCTGCTTCTTTAAGGAGAGAAGCAAGAACAGGACTTTTCACTCTCTAGCTAACTTCAAGGACTTGTTAAGGCCTGATAGGCAGGGACCTTGTAAGCTGAGCCAGAATTGTGCATCAGGTCTGTTTTTTCTTTGTTTTATGCATTTTTTGTAACCTCTAAAACCTCAATCCCATCTTAGTACCTTTTACATAAACTTTCTCTCCTTTAACCATGTCTGTGTGATCACTGCCACTGGGGCTGACTGGGAACCTCTTGACCAACCTTGAGATGAGTCTGGCACACACTTTAACTTGATGAAACCGTGGTGCTGCTAAGGTCCAAGCAGCCAGAGATTAACGCTTTGGCGGGGAGTGGCACGCAGGAGAGCCTAGAGAGGATCCGGTTGTGGCTGACCTAACAACACTCTGGGGGACACTCAGGCAGAAGGGAACCCCCAGAATCTCAGTGACACATTCCCTGTTGTCCACTCTCAGCTCCCAATAGTATGACGTTACTGCCACTAAACCTACTTGGCTAATAGCCGTTAATGGACCTACTCTCCAAGAATTTATCCAATCATTTTTTAAACCCAGCTATACTACTGGCCATGACCACATCCTCTGGCAGCAAATTCCACACGCTAACTGTGCACTGTGTGAAAAAATACTTCCTTTCATTTGCTTTAAATCTACCACCAGTTAGTTTCAGGGAGTGTCCCCTAGTTCTAGTGCTATTTGAGAGGGTAAATATTAAATAACCATTCCTCGTTTACTGGTTCCACACCGCGCATGATTTTATAAACTTCTGTCATATCCCATCTCAGTCGTCTCTTCTCCAAGCTGAAGAGTCCCCTAACCTATCAAGCCTCTTTTCGTACGGGAGCCATTCCATACCCTTTATCACTTTTGTTGCCCTTTTCTGTACCTTTTCTAGTTCTACTACGTTCGTTTTTACACGGACGCCATCCACCCACCAACAGCCATGGACACCCATCGGATGGGTGGGAGACCGTCCGTGCAAATGGCATCAGGTGAGTGTGTGCGCTCCCGTAACCCACCCATCAACACCCACCTCCACCCTCGGAGCATCTGGGAAGGAGCCGGCATGTTCCGTGGGTGAAGATGGCTGTTCAACACCCACCCGTCTGTGTAAATGGCAAAACACACCCACCCATGGAACGGGTCTGCCGAAACCAGCGAGACATGGCTAGGAGACACACCCACCAGGAGAGACGCCGAATGCCTGGCCGGGACCCCTTAAAGGAGAAGTGAGCGAGGACATGGGTGCACCAGCTCCCAACATGTCTGGAAGGAAAACCCACAACAAAATGAAGGGAGGCAGCACCACGACACGCACGGGAAGGGACAGGGTGAGCAGAGGGACCTCGGGTCACCCAGGGGAGGGGAATCCAGGCATTCGGCACTGGGGTGCGTGGGGTACAACTGACAGCTCTCGCATACTGAAACAGGACAGAGGGCACAACGCAGCTCTGACAGCACCTGCAACCCCACTCCCAACCACATCCACAGGGCCCAGGGAGGAGAGCACACCTGAGAGCGAGGTAAGATCGGGGGAACCCACCCACACAGGGGAAGGGGGAGGATGCAGACAAGCCCCAAGCAAATGCCAGGTAGACAGCTGACAGCTCCACCGGTCCCCCCACCCCTCCACAGGAGAGCACCCAAACCCTGGTGCACAGCACCACCGGGGAGACAGCCGAGGAGGGCCTNCAGCTCTCGCATACTGAAACAGGACAGAGGGCACAACGCAGCTCTGACAGTTACACCGCTCCCCCCCCCCCTCCACAGACGAGCACCCAGACCCAGGCATGCAGCACCACCGGGGAGACAGCCGAGGAGGGCCTTCGTGGCAGTCAGGTAAAACAGTGGGAACCCCTGGGGGGAGGTGGAGGGCAAGAAACACCCTCCAGTAGCAACGGGTGCAGCAGGACAACAGCTGAGCTCACCCAGAAAAATAGGAGATCACCCGCTCCACTGCCACAACAGCCACCAGGTGGGCTTCAAGCTACAAAGCTGGACAGCCACCCACAAGCAGAACCCAAAAGGGAAACCCCTGGACCAGGGATGAGACCCTGGACTTCATACACGTGTGTGGGGCTGAAAAGGTCCAGACTCCAGTACAACCTGGTGCGCAGCTACAAGACCAAACAGGTTTATGAAGCCATTGCCCAGGAGATGCAGTGATTGGGGTACAATAGGGATGTCACCCAATGCATGAAGCAGGCAAAGGACTTGAGGTCTGGATATAAACATATCAAGGACAATAATCTCATGTCTGGCTGTGCCATGTGCACAATGGAGTTCCAGGACCTGCTGGATCAGTTCCTCTGCATGGATGGGGACATCGTGGGCTCCCACATCCATGGCATTGCCTTCGCCAGGGGCAGAAAAAGGGCACTTACAACACCCCCCTGCCCGACCCCGCAGAGCAGGGGGAGCCCACTGCCCCTGGCAAGGTCAGCCAGGAAATGGGAGGGGAAAGCCCCATCCTACTGGTGGAAGAGGTGTCCCTGGAAACCGAAATGGGCAGCATCACCCTCCGCGTGCACCCCGGAACCCCACAGGGTCAGAACCCAAAGGGACAGGGGGTGCACGGGGAGCGGATCGACACTAGGGATGCCCCCCAAGAGGCGGAGGAATACGACCCACGTAAGAGAACGACCCCAGGGAATGGGGGTGAAGGGGACCCTGGCCCACAATAGTCAGAGCCCCAGCTGGGAAGCAATGCAACACTGACAGATCGCTATTGCTCACGCAGCTCAAGGGGACCTGGAGGTGCAGGAGGAGGAGGAGGCCCAGGAGGATGATGTGGAGGAACCGGAGGTCATCTCGGAGCCCGGTGACCAGGATACTGATGGTAGGTTCACACAGACAAGGGCACGGTGGCAGGAGGTGGTGGGGTGACACAAAGAGGCTAGGAGCATGGCAGTGCACCCGGCCCTATCCCCGTCAAAGGACAAACAAGGGACAGTCAAGGGGGTAGCAAGGAGGGTGGCCGGGAACACCCCAAGACTGTGGGTGGAGATAGCACATGGGACAGGGGGCACAGCTGTGGAGGAGGGACAGGGAGATGAGACTGTGACGGGGGACACACACGCAGGGATAATGGGAGCAAGGATGGCGTTCCCTCCACATGCTGATGTGGAAGTAGAAGCACAAGGGGAGAACGCCAACAGAGCCAAGGCCACAGAAGGGGCAACCGGAGGGGCGGGATTCAAGCACTGCCTCAGGAGCTAGAACAGATAACCAGGAGCAGGTCCCCACCCCCAAGCTAAACACAGATTCCCTTGCCGTTCACAGACGAGTGGCCTGGTCCATCCGGGGTGCAGCCACCGGGAGTACAGAGAGGAACTGGGAGATGCAGGCCTGCAACCGGCGGAGGAAGGAGGACCTTGGGAGGGAACTGCTGGCAGAAACCAGGCAGTTGGCAGACTCGCAGAGCAAGGAGCAGGCCCTCAACAGGGAAGTACAGCTAGGGGAGGGGGAAAGGGACCAGGAACAAATGGCTGAAATGCTCACCCAGTCACGCACAGAGCACCTGTGGGACAGGCACCAAGCTGCAGCCCTCCTCCTCGAGCAGTGCCTCGACGTGCAGGAGAGGGAGAGGACCTGTGTCACGCTGGAGGGAACTGTTGCAAGAACCCACAAATTGATAGAAGACACCCTGGAGGCCTTGCAGTGGCAACCCACAGCAAGACATTGACCCACCTGCCACGGTAGGAGGACTGCCAGCACAACAACACCACGGCACCCTTCCATAGGTGCCAGTGCCCCCTCCTCATCTCATCTGCCAACCCTGGTTTCCCCAGCAGCAACCCTACCCTGCCCAAGGCCATATGGGCCTCCTCCCCCATAGCCCCCCAGCAACACCAAGGGGGGCCCCCTGGCCAGCCCACCCCACTCCCAGTTCCCCTCCAGCACCCTCCATGACCCCCCATCCCAGGGCCCCAGCCACCCCAGAACATCCCAGTACCTCCAGCGACCCAACTGCCCAGGCGGGCCGCTCCACATGCTCAGGTAATCACGGGGAACAGGTGGTGGCCAACCGACACAGGGAGAGGGGGTAACACAGGACACAGTACACCCCCAGACACAAGAACAGGCAGTAAGGTAGCACGGGAAGTAATGATGTACACAGGGCGGTCACGGATGGGGGCACCAGAACAGGGGTGGGGCACGGTGAATGAGTACCCGCTACCACTAATGCTGAGTGTCTTATCCACAGGAGCCACCACTAGACCCAGCACTGGAGAGGCTAGTGGAGGAAGGAGAGCCTGGGCCAGGCAGCCGGCGGTCACAGCAGGCAACAGCTACCAAGGCCCATAGGGAGCAATCCCCCAGTGGTGCCATAAAGAGGGGATGGAGAAGACCCCGCAAACAATGAACCCCACCCCCTGTAAATACTCCCTTAATAAATTTCATTATAATAAAATACCTGTCTGCCATGGTGTCTGTACAGGGGGCTGCAAGTGGTGAGAGGGAGCCTGCTCAAGCCACAGTGTTGGTTAATGGCAGGGAAGCAGTGGCAAACAGCTGCGGGTCAGGCAGTCCTGGCAGCTCACATGTGTGCCCTATCAGACTGATGCATCTCAGAGGACACAGCCCAGGGTAAAGAACAAGGGGCCAGGACGGCTGGCTCAGTGCTCAGACTCATCAGCCACAGTGCGAGGGGTGACGGAGTGCTGCAGGTGACAGTTGGACGTGTCACTGGCCACAGTTGACCACCGGTTGGTGGGACTTGGGCTGCACCTAGGGAGGAGGCTCACCCTGCATCCACAGCCAAGGAGGGTTGGGAGCACACAACAGGGGGTCACCACCAGCATGCAGGATGACACAGAACACACAGGTAAGGGTATGATGGGCCCCAGAACCCGGAAGCGGGGTGCACGCGAGAGGGCAGTGGTATAGAACAGGTGGCCATCCACAGGATGTTATGGTGGCGAGAGAAGGGAGTGCACCCTGTAGAGCCCCAGATGCCAGCACGGAGGGGATGGAGTGGTGTAAGGTTACCGGGATGTCAGGTGATGGTGTGAGATGTCACGCCATCACCTTTCCATCTCCAACAGGTGATGGAACTGGATAGGGACTACCAGAGGACCCAGGGTGTCGAAAACCCTACAAACTAACCCCCTCCCCACATCCCCTCCAGGACATGCCTCAGGGCTCTACAGGGTGCTATACCACATGTGCACAGTGCAAATGGAAAGGTGTGTGAGGGCACTGACACACCACCATGGCCATTCAAGCTCTAGTACCAGGGATACCTCACCGGTGATGTAACGGGATGTCTAGTGCACAAGGTATTAGGGTGCAGCAACAGGAAATTCTGTCATGGCATGGGGGATCAGGGACCCACGTCGGCACCTCACTGGCTTACAGACCTTGGGGGGTAACCGTGCCAAGTAGCAAACAGGACGGAGGCAGGTACAGGGACAGAATGCACTATGTAGTGATGCAAGGTTAACAGTGAAACGGGACCCTAGGTAGGGGACCTTCTATAGATGACGGTCAGTCCTCGGCTAGTTGGGCAACTATGCACCTGCATAGGGCGTCCCAGTTCTCCTCTGATATCCGACTGAAGGCGCCACCCTTAACATGCTGGTACAGGGTCACCGGGCTCACTCTCTGTACAGGAGGGGGATAGTCCAAGGCAGCCCCACAAGTCTCACAAATGTTATGGAGTACACAGGCTGCCAGGACGAAGATGGGGGTGTGTTGGAGGTCGAACTGGCTCCAGTTCACCAAGAGGTGCCACCTCATCTTGAGAAGGCTGAAGGTCCACTCCTGCATGCACCGCGCAGAGGCCAGACGCTTGTTGAAGAGCACCTGATTTGGGGTGTGGGCAATGGGATAGGCCCTAATCAGCCATAGGGCCAGAGGGTAGGTGGAATCCCTTAGTACAACCGATGCCATAGGAACACCCTCAATCATCCTGTACATATTCGGAGCTATCTCCCCATCGAATATTCTGGCATAAAATGGGGAGGAGCACAGGATCTGAGCATCGTGGCTCCATCCTGAATGACAATGGTGGTCTACGACTGCCTGCAGGTTCACAAAGAAAGCTTGCTTTCTGTTGAGGTAGTCAGTCTTGGCGTTGCGAGGGTGGAAGATTGAGATATGCATGCTGTCAATAGCACCAATGCAATGAGGGAAGCCCATTGCCTCAAAGTCCCTGATCACCATATCTGGATCCCGTAGCTGGATGATCCGCTCAAGGAGTAGCTCAACAAGGAGGTTGCATACATTGTGGAGTGCCCTGTTTGCTGTCACTTCCCCACACCGAACTGCTCTACAATGCTCCGGCAGAAATTGGGGGTTGCCAAGCGCCACACTGCCATCGCCACCTGCATTCGAGGAGGTAATGGGAACTGCATGTTGGTAACTTTCCGCCGGAGGTGGGGGGCAAGGATCTCTCCAAGCTGGGTCTTCAGGGAGCAGGTCGTCCAAAAGTGATTGGTCCATTCCTCATCAGTCCAGGTTGCCAGTATGTTCTCCCACCAGTCAGTGCTCCGTGACCACATCCAACCCAGCCATCGCATGGGTAGGGTCACCCAGGCTGGTGGTCCATACGTTGCGAGCTCCTACGCCTGTGTCCTCCTGCATACCTGTGGCTTCGCATGCTCTTGATCAGATTGCCAGAACCGCCTTGGGGAGCTGGACTTGCTTCCGCCTAATGTCGGTGTCCCCTTCCTGACCGAGATGCCCACTGAGCTGGAGAGGGCTGCCCTGAGAGCTGTGCTGAGCTGTTCGGATGTCAGAGCAGCTGCTGCCACGGGACACCCCCTCCTGCCCCACTTCATGGTGGATGCCCATATGCGCCCGTGGCTTCGCCTGGGAGGGCCTTGTCCAGGGGCCCATGTTCCCTGAGTGCCCGGCGCCTGCACCATGATCCCAGCATTGCTGCGACCTCCATCGTGGATCTCCTCTCCCTGTGATGGAATGGCGCTATAGCTCCCCCATGGCCGTGATGTTCCCCTGCATGACCCATCCACCTCTCCATCTGTCTACTGTGGTGCAGTCTGTGGTGCAGTCTAACTACTGACGCTTTCCTGCCAGGTCTGCCTGCGAACCCCTCGGACCTCATGAATCAGTCGTACTGCTCCTTGCGTGCACCCTGGGGTGCTACCCCTGTGTCCCTGGCATCTGCTCTATCTGGCCGGTGTAGCATCTTACAGGTCGCTGTGCCAATAAATGTTTGTCGGCGCACCCCAATGAGACACAGAAACATGAGTTGGTGTAAAACTGGCTGCACTCTTTATTCAAAAGATGCCACGTTAGGCAGGTGGGGAAAAAATTGCTATCTGCAATTTTGGGTCCAATATGCCATTTAACTATTAGAACTTATTAACTCAGGTACTGCCCGGATGTGCCTTCCGTTGACAGTATCCTTTCAGCATTTTCCTCCCCTCCTTCGACAGGGCAAGGCCGAAGGGGGGGGACAACCCACTGTGGGTTTGAGTAAGAAGTAACGTGTCCACCGGGTCTGAAGACAGCGCATGTCCCTGCTGGCCCCGGTTAAGACACCACTTCCAGGGAGCTTGATCACCAAGCATGCAGTGCCCTGCATTACCCAGTGTATCATCTCCCCATCTCTTACTGAGATGACTCTTAACTATTTATTAACCTATTTATTAAACTTGTTGGCATATTGGACCCCTGCCACTAAGGGGTGGTCAAGAACCACCCCGACTCCCCACCTCCTAGCCAAACATTAAGCTCTCCAGCTGGCCTGCCAAGGCTGCCAAGTATATTTCATTCCCCAAGCTAGATAAGTGAACGCCATCCTCCCTGTATAATTCGGGCCTTCTGTGCACTATTCCCACGTGCCTAATGTTTGTCCCCCCTAAATCCCTCAGCCATTTTCCTATCTCTCTGTTAACATTCTTTCTTGTTTTGTCAACCCTTCCCGGGTTCCGGGCTCTCTTCCATTTTAACCTGGGCACCCAATCTGTCCAAACAATTTTAACCCTATGAAACCATTGTTTAACTATTAGTAAATCTTGTTTTATATTAACTATTAAACTAACCCCTTTCCTGTCGGGTAGATCATTCTCTCCTAGGTGTAATACTATCATTGTCGGTGGGGGGAGATGGCGTAGGCTGCTCAACAATGGGAGAAGCTGCCTCCATCTCATCCCGCTCTTGCCCATCCATCTAATCTGTGCTTTGGTGCCTAAGCCTAGCTGAGATCCCCATGTAGATGTTTTGGCAGCTGCTTCAGCCCATCGTACGAGGCTGTGGCCGATGATCCACACCTCTTCTCGTGTAAACCCGCAGGCCCAGGGTCCTGGTAAAATAAACAGGGAGTTGTTAGCTGTGGTAGGGTCGAATGTATTTCTTGTACGTGTGTGACCTCCACCTTCCCACACGCTGGATTGCAACTTCGGGCAATCCTGCTGCTGCAGCCATTGTTGCTGCCCCAATCCTGAAGGAATGGGATCCGAAATCCATAGCCGGGAGGCCAATCCTTTTTATGGCAGCTCGTAATATTGTTATAACTTGATATGCCGTAGCTGGTATACCCGTTAAATGAACAAATAATGGGCCGGGGGTTTTTGGTCTAACCTCCATGTATTTTGTCATTTGAGTTACCGGGCATATACTGTCTGGTCCCCCTTTATATAGATCGACTCTCTGGCCATGTCCCCTTTGGTCGGTCTTTGACCGACGGAGTCGGAGTATTATTCGTGGTTGCACTGCCTCCAAATCATCAACGTGAAAGGCGTTCCGGGACAAATCTTTGTTTGAATTAGCAACGACTTCGCTTACCCTAAAACCCCCAAAAAACATGATGGCATATATTGTTTGGAAGAGTTGCACCTCATAAGCGTCGTAACAAACATCCTTGAGGACTGCAACCACCCGGGTAAGGATAGGGGATGTTATGGGGGATCGCAATTTACGGGCCGTGGATTGATCCCGCTTCCAAGCCTCCAGCATATGCTTTATATAGAATCCTTTGTCAGGAGACTGAAATCCATTCAGTCTGCTGGCAAAGTTAATGGCAGCGATCTTCCCGGCTATGGTCCCGACGGCTAAGCCTCGTTTGTGTAGGTCCAATACAAATTGAAGGACTTCAGCTTCCTCTATGGGGAACCCGGTCCACCAACCCTTACCTACCCTGAATTGTTGAAATTCCCTGAAAGCCCTACCATACGCAGCCTGAGTTCGAGGGGCCAATGCCCCTTGTACGGTGGACTGCACTTCTACCTCCCAAGGCTCCAGATTCCTTCGGGTAGCAGGTCCGGTTCGGCACGAGCCTCTGGGGCCAATTCCCGGAAGCGGTCCACCTGGAATCGAGAAAGGGCATCTGCAATCCCGTTATCGATTCCAGGCACGTGTCGTGCAATGAAAAGGATGTTATCTTTCAAACACGCCAGCACTAGTGCCCGGACCAACTGCATAACTCTGGATGAACGAGAGGAGAGTGAGTTAATAACATGGACTACAGCAGAATTATCACACCAAAAGACAACTGTCTTATTGGTGAATTGCCGAGACCATAAGAGGACCGCCACTACTATGGGGAATAACTCCAAAAAGGTTAAATCCCTAGTAACCCCCGTGTGATGCCACTCGTCGGGCCATGGTGCGTTGCACCAGTGCTCTCTGAAGTATACACCAAAACCAAATTTGCCTGATGCGTCCGATTGAACCTGTAAGTCAGCTTGCAGAAGCAGTAAATCTCTCCAAAAGCTAATGCCATTGAATTTCTTGAGGAATGCCTTCCATACACCCAAGTCCTGCCGCATTTCGCTAGTGACCCTTACTCGAAAGTGGGGGGGCATTTCCCCCCTTAGCTTTTCGTATAGCCGGGATAAAAATGCTCTTCCTGGTGCCACTACTCGGCAAGCGAAATTTAAACTCCCAATCAGGGACTGAAGGGTCCTTACGGTGATTTTATGGGTTGCAAGGCATTCGTCAATTTTACTCCTTATACCCACTAATTTCTCTGCTGGTAGTCTGGAGGTCATGGCTTCGGTATCCAATTCAATACCCAGGTAGGTGAGCTTGGTCGTTGGGCCCTCGGTTTTTTCTGGGGCCAATGGCAAGCCTAACTCGGCTGCGAGCCTTTGAAATAGGTGCAGGGCGGTGCTACATTCTTTTGTCCCTGGTGTGCCAATTATAAGGAAATCATCGAGATATTTTGATATTGCCCCACTTGACAGCCTTTGGACAAGAACCCATTCTACCAAGGTACTGAATCGTTCGAATATCGAGCAGGAGATTGAGCAACCCATTGGCATAGCTCGGTCATAGTAATACCCTCCTTGGAATTGAAAACCAAGGAGATGGAAGCTCTTAGGGTGCACTGGCAAAAGGCGAAATGCTGATTTCACATCGCACTTTGCCAAGAGTGCACCCTTACCAGCAGCTCGGACTTTAACTACTGCCTCGTCAAAAGACGTATATTTGATGGTTGAGAGCTCTTTGGGTATGGCGTCATTGACCGAACTACCCCGTGGGTAGGATAGGTGATGAATCAGGCGAAATTCGCCTTCTGCTTTCTTTGGTACGATACCTAATGGGGACATTACGAAGTTCCACATAGGTGGGCGTTCAAAAGGTCCCATTACCCTCCCCTCCTGGCATTCCTTCTCGATCTTGGCCTTTACCATGTCCTCCATCCCTACTGTTGACTTAAGATTTCTTGCTTCGGGTAGCTGACCAACATTAAACGCTGGTATTATAAAACCGTTTTTAAAACCTTTAACCATAAAATTAACTTCCGCCCTGTTTGGATGCCGTTGTAAGGCCCTTTCCAGTGCGTCAATTTTAATTGGGGTCGGGCCCTTTTGTATTGCGTGGTCCAGCAGGAGAGCTGGCCCCCCCTTTTCCGGTACCTCCGCCCGTGCCATACCCTTTCTTTCCCCCTTTTTGCCCGGTCCGAAAGCAATTACTCGCTGGATGGCCACCCCCGCATCCTGAACATGTATGCCGGAACCTACACGATTGGCGATTGCACCGGCCCCTTTTGTTATAGTCCCAACAGGTGCCAGATGTGCCTTGACCCCCTGTGCGACTTTCTGGCCGAAAGGAATCGTAACCCCACGCTACTCCACCCCGAACCAGGGGGTGCCCACTGTCCGCTCTGGGTGCCTTCGTGACATCAACCATGCACTCCAACCAGAGGTCGGGTGCATGGATATCCCACCGAAGCCCGGGCGTAGTGGCGGCTCTATGGCGAAACGCCTCGTCGTAGCGCAGCCACGCGCCCACCGGTCCCGTTCCATAGGCGCGCCGAACTATGTCAGCGTACTTATGGAGCTCTAGCGCTCTGCTGGGGTCCGCCTGTAGGATCACCCCCATATATACTGCGAAAGCTGAGGTCCAATTAGCCCAATTACGGTCTGCTTTTGGGCGTTTGAATTTTTCTTTCTCCTTTCCTTCCTCGGGCTCGGAGTGATCCACAATTGGATCACTGAATAATAGGGCATAAATATCAACGTATTCCCCCTTTAAAAAATTTTCTTTGACAGCGGGCAATAGATGTGCCCCAAATGGTGCAGCCACGCTGGGGATGGCCCCCCCGGGGGGTGGGGGTGGGATGGTTCCTATTTGCCCTTGTGCTAACGACCCAGGTGTCATAGATTGCTCCCCGGCTACCCTGGTGAATGTTGGGGTTCCTGTCCCGTGGGGGGTTTCGTCTTCTCCTGTGCCTCCAAACAGTTGGGTACCCCCAGGGCCAGCCGGTCTCTGAGGTGTGTCGATCGGGTCAGACCACAATCGTGGGTGACCCGTCGAACCGGCTGATGGGGGAGGCGCCGGAGCCACCCACACCCAAGCCCCGTTCAAAGACATCAGTTGAGGGGAGTCTACACCCTGTCCTGGTCTATTCTCACCCCCTTGTGTGAGCCCCTGTACTTCGATGCCGGAGCGCCTAACCCTAACCGCTCCACTACCCTCCCCTGTGCATTGTTCACCTCGCGTCGGTGCGATTGGAGCCAGTCGGGCCCGGGTATCCCTGGGTCTCGCGGCCTCAGCTGTTCTCCCTGCGCGTAACTCCTCCTCGATGGCGCATAGCCTTCTCCAAATCGCCGCGTCTCCCCGTTCCTCAGTGCCTTCGTCTGGTTGGATTCGCCATCTGGCCACTGGGGGCGAGCTATCCTCATTTGGGAGCCTGGAAAATAGAATGGGAGCAGGCCCCCCCATCGAGGGCCCTAGGCCCAGGTAACCGCTCCGCCCCAACTGCTCCCGGTACTGGGCTAGACCAGGCACCCCGTCCATGTCGGTGACCCCCTGAGTACCGCCGTGCGGGCCATTGTCTCCCCTTATTCCGCTGGAATATTCCCTCTGCCTTCTCAGGCTCGTGCTTCCAGAGGGGTCCCGAGCAATAGGGCAGTCCCCCATCACTACCTCTTGGGCAATATGGCCCTGGCTATACTCCTGGCGGATTCCTAGCTCAGCCTCATGCCCACTCTCTAACCCAGTTTGTGTGTGGGTCTGATAGGGGCGGCTTTCATATTGGCTGTCCCTATATCGGGCTGGTGGGCCCACCACCCTTCTCTCTCTCCCCCCAAGGGAGGGGGCAGGAGGTCCCTCCCATCCCCGTTGGGGGTTAATGCCCCTTCTAGGCTCCCCCAGGGGGGCTTCCTCTATCGCCCAGCTCCTTCCCTCACTGACTGGGCAAGGTGGGGCATCCTCAATTCCATCTCGCACCCCAGGGGGGAGGGGGATCCCCCCATCCCCCCTTGAGGATTGAGGCCACTCGTGCCCTCCCCGGGGTTTGTCGTGTCTCCCGGCCCTGCCCCCGGCTCGCTCCAGGGGGGTTCCCCCTGATTACTTGGGCGGGCCCTTAATAGGGCCTCGCATTCCCGGAGCCGCTCCATCAGGGCGGCCGGGTTGGAATATTCTCACCCGTTTCGCCTGCGGGCTCGGGAGAGGCTGGGACTCTCTCTCGGTCCCCTTCCTGTCGTGGCTGGAGGGCCTTCTTCTTTTTGTTTCCCCCCTTTGGATTTTTGTTGGAGCGCCCCATGGCCGCGCTCTAGTTTCCCGCTCTTAGTTTCCCGCTCTGGGGGGGAGCAGCAGCAATCGTACTTGCTGCTGCTTCACTGCCCTCCACTTTGGGAATGCCGCGCCACGCGGCTAGCAGAGGAGACGCCCCTCCTAAAGGGGGCGTGGCCTCCAGGTCCCACAAGGTGCGCATGCTCCACCTCGCTCTCGGGACGGTTGCCCTGGCAACCCAGAAGAAGCGCGCGAACGGGCTCTCTAACGAGCCCCGTTCACCGGCCATCTTCTGTGTCTCCCCTCACAGGGGGAGGGGGGACGCGACAATCACCCCGTCGCCGCCATGTTGGCGGTGAAGGGGACTTGCCTTGTTTAGCTGCCACTGTTCTCCTGCAGTGTCTGTGGGTTCGTTCCACTGGCTGCTCTAGGTTCTGGTGCTGGTGTCTTGGGTGTGGTTTGTGGGGGTTGGGTCTTGGGGCGCTCGGAGTGGTGTTAGGGCAGGGTGATTACTCCAACGGGGGCACATTGCCATCAGCATGGTGGGTGTGCTGCTGTTATGGCCATCTGTACTTGAGGGTGGTGGTGGTTCATTTCCAGCTTCGGCGATGTGTTTTGCCATGAACCTGTTGCTGTAGCTGGTTTCTCATTACTGTTATGTTTGCTTGGTTCCCCCTGGTGTCTGTGTTCTCCTTTTCTCTCTTGTACCCCTCTGTGTGGGCTGTGTCGGCTTAGTGAGGTGTGGTTGTCTGGCACGGCATGGGTCCATTGCTGTGTGGTCCCCCCCCCTCCTCGTGGTTGTGCATTCTATCAGTGGGGCCTCTGTGGCTTAGCCCCTTGGTACCCTGTCCCCTGGGTCATACCCCCTCAGCTGTTTGCGTGGGTTCCCATGTCCCCCCCACTGTCCCTGGCATCCTGTCCCCCCTCCATGTTGTTTGTCAGTGTGTGCAGGGGGCGGGGCTGCCTATCCTCGTGCACCTTGCTTTCTATGCCCCCCCTTCCCTGCTGTGGTGTGGGGCTAATCCTGAGCCTTTACATCCCTGCCCCGTGCTTTGTGGCCAGCTGCTACATTGCAGCTGGCTTGTGTCTCTTGGGCGGAGTGCGCTTTAGCACTTGCCACTGTCATCTCAGCTGTTCTCTTCCTGGCGTGCTGTTTCGGGGGTTTGGGTGTTCTTTAGGGGGGTGGTCCTTGCCAGGGGTGGGGTGGGTTTGGTGTGATTTCCACCCATTTCGGGGCTCACCTGTTCTTCTCGGTGCCTGTGCTCAGTCCCGGTCCCCCTGGTTAGGATCCCCTTTCTCCCTCATCCTGCTAGGTTTCCCTTTGTGCTTGTGTGCACTGTGGTCTGTGGGCGGGGTCTGGGTTTTGAGGGGTCCGTGGCACCCGGCTGTCTGGCCTGTGTCTTGAGACTTGACGGGCAGCTTCTTTGTATCTCTTGATATTCCAGCTCCCTCCTCCCTCGCCCGCTCAGAGTCTGGCAGTTTGGGGGCAGTGCTGTGTGCCGTGGCTTTGTTTGCTCTCATTCGGCCATGTTGTAATGTCAGTGTGCTGGGCGCAGTTTTCCCTCCATTTGGTGTACAGGCGGTCTGTGTAAATGTTATGGGTATTTGATCGGTGTTGCCCTGTGTGTGTGTGCGCGTCTGATGGGTGTGTGCTGGCCCTTCCCATTCTTTCCCACAACCCCCCGCGGCGGTGTCCGTGTAAACGTCTCCATGCTCGGTGCTGCTG
Organism: Sphenodon punctatus; assembly: GCA_003113815.1. Classification (NCBI taxonomy): domain Eukaryota; kingdom Metazoa; phylum Chordata; class Lepidosauria; order Sphenodontia; family Sphenodontidae; genus Sphenodon; species Sphenodon punctatus. The sequence goes on from QEPC01005976.1 coordinate 1,590,817, forward strand.
GGTGTGCGGTGGGTGTGCTAACCCACCCACCTCCACCCACCGGGCCCGCGTCATCGTCCATGTAAAAACAGCCTATATCTTTTTTGAGATGGGGTGATCAGAACTGCACACATTATTCAAGGTGCAGTCACGCCATAGATTTATATGGAGGCATTACAGATTTATAGATGTATAGGGGGGCATGACCTTTGGAAGGGACCTTTGGAGGGGGAGTGAAGACTGAGGATTGTGGGGGAGGTTTTGATGGGAGGCAGCGATGTTTGTTAGGGAATGTTTTTGGTTGGGTAATCAGTATCCTCAGGAACTGGTGGGTGGGTTATGGGGAGATAGCTTTTGCTCCCTGGTGAGAGCAGGGAGTGAAGGGAGAATGGGTTAGGGAGGGGGTCTTGGCACCCCTGGTGAGAGGAGGGGTACAAGACGTTTGGGGAGGGGTGGAATGGTACCCTGGTGAGAAAGAGGGGGGGGGGGTTATAGGGGGGGGGGGACATGGGAAATATGGTGATGTATTTTTCTGTCCTGAGGCTAATGTATTTATATGTATTGATGGAACTATTATTGATTATGTATTTCATCTATGTATATTTCATTTATTGTATTGTATATTTCAAATATTTTCGAAACCGCCTCGAGTCATGATCAGCTAGAGGGGCGGTATAGAAATAATGAAATGAAATGAAATGATAAATCCTGGAAGTCCCGTGCTGTCGACGAACTTGGACAGACAGGAGGGCCTTCTCGGTGGCTGCACCATTGCTGTGGAATTCTCTGCAGGTGGAGGTGCCCTTCAGCCCAAATCGTCTCGCCTTGTGATGAAATTGTAAGACCTGGTTCTTCCACCAGGCATTTGGCAGGGAAGAGGGGGAGGGTGGGAGGGGCTTGTAGGATTGGGCAGGTGTTTTGTTGTTTTTTTCACTAGGAAATTATTTTTGCACACAACGTAAGCTTTTGTATTGTTTTAATATCTATTTTAATGTTTTAACGTGTTTATATTTTTTTGTTATATTTGTAGGTTTTTTTTTAAGCCACCCCGAGTCTCTTGATGTGTGTGTGTGTGTGTGTGTGTGTAGAAATACAAATATAAATAAATAAATATAAATAAAATTATGATATTTTCAGTTTTATTCTCTAGCCCTTTGTGAATAATTCCTAACATCTTGTTTGCTTTTTTGACTGCCACCACACATTGAGCTGAAGATTTCAATGCATTGTCCACAATGACGCCAAGATCCTTTTCTTGACTGGTAACCCCTTGTTTAGAACCCAGCATTGTGTACATACATATAGTTTGGAAAATTAAAAATCTTCCTGTATTGAGAAAATTAAAAAGTCATGTTGGGATAGGAGGTAGTGTCTTACTATCGATTAGAAACTGGTTAAAAGATAGAAAGCAAAGGGCAGGACTAATTGGTCAGTTTTCACAATGGAGAGATGTAAAAAGTGGTGTGCCTCAGGGATCTGTATTGGGACTGGTGCTGTTTAATGTATTAATTAATGATTTGGAAAACGGTTTTAAGAGTGCAGTGATCAACTTTGCAGACGACACCAAGTTATTCAAGGTAGTTAAAACACGAGCAAACTATGAGGAACTGCAACAGGATCTTATGACATTGGGTGCCTGGGCATCTAAATGGCAAATGAGATTTAATGTGGACAAGTGCAAAGTGATGCATGTAGGGAAAAATAATCCAAACTATGCATACACAATGCTGGGTACTAAGTTAGGAGTTACTATGCAGGAAAAGGATCTGGGGGTGGTTGTGGACAATACAATGAAATCCACAGCGTAGTGTGCAGCAGCAGTCAAAAAACAAACAGAATGTTAGGAATTATTCAGAAGGGGATAGAGAATAAAACTGAGGATGTCATAATGCCTCTTTACTTTACTTTACTTTACAGAAAATTTGTAACCCACACCCTCTTTTACATTGGCAACCCATGGCGGCATACATCATAAAACATACAATAAGATCTAACAGTAAAATCATTAAAATACAATATATCATATATATAAATAAATAAAAAGGGCACATAATGTAAATCTATAATAGCAGCTAACAAACACCCCCAGTCCTACCCACCATCCTCCTCGAAGGCCCGGCGGAAGAACCAGGTCTTACAACACCTACGGAAAGAGGCGAGATCTGGGGAAAGGTGAGCCTCCAACGGGAGAGAGTTCCACAGCAGAGGTGTGGCCACCGAGAACACCCTCAATTTGGGCGCCCCCGGCTGACCACAGGGGCCACGAGATGACCCGGGGATTGAGGCGGTCTCGCAGGTAACCAGGACCCAAACTGTTTAGGGCTTTATAAGTCATAACCAACACCTTGAATTGGGTCCGGAAGACAATAGGCAGCCAGTGCAGTGTCCGGAGCATCGGTGTAATGTGCTTGCAGCAACCCGTCTCCGTTAGGAGGCGGGCCTCCGCATTCTGCACCACCTGCAGTTTCTGGACCGTCATCAAAGGTAGCCCCAAGTAGAGTGCGTTACAGTAATCCAGTCAGGAGGTAATGAAAGTACGGTTGATGGTGGCCAGGTCTGAGTCTGAGACATACAGCCGAAGCCGTTGCACCAGATGTAATTGGCAAAATGCTCCTCTAGCCACAGCCCCCACCTGACAATCCAGGCGGAGCTGCGGGTCGAGGAGCACCCCCAGACTACGGACCTGAGCGGTCGGGGGAGGGCAAACCCCACCAATGATGGGAGCCACCCCCCAGCCCTACCCACCAACATCACCTCCGTCTTGTCAGGATTCAGCCTCAGATGGTTCGCCCTCATCCAGTCCCCTACAGCTGCCAAGAATTGGGTAAGCACCGAGACTGCCGGGCCTGGGTCACTTAAAAATGAGAGGTAAAGTTGTGTATCGTCGGCGTACTGATGCTATCGTATGCCGAACCCTCTCATGACCTCACCCAGTGGTTGCATATACACGTTGAACAGGAGAGGAGAAAGAATAGAACCCTGCGGGATGCCACACGCGAGATTCTGGGGAGACGATGTACATTCCCCAAGAACCACACGTTGTGTTCTCTCTGCCAGGAATGAGCGGAACCATTCAAGAACAATTCTGCTCACCCTGGCCCGGTCCAGCAGCCTCACCACCAACATCCCATGGTCAATGGTATCAAATGCCACCGACAGATCCAATAAGATCAAAATTGACGATCTGCCCTGATCTAATTCATGGTGCAGGTCGTTGACCAAGGCCACAAGTGCAGTCTCTGTGCCAAACCTGGGACGAAAGCCAGACTACAAGGGATCAAGGAAACCGACCCGGTTCAGATGCCCCTGCAGTTGCCGTGCCACCACCTGCTCAATAACCTTCCCTAAAAAGGTTACAAATCAATAGTGCGACCGCACCTTGAATATTGTGTGCAGTTCTGGTTGCCCCATCTCAAAAAAGACATAGCTGAACTAGAAAAGGTACAGAGAAGGGCAACAAAAATGATCAAGAGCATGGAAGGGCTCCCGTATGAGGAGAGGCTTGATAGGTTGGGCCTCTTCAGTTTGGAGAACAGACAACTGAGAGGAGGTATGATAGAGGTCTATAAAATCATGAGTGGTGTGGAACTAATAAACAAGGAGCAGTTATTTACCATCTCAGCTAGATATAAGACTAAGGGAACACTCCATGAAACTCATGGGTGTCAAGTTTAAAACAAATAAAAGAAAATATTTTTTCACTCAGCGTATAATTGGGTTGTGGAATCTACTGCCAGAGGCTGTGGTAAGGGCCAGTACTATAGCTGAGTTTAAAAGAGGTTTGGACAGATTTCTGGAAGATAGGTCCAATAGCTGCTATTAGCCAGACAGGATCAGGGAAAATGATGGGAGCTGGGGGGAAACAACAGGGAATGGATCCTCCATTGTGACCTGTTGGGCGCTTCTCCCAAGCCACCGTGACTGGCCACTGTTGGAGACAGGATGCTGGGCTAGATGGACCACTGGTCTGACCCAGTATGGTACTTCTTATGTCCATATGGACTATTATTTCCTATGTGCATCACCTTGCACTTGTCAACATTAAATTTCATCTGCCATTTAGATGCCCAGTCACCCAGTCTCTCAAGATCCTCCTGAAATTCCTTACAGTCCGTTTATGTTTTAAGTACCTTAAGTAACTTTGGGTGTCTTTAGATGGACCCTGGGCTTGCCACCCCTGGACCTGCTCTGGGGGTGGCCAGCCCCATGTCCCCCACATGCAGCCCTGCCTGCGTTAATGGACCTACTCACCAAGAATTTATCCAATCCTTTTTTAAATCCCAGCTATGTTATTGGTTTTAATCACATCTTCTGACAACAAATTAATTTGTTAATTGTGCACAGTGTGAAAAAATACTTTCTTTCATTTGCTTTAAATCTACCATCATGGAGTTTCATGAAGTGTCCCCTAGTTCTAGTACTATTTGAGAGGGTTAATAACCAAATAAATACATTTGAGTGGGTAAACTCTAGTACTATTTGAGAGGGTAAATAATGGTTTATATGAACTCAGCAGCTGCTATGGCTTGTAGTCCACCTGTGTGGCATCCACCTTCTTAACACCATAGAGTTGCGGGCGGATTGCCTGTCACTCTAGTCTGCCGCCTGCAGCTTTATGGTATTGCCTGGGGCAACCCCTGGCCAGGAGAGGAGCTGTAGTGGCTATCTGTGAGTAGACAGACCGCAGCTCTCCCTCTGGCCAGTGCCCCAGGTTTGAGTGGCCCACTCCACTGGTGGTGCTCCAGGATATTACAGAGCACTGCTAATGCGGGTGGAGTGGAACAGGCACCACCTACTTCGTTTCTGCTCTACCTGCACATCTAGCAGAATGGGATACTTGGATATGAGGCAAAGCAGAGCTGGGGGTGCTGTCCATGTAAAAGCACCATTTGTGTCATCTGCAGATTTGATCACCTCACATTTTACTCCCTTTTCCAGATCATTAATAAATATATTAAACAACACTGGTCTCAGTACAGATCCCTGGGACACTCCACTATTTACTTCTCTCAATTGCAAAAACTGTCTGTTTAGTCCTTCTCTTTACTTCCTGTCCTTTAACCAGTTACCGATCCATGATAGAACACTGTCTCCTATCCCATGACTATTTAATTTCCTCAAGAGTCTCTCGTAAGGGAGCTTATCAAACACCTTCTGAAAATCCAGATACCCTGTATCAGCCGGCTCACCTTTATTCACATGCTTATTAACACCCTCAAAACATTTCAGTAGATTGACTGGCTCACACTTATCCACATGCTTATTTACACCCTAAAATTCCAATAGATTAGTGAGGCACGACTTCCTTTGCTAAATCCACATTGACTTTCCCCCATTATGCAGTGTTGATTCTTCACCTACAAAAAATAATTCTGGCATGGGTATCTCCCCAACATCCTCTGCAGTGAAGTCCGAAGCAAAGAATTCATTCAGCTTCTCCGCACTGGCCTCATCTTCCATGAGCATCCTTTTCACCCCCTGGTCATCTAGTGGCCCAACTGACTCTACAGGCTTCCTGCTTCTGATGTACTTTAAAAAGTTTTTATTAGTTTTTTTATTAGTTTTTATTAGTTTTTGTTCTTCAAATTCCCTCTTGGCCTGCCTTATTAATGTTTTAATCTAATTTGGCCATGCTACACTCTTATATTCTTCATTAGGACTGACTTTCCATTTTTCAAAGGACACCTTTTTGGCTCTAATAGCCTTCTTTATGTCACCATTTATCTAATCAGGCAGATGTTTGGTCCTCTTGTTACCTTTATTTATTCGTGGAATACATTTAATCTGGCCTTTCAAGATGGTATTTTTAAAAAGACTCTATGCTTCTTGCAGACATTTAATCCTTGCAACTGCTCCTTTTAGTTTCCCCCTATATTTCCCTCATTTTGTCATTCTCCCTGTATCTCTTTACAGGAATACAAACACTGAAAAGCCAGGAAATCCTACATCTAGACAGCATTCACACTCAACACAGCACAAATGCTCACACATTAGTCCACTATCCTAACTCCATTTCATCACACAGATGTGACCTAAAATATTTAGGTTAACCATGTAGTGCGCACATAAAAAAAATATTACACAATCCAGTATTTACTTCAAACTTCGGTTACTTTATTTAATAATTTAATGACAGTTATCAAGTAATGGGGAAGATTCTCAGCTGATGTAAAATGGTTTGAGGATGAAACCCATTTACAAAACCTGAGAATCTGAAACCTTAACAACCGTAAGACCTTAGCAACTTAACATAAATTACAGTTACACCAGCCGGATTAAGGGTTTATTCACATAGAGAATCACCCTACATTAGTGAGGTGTCAGGGGTGGATCCAACCACCGTGCACTGCATTCCAGACATCCAGGGCAAGCTATTAATGTGGACTACAGTTATGCTAGAGCAGCGGTGGGGAAGCTTTTCCCTTCCAGGGGCCACTTTGAAAATTAGTGTAAGCTCCAAGGGGTGCTTATGGAGTGCCTAGAAGAGGAGAGTCCAGATCATGGATCTCTCCCTTACACGTGTGTGAATGCCCTCACCTCTGCCCTCTTACCCTGAGCTCAGTCTTTCAGTGTTTAGGGGCAGGAACTAGATCCAGGGGCTGGATCCCGGCGCTGGGAAAGGGCCAAATCAAAACTAGCTATGGGACGCAGCCGAGGGAAGTGAGAAGCAGCTGGTTTTAGGTTGGAAATGAAGTGGTCAGTCTGGTAGCTGGGAAAGAGGAGGCAGTGCACTGTAAGATGACTCTGGACTGATTATTATTGGTTTAATCTAGAATAGATATTAAGAGGTCAATGTTACTTTAATCCAGGCTTGCACTAATGAGGAAATCATATGGGATATTAAAGGATTCTCTCAAACACCAGATTGTCGTGGGACATAACTTAAAAAAGTTCATGAACAGTTAATAAAGGAAATGGTACTCACGTTACAGAGGACAATTATGGAGTGTCGGGTTCTGATCCCTAAGTTAAGGTGTGTTGGGGTTCCTGTGGAATATTGCCTATGCCTTTGTATTGGAGTTTTCACCCCCCCTACTTCCTGGTTGGTGACCATTTCCTCCCGCCCTGGGCCTTCCTCATTTCCCGGAGGGTGTATGCCAGTGTGCGTATCCTGCAAAGGTCTGAGTGTGTAGTATCATCTGGAGGCTCTTAAGTAAAGATGTTGTTTTGCTGTATGGCATGATACTTATTGCCACGCATGCGCCTTGTGTGGTGTTTGTGCCACAAGATTCCATCCATTTGGATTGGAGTTTTTCCCGTGCCTCCTCCAGCTGGGAGTTTCTAGTACTTCTGAGCCCCCCTCGGCAGCAGCCTGGGTGGAGGGTGGGAGGAGAGAGGAGGAACTAATACCGCTCGCCCATGTGCCTGCCTGCCTGCTTGTCTCTTGGCTGCCCACTTGTCCTCCCTGCTCCATAGAAGCAGTTTGGGTGGGGGTGGGAAACGAATGCTGCCCCCCCGCCCTCCCCGCCCACGCACGTGCCTGCTTGCTTGTGTCTTGGCTGGCCACTTGTCCTGCTTTCCCCCAGAAGCAGTGTGTGTGTGTGTGTGTGTGTGTGTGAACTAATGCTGCCCCCCCCACCCATGCGCCTGCTTGTCTCTTGGCCACCCACTTGTTCTGCCTGCCCTCCTGGCTGCCCGCTTGTCTCATGCCTGCCCACCTACCTGTTGCTCTACATGCCTGATGCTGCTGCTGCTGCTGCCACTGTAGCTTTCAAAGCCCCCATAGTGCCAGCCCATGTGCAAGCACATTGTTGACCACCACCATGTTTCCTAATCTGGCATGCTGGGAAGTGCAGTTCTAGCATGTGAGACAGAAAACATGGTGGTGGCTGGTGCTTGTGCATGGACTGGCGGTGTGGGGGTCTTGAAAGGCACAGTTACAGAGTCAGCGACAGCAGCAGCAAGCAGCGGCCTAGGGCTGGTGCTACTGGAGCATGACTGTGGCTGGTGGTGGTGCTGCCGCCGTGATGATGAGGATGATTCCTTATTTGGGAGAGAAAGTGAGTGACTGACTGCAGAGGAGTGGGGCAGGGGAAGAGTGTGTGTGTGTGTGTGGGTGAAAATCTGTTCAACTACTGTTTGGCAGTGTGGGAGCACCAGCCCCAGCACCTGTGCTCCCCAGGAAGAGTCACCTCACCGCTGGGCTAGGGTTTCTACTCTCCCCTGTTTCTGGCTGCTCCTGCTCCTTCCTGTGAGCTGGACAGACCTGCTGCACAGCTGCAGAGCTGAGTCTGGGGACTTCCCCACCCAGCTTTTTCTGAGGAGGAAGGGGAGTGGAGAGGCCTCCACCTGTGTGCAACCCCCCTAATGGGTCCCCATTCCCAGGGGGACTGATATCAGCGGTGCGCACAAGACCTGTGCCTTCTAAGCACCAGGAGACAGATTTCAAGTATTAATCTTAATCTATGAAGATGTACTCACAGGACAGGAATGGTTTCCAGTACAAAATATGGTTAAAAGAAGATCCAGAAACAGTGGTCCATGCAATATGAAATGCACCACAAGCCATAAGAAAGAGGGTGAAAAAGACAGCTATGAATCACAGAATGGGAGGGAATAGAAATGAATCAACAGATTGAGTTCACACTTTAGTAATGTTTAGAGAAAAAATGAGAGGGCTAAGATTATGTATGGATATGAATACGAATGTAAAATGGGAACATTTCCACATGCCTACAAGAAAGAAAATATAAGAGCAGGAGCTATTTTCATAAGTAATTTGGATTCATCAGCAAGATTTTAGCATAGTCCCTTGGATACAGAGCAGGAGTGAAACAAGCTGCTCATGAGAAATTTTGCCACATCAGGAACTGGGATTGATTTCCCAACCATTTCCTGATATGATATGATTTCTCAATTCTCATAATACCATGAGACATCATCCCAATTTACAAATTTCCGCTTACTGTTTACCGTATACTGTTCATTTACTGCTTACTGCAGTGCAAGGGTATAGCCAAGAGTACCGCATTACTTCCAGGATTGTTGTTTCTGCATTTCTAGGCCAATCACTGTGCAAATAGCCCACCTTTAGCCTGGTGCCCTCCTGGTGCCCCTTCACCTCCATTTCAGTGCCTCCAATCAGAATTGTTTTTCTATGTTGTTCCCTTTGTTTTAACCAATCTGAAACTGGATTGCATATTAGTAAAGGAAACTGCATAGCAGTCAATAAGTGACAAGAAAGTACATGGAAAAATAGAGTGCACAAAATGTGGTATTGTGTCAGTATTAGATCTCAGGATTTGAAATGGCTGGTAAAGCAGTAAATGTGATCCCGGTAAGAGGAAAGTTGGTAAATCGAGATGTAAAATGTTGATTGGGACATTATCGAGTACTAAGAGGTTCTCAATTTGACCAAGATGGCATCGGGAACTGGAATTGTGATGGGAATTCCTGTTTTGGCAAAATCTCATGTCATCCCTAATACAGAGCTAAGAAAATCTATACTTTCAACAAGCCAGTTGGCTGACATTCCTTCTAGAAACTGCCTTTTGGAATATGTTCAGCTCCAGAAGCATTTCACTGTACAACTGGGTCAGATACTGGAAGGTATGATAAAGTACAATGGTGACTAAATAAATTTGGACCATTACTGCCAATGAACATCAAAAACAACTGAGGAGATTACTATTAATGATGATATTTGAATGGCAAGAAGCAGCATGAACAGACATGCAGAGGTCCTAGATGGCTGTAGGGGTCTGATTAAAACTAGAACTGTAACCGGGTGCCTGGTAACTCAGGCATCCCATTGAACTTCGGCTGCCCAACTTGCCCTGATTGTGTTCAGGCACCAATTGGTACCCAAACATGAACCAGCAGTGGGCACCAGCGGGTGGCAGCAGAAGGACAGGATTTGCACGTGTCTTATTTCTGGGTCTGCCGGGGGGGGGGGCTCTTCCAGCAGTCAGGCACGAGCTGCAGCACCTGCCCAGAGACATCCCAGCCAGGGTCTCAACTTGACAACAGTAGCACCCCAGGAAGGGCAGGATTTTCATGTGTCTTATTTCTGGGTCTGTCAGAGAGAGAGCGAGAGCGAGAGCGAGAGAGAGAGAGAGAGGGCTCTTGCACCACCAGCAGCAGCAGCAGCAGCAGCAGCAGCAGCAGCCAGAGTCTCAACTTGCAGACACTACAGCACCACAGGTGGTGGTGGTGTATGTGGGAGAAGGAGAAAGCGGCGAGTAGGCAGCACTGCAGCACCAACCATCCACTTGGTGTGGGAGAATGGGCAGGGGTGGATTGGCCATTGAACCCACTGGGAGGATTCCCAGTGGGCCGGGCCGGTTCGGATGGCCGGTCCTGCGGTCTTTTTAAAAACAATTTTAAAATCTAAATATTTTTTTTGTGGGTCCCAGCTGGGACTCCGACCCCCGTCAGGTTGGGTCGGGAGGAGGGGTACTCAGGCCGGCCTGAGTCTCTCCCCCTCACACCCTCTGAGCCCTTCTCGCTCCCTCTCGGAAGTATAAAAGCAACTTCCGGGAGGGAGGGTGAAGACTCATGGCCAGAGTGTGCGAGGAGTCGGCAGAGCAGTTTGCAGCAGGGGAATGACTTGCAGAAGTGGCACAGGAGGCAGGAGCAGAGACCGAGTGGCATCGAGGGAGCAGCGGCAGCGAGGGAGAGAAGCCAGGACCAGTCCAGGAGGAGGCAGCTGTGAGGACGGAGCAAGGGGCAGCAGGTGGGGCCTGGGCCTGGCTGGGGGCCGGGGGGGCACCTGGTCTCGGGCCTGGGAGGGCTGCCTGGTCTGGGGCCTGGAGGAGAACCTGGGGGGGAGCCTGGGGGGGCACCTGCTCTGGGACCTGGGGGGGCACCTGCTCTGGGGCCTGGGGCCTGCTTGGGGGGGCACCTGGCATGCTTGGGGGGGCCTGGGTTGGGGGGCCCACCTGGGGCCTGGTTTGGGGGGGCCTTAGTCTTCTCCCCTTAGTTTTCTCTTTGCTAAGCTAAACCTGAGTGGTAGGAATTCTGGTATCAATTCTCCCCTTAGTCTTTTCTTTCCTAAGCTAATCCTGAGTGCATTCCTTCAAGGCTGTTCCTTAATTGTGTTCCAGTGCAGCATTACTATAGGCGCAAAGAATGACGCGTTAATATACAATAATGTAGATATTGGAAGTCTGGTATCAATTCTCCTCTTATTCTTCTCTTTGCTCAACTAAACACAGGGCATGTGGAATACTAGTGCATCTGGTGTAGGAATGAAGAAGCCTTACTGTAGGATGCATAACAAGGGACAGAGTGATTTTTCAGTTGGGGGCCACTGAGCACTGAAACGGAGTGATTTGGGGAGCTAGAGCACTGAAATGAGGGCCAGTACCCCCACCAGTGGCAGTCTCCCCCCTGTCAGCCCCCCCCATAACCTCCCACTCACCCCTGTCAGGCTGCTGAGGATCTGAGTCTGGGGACTCAGCTCTGCTAGGCTCCAAATCTGGTGCACTCTGCCCGCCCCAAGCCATGCCCCCAAGCCACGCCCTCAAGCCATGCCCCCTTGGCCCGTTTCCAGTGCACGATGCCCAGATCATGACCATCTCTCCCTTCTATGCCCAGATGTACCACGGAGACTTCGCGGACATGGAGATGACCCGGATCAAGGGGGTGATGATGCCCCCCTGAATCCTGGGAAACCCAGCCTACCCACTTACCCGCTGGCTGATGAAGGCATGCCCGGTCACTAAGGTGCATCTGGCCACTAAGACTATATTATCCCAGGTCACTTTGATTTCCCAATCCGCCCCTGAGAATGGGTATTGGTCTGGGAAGGACTAGAGGCATCACCATGAATGCATGATATTATGTAGGGGTTTATGTGTTCCATCCTGTTTCAGAGAGGGTGATGATGAGGACGTCACTGGTCCAGGCCCATCAAGGCGGCTGTCTCAGGGCCAAACCAGGCCAATGAGGTCCGTGGTATGGAAATATTTTCATACCCCGAAAGGCGGATTTTCAGAATGCAAGGTAAGGCACGGGGGCTGGAACAACAGGGAATGGATTGCCCTATGACCCATTAGGAAGTCCCCTGCAGAGAGGGAGATTGGCCAGCCACCCACTTGTCGAGACAGAATGCAGGCAGGGCTTGATAGACCATTGGTCTGACACAGTATGGAACTTCTTATGTTCCTATCTTTTTATGTTCTTTAGATCTGTGACAAAAAAATCAAAAGGGGGATGCAGAGGAACATTGAGCGAGGAAGGGAGGAAGGCACGGCAGAAGAGGCGCCATCCCAGTCCTTCCCCCTCCATCTCCTCCGAGGATTCTCCAGCAAGAGGAGACCCCCAAAGCGAGGGCACTTCACGCTTCACTGCGGAGGCCCGCAAGATTTTTTATGTCGGGCTTCAAGGCCCACACCCGAAATGCAGAGGACAGGCTGGTGGAGCGATTCGAGGAGCTCAAAATCAGGGAACACCAGGCTGAGGCATACAAGGAGTACCTCAGGACTGAAAAGGACGCCCTTGAATTGTTCCGCCAGTCCCTGGTGGCATGGAAGGCATCCATGGTGGGGGCCCTGGACATTGCGAGGCAACATGAGGCAGAGGTGGATGATGTGCCTGCACCTCGGTCCCACACACTATTGTCCCCCTTTCCCCATGTTCCAGAGGACAGGCCCACAGACCCCTACATTATTTTTCTATGTCTTTTTATATTGTTAATGTTTGTTTTTTCAAAAGTTTTAAAAAAGTTAAAATGTTTTTTCAAAAGTTTTTATAAAAGTTATATTTGTTACCAGCTGAGTTTGGTCTGTCTAATCTTTTCTCCCTCTGTGCTGCTTCTGGCAGGTGGCAGAATCTCATTGTATATACAGCTTGTCAGATCCCTACCTGACAGCAGCAGCACATGTAGCGTATTAGCCCCAAGATGTGCCAGCAGGGTCTCAACTTGCAGACAGCCCCCCAGGAGGGGCAGGGCTTGTGTCTGTGTGGGTGTGCCAGAGAGAGAGAGAGAGGCTGTGGCAGTCTGACAGAGGCATAAGTGGGCATTGGCAGGTGCACTGCCCGCTCTCACAGAGAGATCGCTTCATGGGGGGAAGCCTTGGGAAGCCGAGTTGTGATATACAATACTTGGTTACATTTGTCAGTTGGTCCCTTTGAAGCCCTCAAGTGGAGAGGTGTGTTCAGCTCATAGAAAGATTGCTCCGGGGGGAGGGGGGGAAGACTTGCAGACAGTGCCCCAGGTAGAGCAGCCAGCCAGGGATATCATATTTTATGTGAGGGGGTGTCAGAGAGAAAGAGAGAGAGGCTCTTTGGCAGTGGGCAGCAGGCGGCGAGTGCTGGTGGGCAGAGAGGCTCTTTCAGCAGCTGCAGCGGGCATCAGCGGGTGGCTGCGGAGGAGTAGGCTGGCTGGCGGGCGCTGGTGGCCACTGGCGAGTCAGGCACGAGTAGCAGCAGCACCCAGATGATGGTTCTTGGGACTGGAGTGACTGCTTCTGGATGCAGTGGAATGGAATGACAGCCCCCTGTGACTGGAATGATGATCCCAGAATCTTGATGATGGTTCCTGGGACTGGCATGACTGCTTCAGATACAGTGGAATGACAACCCATGGGACTTGAACGATGTCCCTAGAATTAGTGCTTGGTTGGGCACACTTCATTCAATCATTGCGATAGGTGGTACAGGGAGGTACAGCTGGTACAGGGAGGCACACAGGCAGGCACATAATTATTAGGGGTGGGACATCCGGGCAAATACCGGGTACCGGATTTACCGGTTCCCGGATTTCAAAATACCGGCATACCGGATTAATTCCGGTATACCGGTACCGGTTTTTTCTCCATTGATTTCAATGGGGAACTGTCCCCATTGAAATCAATGGAGAG
>QEPC01005976.1:1611157-1625227 GCA_003113815.1 Sphenodon punctatus
CTCTCTCTCTCTCTCTCTCTCTCTCTCTCTCTCTCTCTCTCTCTCTCTCTCTCTCTCTCGTGCCCCCGTGCTCACTATGGGTCCAAGGCCAGCTCAGGGAAACCCAGCAGCGGCAGGTTGACCTTGAGGAACAGGAGCTGCTCCACGAACCCAGCGCCCAGCCTCAAACGGTGGGGACTCACTATGTTCCCTGCTGCTGAAAACACCCATTCGCTGGCACACTAGTTGGTGGGCAGGACACTAGTTCCTGTGCCACCCTGGTCAGAGCCTGCCATATTTTCCCCTTCTCTGCCAAGTACAGAAGAGGATCACTGCTGAAATCCACCACTGGCTACTCGAGGTGTTTCACCACTGCCCACTCCGCACTGTCAGGTTCCTGCTCCCTCTGCCTGCTGCTGCTGCCAGCCTCCTCCCCAACTGCACGTGCCCACGCTGCCTGCCCTGGGGTGATCTACTCAGGGAGGCTGATAGCTGAGGAGCTGCTTCTGCTGCTGCTGCTGCTGCTGCTCCTGGGAGTGCTCCGCATCTCTGCCCTCCTGCTGCTGCTATGCCCCTCCTGGTTGCCCTGCTGCTGCTGCTGCTGTATGACCCTCTCGATTGCCCTCACCACCAGAGCATGATTCCTTAGGGTGAAGTCTTCCATGTGAGCTGCCACGCTCGCCTTCACCCTGGGGTCCAGCATGGTGGAGAGTACGTAAACCCCCTTGTGAATAAGAGGGTCAAAACGCCTGCTCAGCCCCTCTTTCAACTTTTGTACCAGGGCCACCACCTCTGGTACAAGCTGCCTCCCCCCGACCTTGGTCCCTCAGGAAGCCTTCCATCCTCCTGATGAGACTTCAGACCAGGGGCTACCTGGCTCAGGGTGGCTGTCGCTGAACTCAGACTCTCCGTCACATCCTTAAAGAGCTTAAGGATGTGCACGGCCTGAGCCATCATTGTCTACTCATCCTGCCCGAGGGGCCTTTCCACCCCAATCTCCCCCTCTGAGGCTACCTCATGCAGGACCTGCCTCTGCTTCACCAGATGCCCCATCATACTAGAGGTGGAATTATTATTAATAATTATTAATTATTTATTATTATTATTATTATTATTATTATTTATTAGCATTTATATAGCACCAGCGATATACCTGGTGCTTTACAAAAAACAAGATAGACATGGTCCCTGCCTGAAAGCTTACAATCTAAAGACGGGGAGTTCCACCTGGTGCTGACATCCTGCACGAGGTGATGCTCCTGCACCCCCAGCTCCACCTGCTTCTCCTTCAAGAGGTGACCACCCTTCATGCCCTTGTTAACGTACCCTGTAATCTTCCTGCCCTTCTCGATTAACAGGGTAAGGGGGCTGCTGCTGCGCTCTCCTGCCTTCTCCCCCAGGCCCAGGGGGCATCCCTCACCATCAGGTGAAGGGTGTGGGCAGCGCAGGGGATGTGCTGGAGGGCGAGTTCCAGCACTACCTTCATGTTCGCAGCATTATCAGTTACCACGAACCCCCTGGCAAATAGGGCTTCCTCCCTTAGCCACCCCTCCACCATGGTGTCCAAGGTTCCCCTTATGTTGATGGCAGTGTGACTCTCGTCAAACACCTGGGCCTGAAGCAGGGCCCACCTGTACCCTGCCCCCTCGCCCCTGCCACCTGCTGCTCCTCCTCCTGCCACCTGCAGCTGCCACCAGTGAGCTGTCAGGGCCAGATAGGCATGCTGTACATTTCGGCTGCTCCAAATGTCCCTCACCAGCTCCCTGGCCGCCTGGCACAGGGAGGACACCACCTGGCTTCTGAAGGTGGTGCGTGAGGGAAGCTGGTACTGGGGTGCCAACAGTGCCAGCAGGTGGCGGAATCCCTGGTCCTCCACAATCCTAAATGGCTGGTCATCCAGGGCAATCATCTCCCCCACCTGTCTGGTGATCTTGGTTGCCGCTGGATGACGCACTTTGCCACGCCTCAACTGCCCAAACCCCAGATCCTCCATTGTGACCTGATGCTGCTGCTGCTGCTGCGGATGCTGATGATGACGTGGAGTTGGAGATGGGACCTGCTGCTGCTGTCCCTCCTTCCCCTTGCCATGAGCAGAGGGGGAAGGTCTTCTGCTGCTTGTACTTGCTGCAGCAGCGAACCCACTGTTTCCAATGTCTCTTGCAGCAGCAAAGCCCTATACCAGGTCCTCATGTGGGAATTCATGCCATTGTTACTGAGATTCCCCCTCTTATTCCCATGGCTCACTACCTTCCCACAGTGAAGGCAGGCCCCCCCGGCTGCTGTCACCTGGCATCACTTCAAGGAAGTGATCCCACACAGGCCCCCTGGGGCACCCTGAACCCTTCGTGCCACCGCTGGGGGCCGCTGCCTTTGTCCCCAATGGGGTCACAATAAGAACATCAATGTGACCAGGAGTCTCACTCCTCTCATTGCTGCCCAGCTCCGTGACACCACCCATGCTGAAGCTGCTGCTGCTTCCACCTTGCAGCATGGGAGGAGAGGATGCCCTGCTGCTATTTGCTGAATCTGGGCTGCTGCTGCCAAAGTGGGGAAGGATGCCCTCAAATACATCCTCCCTCAAATCCTCAACATCCCGTGTGTGTGTGTGTGTGTGTGTGTGTCAGAGGGAGGAGCCTGCCCAGGAAAGGTGGTTGCCCCTGCACCGCTCCCAGCAACAGCACCCACATCATCATAATTTCTGGGGCTCCCCATACTAAGATCTTCTGCTGCCCCCAGTGAAAAATCACTGCTGGCAGTGCCAGCTGCTGCCGGTGTTTCAGGAGGAGGTGTGTGTAGTGCTGCTGTTGCTGCTGCTGCTGCACCCCCCTTGCCCTTGGCTCCCTCCTCCAGTGCCACTGCTACTAATAGTGGAAAGCTGGCGCTCTCTGCCTTCCACATATGCCACTCCTGAGATCTGTGCTGCAGTCTGTTCCCCTGATAAGACCTGCCGCCTTGAGGGGAAAAAAATAAGGTCTCTTCAGCTTGGGCGATGGGCTGCCAGCACTGACAGAAGTGGAAGCAGGCTTCCCAACTCCCCCATGCCCATGGCCTCACCCTCTACCAGGGCCACCTGCCCCAGAGGCTGAACTAGGAGTCCTTCCCTTTCTCATTGTCTAATGTACACACAATTGCACAAAGGAGTAATGAATGATTATATATACACAATACCTAACCTAATCCTCCTATCCTATAATCCTAATATAATAAAATAGACTAGCCTAAATACTTATATAATATCTAATCTCTCTATATATGTTGTACACAACTAATATCTATCTATCTATCTATCTATCTATCTATCTATCTATCTATCTATCTATCTATCATGTACAGGGCAGGGAAAGGGAGAAGGTAAAAGGTAAGGTATATGAAGAAGGAAAGAAACTGGTAACACAATGAGGGCTAGGGAGGATTTTTGTGTGTGCAAGCATCAGTTCTGTAAAACGCAACCTGACAAGCAAAGAGCTCTCACAGAACAGAGAGCAAACACATGGCATTATAAAGGGTTGCAGTGCCCTCCCCCACAACCCCCTGATTGGTTTTGGGAGGCAGCAGGCATTGAGCAATCACAGAGTGCCATGAGACTGCTGGGGCCTGATTGTGCTGCTCATTGGTCACTGTCATCCATGCCTTTATCACCTCGAGGCTGGATTACTGCAACATGCTGTATGTGGGGCTGTCCGAGAAGCTGGTCTGGAGGCTGCAGCTGGTGCAGAATGCCGTGGCCCGTCTCCTTACTGGGGCGGACCGCAGGGAGCACATGACACCTGTACTCTGGGCTCTGTACTGGCTGCCTATAAAGCACCAGGCTAGGTTCAAGATGCTGGTTTTGACCTTTAAAGCCCTTCACGGCCTGGACCCTGCCTATCTGTGTGATTGCCTCACTCCCCATGTGCTCAAGTGACCCTTGAGATCGTCCGTGGGGGCCTTTTTGGAGGTTCTCAGAGCGAGATGGGTGGCCACTGATGTGAGATTTTTTTCGGTGGCTGCCCCCGTGCTGTGGAATTCACTCCCGGAGGAGGCTCAGTTGGCCCCCACCCTCTTGTCGTTTCGACGTTTGTGTAAGACCTGGCTGTTCTGCCAGGTTTTTGGCGAGGAGGGTGTAGGGTGGGGTGGGGGGTAGGATTTGGGAGGGAGGGTGAGTTTTATGATTTGTTTTAAAATTTGTTGATTTGTTTTTAAATGTTTTATTGTTTTGTGTTGTTCGCCGCCCCGAGTTGCCTTTGTGCAGGAGGGGCGGGAAAATAAATAAATAAATAAATAAAATTGGCCAGCGATGCATTCATCAGATACTGCGGAGCTGCTCGCCCCCCACCAACACAAGGCACAGTTCAAGAGTTCAAGCCTCTTTAGGGCTCCAAGATGTCTGCTCCCTTCTCCCCTCTTCATTTCCATCCAAAACAAAACTGCAACTGTCACTAATAATAACAACAACGATAATGACATTGCTGTTTTCATTATCGTTGTTGTTATTCTCGATTGTCGTTTTCGTTATTGCAATAACAATAACGAAAATGACAGTAGTCGTTATCGTTATTGTAATAACAAAACCGATATGCACACCACTATGCTGCTGTCTTTCACTGCCTCTTTTGGCAATGAGTTCCGCGACTGATTTGTCCGCTGTGTGAAAAAATACTTCCTTTTGTTCATTTTAAATCTGCTGCCATTTAACTTCAGGGAGTGTCCCCTTGTTCTTTTATTGTGAGAAAGGGCAAACAACAGTTCCCTATTTACTTTTTCCACACTGCTCATGATTTTATAAACTTCTATCATATCCTCCCCTTAATCACCTCTTCTCCAAGCTAAACAGCCCTAACCTGTTGAGCCTCTCCTCATATGGAAGTCACTCCATTTCTTCTGTCATCCTTGTTGTCCCTCTCTAGTCTGAACCTTTCACAATTCTATTATATCTTTCTTGAGATGGGCGACCAGAGCTGCACACAATACTCAAGGTGAGGTCAATCCAAAGATTTATACAGTGGCATTATGATACTTTCCCTTTTATTTTCTATTCTTTCACAATAATGCCTAGCATTCCGTTTGCCTTTTTGACCGCTGCCGTACACTGACCTGGTGTTTTCAAGGAACTATCTACAATGACTCCGAGATCCTTCTCCTGAGTGGTCACACTAAGATAAGAAGCTAGCATCTGTATAGACAGTGATTATTATTTTTCCTTACGTGCATCACCTTGCACTTATCAAGACTGATTTTTTTTGGCTATTTTATTGCCCATTCACCTAGTCATGCAGGATCCCTCTGTAATTCCTCACAATCTGCCTGTGTCTTAACTATGTTGAATAATTTGGTGTCATCTGCAAATTTCCCACCTCACTCTTTACCCTTATTTCCGCCAGATCATTAATGAATATGTTAAACACTACTGGTTCCAGAACTGATCCCTGAAGCACCCTGCTGTTTACCTCTCTTCAACTTGAAAAATGAATATTTATTCCTACCATTTCCCCCCTATCTTTTAACCACCTACCAAACCATGACAGGACACTTCCTCTTATCCCATGACTTTTAGTTTGCTCAGGAGTTTCTGGTGAGGGACTTTGTACAAATCTTTTTGAAAATCCAAATATACTATTGTAATGGGGCACAGTTTGCATGGGGTAAGTCCCTGCAGGATGAGGCCCCACAAACCACTGTCTCTTCAGGGAATTCCTTTATTCCATGTAGTTTCAGCATTAGTTCTCACTCAGATATCAAGTCTTCACCATTAGTATTGTCACATATACACAGGCTTTACTCACTAACACCAGGAAACAGCCCTCTGGCAGCCCTGTACCTAACTACAGTCAGTCAGTGCTACTCTATACTGTTATTCACAGTTCAGGGCCTCCAATCCTCTGGCACAGAGGATGATTTTAGCGATATGTTACATATTACTGATAATAGTTCCTCCTTTATTGGCTGAGGAAAATGTAGGAGCTATTGAACCCTTTGTTTATCTGAGTAACTTGGCATCACCTGATGATCTGTTGGCTGTCACAACTTTTTTATTTTTGGCTACAAAGAGGCAGGACTTCATCCATGCCCGCCTAAAATTATAAGGCATTCTGTGATTTCTCTTTCTTTTTAGCTCCCCAGATAGAATGGTTTAAATTCCTTGTATATTTAACTTATATCATTTATGTTTTCCTTGTCTGATGGTAAGACTTTTTATCCTTATGTATTTGTTTGAGTTTCAGACGGCTTGTTTTATTCTTGTGTTATTTGTATTAGTTGGTATGTTTTATGTCTGCTTTAATTGTTTGGCCATGGCGGAAGTCAGTGCCTTGAATAAATATCATATCATGATAATAGTTCAGCAATTTAAAATTTGAGTTCTTTCAATACTCTTGGATGAATACCATCAGACCCGAGTGACTTGCTACTGTTTAAATTATCGATATGCAATAAAACCTCTTCTGGCATGATGCTTAGGGATGGGCGAACGCGGTTCAGATGTTTGGAGTTCGGACCGAACTCGGTCTGTTCGGACGTCCGAATCGAACTCTCAAATGACCGAACAGTTCGGTCATGTTCGGATGAGTTTGGATGAGTTCGGGGGCAGGAAAAACATCTTTTTAGGGCCAAAAATCAGGTTTTGGTTTCGTTTCAGTTTCGGTTTCAATAGCACTATTTTTGACTGTTTGGACAAGTTTGGCCAACCCGAACTTGGCTGAACCGAACCATCGAACCCAAACTCGGGTTTCGAACCGAATGACTGAACATCTGAACATCCGAACCGCATTCTGTTCGCCCATACCTAATGATGTTAATTTAAGCTAATTCCTCAGATTCCTCACCAACAAAAAATAATTCTGGTGAGGGTATCGTCCCAACATCCTCTGAAGTAAAAACTGGTGCAATTAACTCATTTAGTTTCTCAGCAATGGCCTTGTCATCTTTGAGTGCTTCCGTTGTTCCCTGATCATCTAGCGGACCAATGGCCTCTCTAGGTTTCCTGCATCAGATGTACTGGAAAAATTGTTTTGGCATTGTTTTGTTATTGTTCAGCTTCCCTCTTGGCCTGTATTATCATGGTTTTACCCTTTCTCTACCAATGTCTTTGCTTATTCCTATTTATCTCATTTGGGTTGGAATACTTTTCCATTTTTTGAAGAGCCAGTTTTTTGTTTGGCTCTGATAGCCACCTTAATTTTACCCTTTAGCCATGCAGGCATTGTTTGGTTCCACTTGTGGTATATATTTATTCTGGCCATCTAAGATAGTAGTGTGGGGGAATTTTTATAAGGTACCCTATGGAATTGAGCTACACATAGTCTAAGGAAGGTAGCACAAAATGGAAGACAGATGAATGCTGGGTAATACTCATTCTTAATAGAAGTGAGCTTTAGTCTGTTAAATAAAAATAATCATGAGGCTAATTTGGGTTCTATGTCACACAGCAAGGCCTGGGAAACAGCTCCATGCATGATAAACATTGGACAGAGGAAGGCCGCTTTGTTCTTTCTTACGGCAGATATCAAACAACAGACTTGCAAATGTGCTAGTTAGTTGGCTTTGTTTAGGCACCTTACTTTATAAACAGTCTAGCTTATATTGTTTTGAGAATAGGTTGCTGAGTATGTAAACAATTGCTGTAACCTTTTACCTTTGTATGACGTTGCTTTGAGTGACATGCATGTATCTTTCAATGTATGATAAGCCTATAAAACTTCTTGTATTGGGGGGAGAAGGGAGGCCAATCTGTTTCCTTGCATGGATTCAGTTCTGCTCTCTCTCTCTGCGCTTTGAGATCAATAAAGAACTTCTGACAGATTTTACCAACAGTGTGAGTATAAATTTTTCCTCGACAGCAGTAATCAACAGTTTTAATAATTGCTCTGTTAACAAAGATGAAGCCTTTTGCAGGCCTTTGTCCCTGATGACCTTCCCTTTTAGTTTCCCCCTAACTAACTTCCTCATCTTTGCATAGTTATCCTTTCTGAAGTTAAATACCCTTTTGGCAGACTTATTTGGTAATCTCTCACCTATTAGCATGTTGAATTTAATTACATTGTGATCACTATTAGCAAGTGGTTCTACCACTATTACCCCTTCCACTATGCCCTCTGCTCCATTTCAGACCAGATTTTAAATATCTTCTCCTCTTGTGGGTTTCAAGTCAAGCTGCTCCAGGAAGCAGTCATTTATGGTATCTAGGAACTTGATTTCTGTAACTCATCCTGAGGAGATATTTTCCCAGTCAATATGGGGGAATATAAATTCTGGGGGCCCCTGGCACAACTACCAAAAAGGAGCAGCCCTCAACCCTGAGCTGGAGATGCAAGAATTTCATCATTTACAGGATTTGGTTAATTTGCATAATTTATTATGCTTGCAGGATATGGATTTTTTGCTTGCAAAAGTTAGGTTTTGTAGTTGCAGAATCTGAAAAAACAAAAACAAATTAGCAGTCCACATAGAGCCCTGGTTATAAACAGCAGTATTAAACATATTTATAGAAAATACAAATGTAAAAGATAAAAGAGGAGGAGGAGGTGGTGGTGGTGGTGGCAGGTGTGATTGTAGAAAATGTCAAAATATGTAGAATCTACAATAAGTCAAACAATAAGAATCTGAAAAACTGAGTGACGAATCAAGAAAATGCAAGGGGTAAAGGAAGGATTCCTCAGATGAAAAGGAAGCACTGTTCATAAGCACAATAAACAAGGATGTTGCATACACTCAAAAGAATGGCTAGTAAAAGCTTCACAAATGTTTTTTATGTGACATATCAATTATAGCCATGAGCTAAAATCCTTTAGTGAAAGATAAATTCCAGTGTTGGTCAATAGATGAATAGGTGTTTAGTTACAAGACAAAGCAGAAAAACAAGAGTTTGTGGTAATACACTCGGGTTAGTATCTAGTTTAGACTCTTGTGAGATTCTTGGCCGAGTCATTGGCTATATGCCATAGTGACTTAGAATAATTGCTCTGTCAACAAAGATAAACCAGACATGACTCTGCTAATTGCATGATAGCAATGCATGAAAGGTTCTCTTTCTTGTGAACCATGATATGATGATGGTTCACAAGAAAGAGATGTCACTGGGTGACATACAATAATAGCAGGATGCAGAGCCCACTATATGTGATGCTAGGGAAAGAGCTGTAACTCACGATGACATCATTTATAGAACAGAAGAGCTAGAAGATTGGCCTTTCTGCCTACTCACTACAAGCAAAAGTGACTCAGACTTTGTATTGACCACATGAAAGTGAATTAGAACACAAGAAAGGAGCATTTCCAGCAGTTTGCTCTTAAGGAACAAAATGTTTGCTGCTACATTCTTTAACAGATTCAATGTGAATCTGTTGGAGGTTTTGACATATTCCCCCAGATACAGAAGGCTTCAAGAACTGCACTTTAGATCACAACTTGGATCTTCCTGTTCCTTGCATTATTGCTTCTTGAGATTGCATCTTGGAATCTGATAATCAGCAGTGGGATTTCTCCTCAGAGTGTCCTGAATCCTGGAATGTCTCACCAGAATGGAGCTCCACATTAATGACATAAATAGAACAGGACAGCACTTCTATTGAACATCAGGAATGATTGGAGAGAATACTGGAAATTGCAGGAGGAAACAACCTTGAGCAGAACAAGGCCAGTTGTCAGTCTCAAGCAACAGAAGTCAGCCACCTCTGTAGAGAACTTGGGCACAAAGGGAACAATGCCTGATGAGTCTAAGATACTGGTGACACTGAACATTAAACATGAAGACTAAATTAGATACCTGGGCTGAAAGAAACAAAACGAGATTTAACAAAGATTTAACTCTGATCCTTCTAGCTACTGTCCTGTCTCACTCCTTCCTTTTGCTTCCAAGTTTCTTGAATGTGTTGTCTACTCCCACTGCCTCGATGTCCTCTCCGCCAACTCCTCCCCTGACCCCATCCAATCTGGCTTCCGCCCCCTTCACTCTACTGAAACTGCTCTCGCTAAGATCACCAACGATCTTCTTGTGACTAACTCTAATCTACTCTACTCCATTTTTGTCCTCCTTGACCTCTCTGCTGCCTTTGATACTGTTGACCACTCACTCTTGCTGGACTCATTTCACTCCCTTGGCTTCTGTGGCTCCATCCTTGACTGGTTCTCCTCCTACTCTGACCGACTTTTCCATAGGGCCCATTTGCGGTCCTATGTTGAGGTTGTGAGGACAGCAAAGAAGGAATTCTTTGCTGCCCTCATAGCATCTGCAAAGTCACGCCCGGTGGAGCTGTTTTGGGTGGTGCAGGGGCTGGTCAGTCCGGCCTCCCTCCACCTGGACGGGGACTTGTCCCAGGCCTGCGGTGAGGAGTTTGTCACCTACTTTGCAGACAAGATTGCTCGAATTCAGAGTGACTTTGGCACCGGGTTGGGGGCAGTAGGTGGGGAGCACAAGGTCACGGAGGCCCCATCTGGTCCAACTTTGTGGGGGGAGTTTCAGGAAGTGACGCCGGCCGATGCGGTGGATGTTCTAGGGTCTGTGAGAGCCACCAGTTGTGAACTTGATCCTTGTCTGTCCTGGTTGGTGAAAGCTTCCAGGGAGACATTGGGGACGGTGCTGGCGAGAGTGATCAACGCATCCTTACAGCAGGGGAGGTTGTCGCCCTGCCTCAAGGAGGCTGTGGTGCGCCCCCTGCTGAAAAAAACATAATTAGATGTGGATGCACTCGCCAGCTACTGATGTGTCTCTAACCTTCCCTTTTTAGGGAAGGTTATTGAGTGGGCGGTGTCGATCCAGCTCCAGGCGCATCTGGACAGCATCAGTTTCCTGGACCCTTTTCAATCTGGGTTCTGTCCCAGCTATGGCACTGAGACAGCGTTGGTGGCCTTGGTCGACGATCTCTGCTGGGAGATGGATGCAGGATGTTCTACATTTCTTATCCTGCTAGATCTCCTGGCTGCTTTTGATACAGTGGACCATGGGCTACTGCTGAAACAGCTGCGAGACCTGGGGGTTTGGACGGGACTGTTCTTGAATGGTTCCGCTCATTCCTCTTGGAGAGAAGCCAATGGGTGGTGCTGGGATCTGAAACATCTTGCCCCTGCGCCTTGTCCTGTGGCGTTCCGCAGGGTTCTATCTTGTCTCCTTTATTATTCAATGTATATATGCAGTCCTTGGGGGAGGTCGTGAGAGGGTTCGGGGTGCGTTGTCACCAATATGCTGATGATACTCAGCTGTACCTCTGTTTTTCAGCTGACCCAGATCCTGCTGTCTTGTTGCTATCCCAGTGTTTTGAGGCCATAGTGGTGTGGATGCGGCAGAGCAGACTGAAACTCAACCCCGATAAGACGGAGGTGATGGTGGTGGAGAGGGCGAGGGAGGTATCGGCCCCCCAGATTTGGGGGGGGGGGGTTGCCCTCCTATAGCTCAGCAGGTTCAGAGTCTGGGGATGGTGTTGGAGTCGGATCTCCACCTGGATTGACAGGTGGAGGTGGTGGCGAAGACCACCTTCCGCCAGTTGTATCTAGTGCGGAGGCTGCGTCCATACATCTCCAGGCCAGATCTGGCCTCCCTCATCCATGCCTTCATTACCTCGAGACTGGACTACTGCAATGCTCTCTATGTGGGGCTGCCCTTATTCCTGGTTCGGAGGCTGCAGCTAGTGCAGAATGCGGCAGTCTGGCTTCTGATGGGGATGGGCTGCCAGGAGCACCTAACACCAGTGCTCCGGACTCTGCACTGGTTGCCAATAGCGTGCTGAGCCAGGTTCAAGGTATTGGTATTAATCTATAAGGCCCTTCACGGTCTGGGCCCCTCATACCTCAGGGACCGCCTCACCCTCCACACCCCAGAGTGGCTCCTTCGGTCTGCTGTGGGTGCCTTCTTAGAGGTCCCCCATGTTAAGAAGGGGGGTACAATGGAGAGGGCATTCTCAGTTGCCAGGTCGCATCTTTGGAACTCCCTCCCGGAGGAAGCTCGCCTGGCCCCAAGCCTTTTGACATTCCAGTGGGCTTGTAAAACCTGTCTGTTCGCCCAGGCCTTTGGGGAGGGAGGAGGGGTGGGTTAGGGTGTTGGCTCTCCCCTACCTTTACTTTTCTGTTTCCCAATCCTGTTTTAAGTTTAAATTTATTGTGCTGTTTTAAAAATGTTTTTATTGATTGTTTTTATGAAACTACGTTGCCCCGAGATGTCGTAGGCATGGGGGGCAACTCAGAAATGTTTAAAAATAAATAAAAAATAAATAAATACCGCTCCTTCAATGAGTCTCTTGCCAACTCCACCTCCTTCTCCCTGTCCCTCTTGGTTGGTGTTCCCCAAGACTCTGTTCTTGGCCCTCTCCTCTTCTCTATCTACACCCTGTCCCTAGGCAAACACATTGCCTCCTATGGCTTCCAATATCACCATTATGCTGATTACAATCAACTCTACTTCTCTACTCCCTCTTTCTCTCCATCTGTTCAAGCTTGCCTCACCAGCTGTCTCTCTATCTCTAACTAGAGGTCTCAACATCAACTCAAAACTCAACATGGCTAAAACTGAATTCCTTATCTTCCCCCCTCATCCTTCCTCTCACTCCTCCCAGTTGACCCTTATCGACAGGGTTACCATCCTTCCCATCCCCCAAACCCGTAGCTTTAGCTTCATCTTTGACTCACCCCTTTCTTTTAAACTCTTCATCAACTCTGGGTGTTTTCAGATGTTACACGGTCCGGATTCACCACAGTGGATCCCCAGCAATGGTGAACCGAACAACCACCCCCTGTGGTCAAGGACAGTCCCAAACAGATGTGACAGGAGCGGGACCATGGCAGGGAATCGGGCTGGGATGTGACGCCGATTTCCGGCCGTGGTCAAAACACCCAGAAGGCACCGGGGAGGGGCGTGACACAGACATGGCCGACTGAGGGCAAATGAAGCCAAAGCACCCACAGGGAACACCCACACATGGGAAACAGGAAGGGGGGGGAAGAGGGAGAGGAGCCACCAAGGTACCACACACAACAGGCACAGAGACATCGAGGGCACAGTGGAACACACAGCACAAACACACACACCTGGGCACACACACACCTGCATGGAAAAGGAAGGGAAGGGGGCACACAGCAGGACACACATGGCACAATGGGCACAGAGGGAAGGGGGGGCAATGGGACAGGGAAGAGGGGGGGGAATAGGCCAGGGCAGGACCAGGCACGGGGAACGGCAGTCAGACCTCCAACAACAGCACAGCCCACACGGGAACCCCCATAGCTATGGCAGTCCCGGAATAGGGGGAACCCGAAAGGTCAGGGTACAGGCACAGTTGGAGGCCACATGGAACAGGCAATGGCCCAGGCATAGTCCAGGAGGCACACACGGACCCCAAGCACCAGCACGGGTGAGATGGAGGGGAGGCAGGAGAGCCAGAGCAGTGCAGCCAGTCCAAAGGCACAAACACCCCCCTCGGGAGGATGCCAGGAGGTGCAGTCTGGGGGTCCCAGAACCCTGAGGTCACACAGGCACCCAAGGGGGGTGCTGGGGTGCTGGAGGGAGCGCAGGTGGATGAGGATGGTCAGCAGCATCCAGGGGAGCCAGGGGCCAGTTCAGAGAACAGGACATGGACACTGGAGATGGAAGCCACAAGGGGAACACCGGTTGCAGAGGCAAACAGGGGGGGCCCCCTGGAGCCACAGGCAGGAGCAACAGTACTCCGGGAAGCTGGCAGCACAGCAGCACAGCTGGGACATCAAGGAGGGAGCAGGCAATGGACCACGGCAGCTGGGCAGAGGTGGGAGCTCCCAGCAGGGCCAGAAAGTACAGGGGCACTCACAGCCAGCGGCTGGGGGCCACTAAGGGGCCAGGGGCCGGGTGGCCTGCCAGGTGAACAAAGTGCGGCCAATGGAGCATGCCCCGGCAGTACCTCAGCACGGACATGTGGTGGGCGACCAGGTAGTACGCCTTGAATGGATCCTGCATGGAGAGCCCCAACTGCACAACAGAACAGAACCACACACCTGACAGTAGTGGTGGGACCCCGGGCCCAATACCGGCTACCGGATTTACCGGTTACCGGTTCTAGGAAAACCGGATTCCCGGATTAAATCCGGTATGCCGGTACCGGATTTATTTCATTGGTTTCAATGGGGCGCTGTGTCCCCATTGAAACCAATGAAATA
>QEPC01005976.1:1626066-1638158 GCA_003113815.1 Sphenodon punctatus
GCTGGGGCTTTAAGTTTTTTTACATTGCAGCCATTTTTAAATGGCTGCAATGTAAAAAAATCCGGTACCCCGAAATCCGGTACCGGGTCCGGATTACCGGGTCGAATCCGATAATGCCGGTACGCCCGTTACCGGCATTATCGGATACTGGATTCTACCGGTTTCCCACCCCTACCTGACAGTACCGCCAGCTCCGTCGCGGAGGGCTCCTACAAGCAGGAGTCAGATGTAGGGGGCCATGAAAGGTGACCCAGCTTCAACAGCCGGTGATAGACTGCCCCACGAGAGTGCTGGTACCCACAGGCCCTGTGAACGGAGCAAAAGTAGGACACGGCCAGGGCAGGGTCCCCCTCCACCAGGCAGACCATGTAGGCAGCCAGGCTGCACACAGAGAGGGCAGACACAGTCTCCGCCACAGATCACCCCACATGCGAGCACCTCATCTCCGGAATGTGGCCATCGGGAAAGGGAAGCAGCCCCAGCGTCTCAGCATGTAGCTGGCAGTTGCGGGTGCTAGCCTCATAGTCAAAGTAACGAAGGCCAGAGCTCAGGCTTGCATAGGCACCAGACAGGTTGTCCGGGCAGCTCAGGAGCAATTGCATGGCCGGGGTATGCCACAGGTCACACAGGGTCATGGTCTCGTGGAGGGTCCACGTATGGGGGGCCCCATGGGGGCCGGTAGCTGGGAGCCTGGTGGAAGTGCAGCCAGCCATGGTCCAGCAAGCCAGGAACACTAATACCATGGACAGGGGGCCCCACATTCCCTGGAGGGGTGGGAGGGGACACGGGGGGATCCCCAAGGCCAAGCGATAAGGCCATGAACCACAACAAGGCATGGCAACAGAGCGAGGCACGGGTCACGGACCCTGCACAGACAGGACAGCTGACACACTAAACAGGCCAGCAATGACACAATGTTGCCAGCACAGAGGGGTGGGAGATGATGACAGAAGGAGTGCAGCTGCCACCAGCATGCCTGGGTGCACGCTGGTCCATGTGCAAGGCCCCATGCAGGGATAGCAGGTGTGCCCAATCGGACGCCCCTGGTGCCCTGGCCCACCCGCCCTGCTGGAGGTGGCTGGGCCAGCAGGGAGGGGGCAGCCCCAGAGCAACACGGGTGCTCCCGCCCGGTTGCCAGGTCATGACCCGGGGGCGGGGCGCCACGTGTCCCAGGCTATAATGGGGCCGGTTGCACCCCCTGGGGCAGAAGGCACCATGCAGTGAGACAGGTTGGGTGCCTGCGGGATGCACCTAGCGCTCTGTGCCGAGTGGTACCATTCACACACCGATCAACTGTGCATCCTGACTGCAGAGTTGCACCTGGGTGCCCGCCTGTGGGTTAGCTTGGCCTGGAGCACTGCAAGGGCCTGGGAAGCCCACCATGGCTGCAGGCGCTCCCTGGCCTGGCTCAGGGGTCAGCAGGTGGCTGGGGCAGACTGGCAGGCCCTGATCTGCAGCCAGAACAGTGCCGCAGTGCTCCGCGAGGCGTCCGGGTGCCTCCAATGGCAGACGGAGACCATGTGGCATGCTGCCCTGCTCGCTATGCCCATTTCCAGATGGCTATGGGTCACAGAGCAGGCACAGGGGTGGTGGTCTCGGGCGCTGGCTCAGTGGGACGAGGCCGCTTCGAGGGCGCACTTTTGGATGGACAAGCTCACCCTACTGCACCTTGCAGAGCTGCTGATGCCCTGGCTGGAGCGGCAGCACACCCCCAGGAGGACCCCCATCCCCATGGCCCAGTGGGTGCCCATCGGGGTCTGGGCCCTTGCAATGCCTGACTTCTGCTGGTCAGTCTCCCAGCACTTCGGTGTCGGGGTGAGCACCGTTGCCTGTATCCTCTGGAATGTATGTGAGGCTGTGGAGGGCATGCTCCTGGACTGAGCGATCCAGCTGGTGGACCAGGTGGCCATGATGGCCGGCTTCGTGGCTGGAGGGTTCCCCAACTGCATGGGCACCGTGTATGGTACCCACAAAGAGATCCTCCAGCCCTCTGCTGGGGAGGCTGCAGAGTATGTCAACAGACACGGTTACCACTCCCTGCAGCTGCAGGCTGTTGTGGACCACCGGGGGCAGTTCATAGACATCTTCACGGGCAACTCTGGGCTTTCGGGGCCCTCAAGCAGTGCTGGAGGAGCTTCGCTGGCTGACTGGACTACACGGTGGAGACCTCAGCCCTGGTGATAGGTGCCTGATGTGTTCTGCACAATGGGGCTGCTCTCGAATACCCTGTGCCCCGGCGTCTTCCTTGCCCTGTGCCCCTGTATGTGAACACAGAGAACCCATGGGAGTACCGATACGCCAAGTGCATCTGTGCGGCCCTGGCCAGGCATATCAACCGGGAGGCCGAGGTGTGAGGGTGCTCAACCCCAACCCCACCACCCTGGGGCCCCCACCAGCTCCCT
This sequence comes from Sphenodon punctatus, assembly GCA_003113815.1. Lineage (NCBI taxonomy): Eukaryota > Metazoa > Chordata > Lepidosauria > Sphenodontia > Sphenodontidae > Sphenodon > Sphenodon punctatus. Next base: position 1,628,469 of record QEPC01005976.1, read on the forward strand.
GGGTGAGCCCCTCTATGGCCATCGGTCTGCCCCCACCCTGGGGCCCATGAACAGACCAAAGGAGCCAGTAGTGGTGCCCTGACTTTTATTCCCTCACTCAAGTACATGTGCCCCCTTCACCCCCTCCACCCCCCACCGTGCAGGTTCTGTGCCCCCCCTCAGATCGCCCTCCCTCCCATCCCCCCATCCCCCATGTCTCTGGGGCCTCCCCCTTGCCTGCCCTGTGGGTGCCACAGAGCTCTGGGATCTTCCCTCCACCCTGCTGTCCGTGTCCCCAACTGTGTCCTGGGAGGCCTCGGTGTCTGGTGGGGCAGGCAGTGGTGGGAGGGAGGACCTGGGACCTCAGGGGCTCCCATGGGTGGTGCTCCCTCCGGAGCCCTACAGGGACTGGGAGGTAAATGTGTGGCCCCAGTTGGTGAGGTGGTAGCTGGGGCAGTTGGGGAGGCAGTGGGGGCACCGGGGGCCCCAGCATGGGGCCCTGGGCAGGCAGGGTGTCCGGCGGGGTGGATGCCATCACATCGGCACTCATGGTGCCAGCGTGCAGGAGCAGGGAGGTCCCGATGTCGTGGGACCTATCAATTTTTGCTGAATGCTCCTGCACCATCCCCTTGATGACCTGTTCCAGCCGCCCAAACATCTCTATCAGCCTGCTGTGGTCCCGGAGCTCCTGCCTCCTTTCCAGGTGCACCTCCACCTGGAGCCTCTGGTACCTTGCCTCCGCCTGTTGCAGGGATCGCTCTGTGGCTGCCTCCATGCGATCCACGGCTGCTATCATCCGCTCCCCCTGTTCCGTGGTGGTTCAGACGATGTCCTCTGCCTGGTCCTCACTCTGGCACTGTACCCGTGCCCGGTGCTCCCTCATCCATTGTGCTGGGGGCACGGGTTGCTGGGGCCCCTTGGGCTGGCCTGTAGAGTACACAGCAGTTATGGGGTGGCTGCCATGGCCGGCTGCACCCTAGGCAGGGGCATGACTTGGGGGCAGTGAGGCCCTCCTGTTGGCTGCTGATGCCCTCCTCCCCTTCCCCATTGCCCTGGCCCCACCCCCTGCCCCGCGTGTCCCGGGTCCCCTCCTGGCCTCCTTGGTGTTGGAATTTTATTAGTGGTCAAAAAACAAAAAAAACAAAAGCAGCTTGTATTCTTAGTAGCAACAGCTTAGTAGTAATCAACACCTTGGAGATTGTTTCTAGATTAAAATAATCCACTTCATTGAAAAGTACATTGTGATAGGAAAGGCCTATCCCTAGGTCTTACTAGCTAGCTGCCACCAGCATGGTGGCCGGTCATGTTGAAGGTCAGAGAGAGAAAGTAGGAATGGTGAAAGGTCAGGAAGAAGAAGGAAGTCCAGTAGGAGCTTCCTGGGCACATCCCACCTGGGAGGGGGCTTAGAAGCAGAGATCAGGAAAGGTTAAAGTGACACTCACACTAACTCACTATCTCTACTCCCAGTGCCCCTAGTGGTCATTAGGGTTTGTTGGTGCAAAAGGTCGATGCCATCTGGAGCTGTTTTCCAACACTTGGCCCCCCCTCATTGCCAGTGTGCCTCACCTGGGGCCTCCGGCTGCTGCGGGCGTTGCGCCCCGCTGGCCTCCTTGCCCGCCTGACTCGAGTGCTGGGGTGTGCCGTGCCCTGTGGATATGGGGTGTGTGGTCAGTGGAGGGCTGTAGGTAGGCCCAGGCGGCCCCCTGTGCCCCCGTGCCATGGGCCGGGGTATCGAGGGTGGATGGGGATGCCCCCTGCCCGAGGATCCCTCCTCCCCCCCTCCCCCCTGGTCTGTCTCTTCTCCTATCTGCCTGCTTACCCTTGATGTCTGTCTCTGATCCCTCTGAGGCCGGCCCCTCTGTGCAGCTGGGGGCCCCCAGCAACCACTGACTGAGAGTGATCAGTGTGTCAGCCTCGGAGTCAGCCTTTCTGGCTGGGGGGTGGGGGCTCTCCGGGCTGGTGTTGGGGGGGCTGCTGGTCCGGGAGGTCCCTGGGTGTTCCTCTGGGGGGGTCAGGGACCCTGGAGCTGGTGCCTTCTTGTGGGGCAGCGAGGGGAGGGGGTACCTCGGCCCATTCCCTGCCCTGGACCATGGTGCTCCCCACGAGGTGCGGGGCTACTATTGATCCCTTCATATGGAGAATGCGGTCCAGGGCATCATAGCAGGGGGCGGTGTCCGGACCGCCGGTTGTTGTCCCGGATGACCTTGTACCCCCTCTTTAGCTCCTTGGTCTTTGAGCGGCACTGGGCCACGGTCCTGTGATGCCCCGCTGCCTCCATGTCCTGAACTATCTCCCAGAACACATGCTCATTGCGCTGACTGAGCGTGAGCTCCAGTTGATGCTCCAGGGTCCCCCAGATGCGGATAAAATCCTGGGTCTCCCAGTGCCCCTATTGCCCCCCTCTGTGATAGGGCTGTCTCCCCCGTGGTCCCTCTGGGTCCTCCTGCTCCTGCTCCTCCTCAGCCTGGGCTGCGCCCGTCTCCTCCATGGGATCGGGCTCCTGGGCCCGTTTCTGTGTCTGTGGGACATGGAGAGTGGGGGTGGTTGGTTGCCATTCTGCCCCGTCCCGTGGCCCGCCCCTCCCCCTTTCCTGCTGGCTGGCCGGCCGGCCCCCTGGCCCCCTTGGTGCCCCTGTGCCGCTGGGTCCCCTCCCCCTTCGGTTCCCTTACCCATTTCCGGGGTACCTCCTCCCCCGGCCCGGTCGTTGTCCCCGGGGCGGCCTGTCCCAGCTACTGCTACTGCTGCTGCTGTTCCTCCACGTGAAACACGACCACCTCCTCCTCCGCCTGCGCCTCCACCTCCTCCTCCTCCCTCGCTCTCTCGCCCACCACTCTCCTCTCCCTTCCGCCTCGCTCCATCCCACCACGTCCCCCTGCTGCTGTGTGCCCTTTAAATCTCTCTCTGCGGCCTGTGTTGTTGCTGGTTGCCTGGCAGTGACGATGTGTGCTTTGTCCCTGGCTGGGAATCATTTTGGTTGATTCCAGATGGTAGTTGCCATTCAGATGTTACTTTTTATTGTTTCTCGGTGGGAATTGCTTTGACCACGCTTTTGGCAATGGTCCGGGCCAGAGCTTTGGAAGCATGGTTGATTTTGACCCCGGGTGGGTATTAACTGTGGTGAACATCTGGCGGCCTCCGAACAGACGTTCAGGGTGCTTTGGCCCCACCGTGGGATTGACCGTGGTTCACTGTGGTTGACTGTGATGTCGTAACATTTGAAAATACCCTCTTGCCAAATCCCGTTGCTTCTGCCTCCATAACATTGCTAAGATTCTCCCTTTTCTCTCTGTCTCCTTTGCCCAAACCCTTGTTCATGCCCTGGTCATCTCTCACCTCGATTACTGTAACCTCCTTCTCAGTGGCCTCCCTCGCTCTCCCCTTTCTCCCCTTATCTCAATCAAAGATTCTGCTGCCAGGGTCATCCACCTCGCCTGTCACTTCGACCACGTGCAGCCCCTCCTCTCTTCTCTTCACTGGATCCCCCTTCCTGAATGAATCCTGCACAAGCTCCTAGTCTTCACCTATAAAGGTCTTCACAACCTTGCTCCCCCTTTCCCCTCTGTGCGTTAATTTCCCTTCGTACTCCAGTCTGTAAACTCCGCTCCCCGTCCCCTCTCTCACCCTCCCACGCCTCCCCTGCTCCCCTAACCACCTTTCCCCCTTCTCCCTAGCTGCTCCCCATGCCTGGAACTCCCTCCCTGCCCAAATCTGCCTCGCTCCCTCCCTTTCTACTTTCAAATCCCTCCTTAAGACCCACCTCTTCCGCTCTGCCCCCCCTGACTCCCCGCTCCCCTCACCTAACTCCTGCTGATACCCTCCATCCAGTACAATCTGTTACCTAGGGTGTGTGTACTCATATCCTCACCACATGGACCAGCCAGCCATCATTCTCGATGTAACCAAGCCAACCAAGCACGTGCACCCGAGACCTTGCATCTTTGTGAATGTTACACCCCTTGTCTCTCGCTCTGTTCCGCTTCCTTTGTCTCTCCCCACCCTGGCCCCGCTCCCTGTCTCTCAGATTGTAAGCCCTAGGGCAGGGACCATGTCTATTCCATTATTTTGTAACGTGCCAGGTACATTGCTGGTGTTATATAAATGCTTGCTAATAATAATAATAATAATAATAATAATAATAATAACAAAAACAAAAGCAAAGCAATACACATAGAAATGAAAAAACAAACAGATTCACAAGTATAAAATGGGGGAAGAAGGGATAGCAACTGGCTTGGCAGTAAGACCACAGTAAAGGATCTTGGAGTTAGGGTGGATCATAAACAGAACACATGTCAACAAAGGGATGCTGTTGCAAAAAAAGGCAAATGTCATTTTGGGCTGCATTAGCAGGTGCATCGTACCCAAGACACAGGAGGTGGTGGTGCCATAATACTGAACACTGGTGAGACCTCACCCAGAATATTGTGTTCAGTTTGGGGCACCACACTTCAAGAGGGATGTAGATAAATTGGAGAGAATTCAGAAGAAAGGAGCCAAGATAATAAAGTAGGGATGGGGAACCTTTTCTGTCTCAGGGGCCACATTGAAAATTAATACAAGCTCTGAGGGCCACATAGAGGTTGGGAGCAGGGGTGCTTAATGGTAGGGATGTGCGAACGTGGTTCAGAAGTTCGAAGTTCGGCCCAAACTTGGCCAGTTCGGACGACCGAACCGAACCTGATATTGAACTCTGAAATGACCGAACAGTTAGGTCAGTTCGGATTGAGTTCGGATGAGTTCGGGCGGCAAAAATGTGTCACTGGAAGGCAAAATGTGACAGGGAGGGGGAGTCAGCTGAGGAGCAGACTTCCGGGCACCAGGGGTGGAGAGGCTTGGAGTAGCAGCTAGCCTGCCCAATCACCATCCCTTTTCTGCTCAGACCACTGGCTTCGCAGGCTGCGATTGACCATGAGCTAGGCTGCATGGAGCCAATGGAGCTTGCGGTGAGGCGGGCACAGCAAGTAATAAAACTTATTGCCCTCCTCCCTTCCAACACCTTCTGAGCCAGTCACTGTTCCTGACAGCAGGCGTTTTCAGAAGGCTCCCTCTTCCAGCAGTTTGTGTACCTCCCAGATCCCCAATCCATTGCCATCCTCCTCCTATTTCACCCATCCAACCCATTTATCTCCATATTATCATTTATTTAGATTATATTAGATAGATTTCGGTGTTATTTTTTTTTTATTCCTCCCTGTGTTCTTCCTCCCCCCTCCATTGAATCCTTTCCTTCTCCCTCTATATATTCCTCCATCCCTGATTCCCTTTTTGGATTTATTTAGAGTAGGATTATTAAATTGATTTAGGTTTCATTTCAGTTTTGTACCCCTCCCTGTGTAATATTGTATATATAGATAGACAGATATTAGATATAGTTAGTTAGTTACTATAGATAGATACATAGTTGTAGGAGAGTTAGCTTAGTTAAATTGATATAGTGTTAGTGTGTAGTTAGTTATTCACTTTTGATATTTTAGAGTGTGTTTGTAGGACTAGGCCTTTAGATAGAATATTTATTTACATAGATTTTAGAATAGTTAATACTAGAATTAGTGTAGAAAATATTAGAAAAATTTGAATTAAAAAAAATATAAAAACTATTTGTGTGCCTTTTTGTTGGAAGACATGGGGAAAGGAAGTAGGAGAGGCCGGTCTGCTGCCCGTAAGTAGGACAATGGGGAACGTGGCAGAGGTGGTAGGGGCAGGGGCCGTGCCAGCGGAGTGGCAGCAGGCAGCAGCAGCCAGAGCCCATCACCACGCCCCAAGCTTTGCAGGCATGATTTTGGAAGACAGCGTTCAGAGGCTCCCAGCAGCAGTGGCACTAGTCTGGGGTAGGGCTGTAGCGGAATATCGCAGCGGTAGCTATTTCCGGCGGAAACAGTGTTTCCGCAATTAGTGGAACGGCATGGCAGAGGCTTTCATTCCGCTAGTTTCATTCCGCGGTTCCGCGGTTCTGCTTATTTAATTCCGCTACTTAGTGGAATCGTGGAAACATGACATTTTCGCTATTTCCGCAATTCCGCCAGCGCCACAAAATAGCGGAATAGCGTTTTCCGCAATTTTCACAATTTCCCCCCAATTTTTCCGCAATTCTGCGATTTGCAGAATTCCGGCGGAATTAGCGGAATATCCGCAGAAAAGTCACGGTGTGGCACGGGCAATTCCAAAATGGCAGAACGGAATCGCGGCGCGGTAACAGCTGCTGCCGCATCAGCCCTAGTCTGGGGGTGTTTGGCGGTGCCTCCTGCCAGAATCCTCCAGTGCCACGCAGGGCACTGGAAGGCCTGCAGGACATGAGGCTGTGGCTGTCTCTGCTGCTGCAGGAGCAGGTGCTTTGATTGTTCCTCCAGGGCCACCAATGTCCCCTATTGTTGAGGTGATCCCCAGCAGTCCAGGGCTAGAGGATCCTACCCTGGCTGCTAGAGGCAGGGCCTGATCCCCGGGCAATGGCAGCAGGGAGAGGAGTTACTGCAGCAACAGGAGTAGCAGCTCTAGGGGGCACAGGAAGGAGAGTGGCAGTAGCATGGTGGGCAGTCAAGCCTCAGGGTCCCAGTACTCCCCTTCATGGGACATCACAGTGATTGAGGACAGTGAGGCAGAAGAAGACACTAGTCCCGCAGAGGAGACATCTGGAGCTGAGGCGATGGCTATCCCTCCTCCCAGAGCTGTGTCGTCGTCACCAAGTTCTGCCCCTCCCAGCAGCGCTGGCAGCAGCAGTGCGTCACCCGGGGTGGGCCAGAAGGCAGGAGGGTGGAAAAATCCTCTGTCTGGGCACATTTCAAGCTGGTGCGGGTGGATGATTCCAGGGAGTGCAGTGCACTGTGTGCAATAAGCTGGTGAAGCGTGGGCAGGTGCTTACCAACCTTGGGACAACTGCAATGGCAAGGCACCTGAAATCATGCCACAGTGCTCTGCTGATAAGCGAGAAGGCAGGGGAAGTGGATGCTGGCAGGTTCCTGACTGAAGCGGCCAGTCGCCCGCCTCCTTCAACGGACAAGCGGCCTGCACCAACTGTTGCCTCTAGCAGCAGGAGCAGTATTTCTGCTATGGGGGAAGAACAGCAGCAGGAGCCTCACCAGAAGCATCAGCCCACCATGGAGGAGCTGGGGCGTGGACAGGCCATCGGCAGCTGGAGGGCAGTGTGGCTATCAAGAGAAAGTCAGGCGCCTGTTGGGTGAAATGATTGCACTGGATGGGCAGCCCTTCTCCATTGTAGAGGACATGGGCTTCAAGCAGCTGATTGGGTTCCTGGCCCCCCAGTTTAAGCTTCCACCCCACAGCACCCCGAGTCAGAATGTGGTGCCAGAGCTGTACAGGGCTTTGAAGGAGTGGGTGAAGGAGCAGCTGTCAGGGGCTCGGGGGCTACTGTCCACTTCACCACTGACCTGTGGTCCACCAGGAATGCCCAGCATGCCTACCTGGTGGTAACAGCGCACTGGTGGCAGGACCCGGAGGCAGCTTTGGGGAGTGGCAGGAAGGGTCCAAAAGCAGGGTATAGGTGGGCCCTGCTTCAGGCACAAGTCATGGACAATCCCCACACTGCTCAGAACATCGAGGTAGCTCTGACCGCCATGGTGAGGGAGTGGGTCACGCCAGGCGCACTCTTCACCAAGGGGTGTGTGGTGACGGACAACGCGGCCAATATACTGAAGGGGCTTCAGTATGCGGGACGGGGGCTTCACCAGCATCCCTTGTGCCGCACACACCCTTCATCTTGTGGTCAGGGACGCTCTGGACTTGGGGGAGAAGGGGATTGGGGCAGGCACCCTTAGCTCCCTGATCGAGTGGCAGAGGAAGCTGGCGGGGGTGTTCAACCGGAGTGTGAAGGGCAGTGAGCTCCTCCAGGAGAAGCAGGCTGAGCAAGGCTCCCCAGTGCACCACTCATCCACGATGTCTCCACACTGGAATTCCACGTTCCTGATGCTCAAGCGGTTTCTCAAGCAGAAAGCTGCCCTTCATCAGGTTCAACTGGTGATGAATAGTGGGGCACCTCCAGGCTACGATGAGGCAGAATAGGAGATCCTGGCTCACATGATCTTCGTGCTGAGACCGTTCATGGCCGTGACAGAGACCATGAGCAGCTCCACCACCACCCTCAGCCAGGTGACCCCTCTGGTCCATAGTCTCCACAAGAGGCTGGACGAGATTCTCGGGGGGTGGGATTGTGGCCGTGAGGGCAGGAAGCTGTCCGATGAGGCACCTGACCTGGTGCAGAAGCTGAAGGCAGGGCTGAGGGTGTGTTTTGATGAGTTCCTGCAGCGGGGGCAATATGTCCTGGCAACAATGCTGGACCCCAGGGTCAAGGGCAGCATGGCACGCGAGACAGTGCTCTATGGCCTCTGAAAGGGTGTGCTGGTGGACAGGGTCTGGGAGGCAGAGCGGACTATGCAGCAGGACACCCCTGGGGATTGTGGGAGTGGGAGAAACCACTCCTTTCAACCAGGCGGGTCTATCCCTGCCCCCAGCCCTAGTGGCAGCAGCAGCAGCAGCAGCAGCACCCCCTGTATTGGCGGCGGCGGCAGCAGCAGCAGAAGCAGCTCCGCCTATGTGCAGGCCACTCTGGGGAGTATGGCATCATGCACAATAGGGCAAGCAGCGTGGCTGAGGGAAGTGGTGGAGGTGGTTCCCAGTCAGAGCACGAGAGGGAGTACGACGGCGCCTCAGCAGCCATGGAAACCTACCTTGAGGAGGAGCCCTGTATTGATCCCAGCAGCAATCCCTTGGCCTACTGGGCCGGCAAGGCCAATGTGTGGTTGGCCCTGTCAAAAGTGGCCAAAGGTATACTGTCCTTCCCTCCAACCAGGGTCCCCAGCGAGCGGGTGTTGTCGATGACGGGGGATATTTGCTCCCCGCACTGCCTAAGACTGGGGGTCAAGTTGGTGGAGCAGTTGCTGTTCATTAAGGTGAACCTTCCGCTGCTGGGATTCCCCGAGCTGCCCCTGGACAAGGATTGATGGTGCAGTGGCATACACCATCCCATGCCAGGGGCAGTCTTGGGATGGGGGGCTCCTCCTCCTCAATCTGGGCTACTGCTGCTGTGCTGCTGCTGTCCCTCTGTCCCAATGCCTGGCGCCCACCCTCTCTCTCTCTCTCTCTCTCTCTCTCTCTCTCTCTCTCTCTCTCACATATGCTGCACAGTCTTTGCCAGCCTATCTGAGTGCCTTCCAATGTCCCAGCCTGCCTTCCCTACTGTCTCTCATGCCACGCTGCCTGTCTGCCCGCCCACCCAGGTTGCTGTGAAGCTCAAATCCTGCCTCAGCCCGCCTGCCTGCCTCATGCCAAGGTGCCTGTCTGTCCGCCCAGGTTGCCGCCAAGCTCAAAGTCTGCTTCAGCCCACCTGCCTGCCTCTCATGCCAAGGTGCCTGTCTGCCCACCCAGGTTGCCACCAAGCTCTAAGCCTGCCCCAGCCTGCCTGCCTGCCTCTCATGCCACGCTGCCTGTCTGCCCACCCAGGTTGCCGCCAAGCTCAAAGCCTGCCTCAGTCCACCTTCTTGCCTCTCATGCCAAGGTGCCAGTCTGCCCGCCCTGTCAATCCTGGGTGATGTGTCCCACTTGCCTGGTAATCCCGCTGCTGCTGTCTGCTGGTCCGTGAGTGCTCTGCTCTGGCAAATCCAAATGTGCCCACGCAATCCTGCTGCTGCCATCTGCTGCTGTATGGGAGCTCTTCCCTGGCAAATCCTACCATCCTGGCTTGGCTCCATGGGTGCAGCGCAC
>QEPC01005976.1:1668882-1691162 GCA_003113815.1 Sphenodon punctatus
GATGCAATAAGGGCAGCAAAGAACTGCTTCTTTGCTGTCAGCTCTACCTCTCTTTTTCCATCAACCCAGGCCATGCAGTCTCTTTATTTTCCCAGTGCCTGTCGGCTGTGGGGGCTTGGATGAGGTTGAGCCATCTGCAGCTGAATCCTGACAAGACGGAAGATGGAGGTGATGTTGGTGGGTGAGGGCCTGGGGGCCTGGGAGTGGTTGAATATCCTCTTGTGGGGGGGGGGTCGCCCTCCCATGGTCTCACAGGTATGGAGTCTGGGTGTGCTCCTCGATTCATGGCTCAGCCTGTAATCTCAGGTTGTTTGCAGAGCAGCTGAGACCAACTTTATTTTAGTGGGGGAGAATAAAGCAGTGATGGATGTAGTGGGGGGTCCCCCCAGGGCCACACGAGGGTGCTGGGGTGTCTCTCAGGGGAATTAGCTCTCCCCCTGCTACGCAATGTCTGCCTCGAGGCAAGGCGAACCCCCTCCTTCCAGGCAGGGGGTACCCTCCTAGGACACAATCTGCACAGTCCAGAGGGTCTTTCCTTATAGTCCTTTATTGGGACTTCACTTGTCCACTGTACCTGGGCTGCTGGGTCATCCGCCTACACCCTACAGGCCCAGGTTGGTCTCTCCAGTCCTCAGGAGCCAGGCACCAACAACCCCTCAAAGTCCACACAGCTAGACTTTCAATCCCCAGGGCCTGGTCAAGCCTTCCCCAGGCTAGAGGCTCCCTCCTGGGCACAGCCTCCTGCAATACCTGAGTCCTACTCTGGTTCCCCAGAGGTCAGCACCCTGGACAGCATAGACCATGAAGGCTTCTTTAGGGAGATGTTGCCTCTTCTGCTCCCTGGCAGAGACTGAGTTCTTCGCTCACTCAGCCCTCCTCTTATACATGCAGAGTGGGCGTGGCCAGGCTTCCTCACTCCAGCCTTAAAGGGCCACTATCCTGCCCACTCTGCCTTAGGGGTTTCTGAGCCTGTTAACCCCACAGGCTCTTCCCCAACTCTGGGGTTGACTCTGCCACACCTCTAGGCATGTTCAGCCCTCAGGCTGACCCCCTCAAGCCCCCTTCTTAAGGGGTAGCAGCCCCCCTGGACTGCTCCCTGCTACAATGGAAAAATGGGAATCCCATAGGAATGCTATTAAGATAATCTTACTACTATTTCCTAAGAAATCGCCATTTAAAAAAACACAGTTTCCATTCTGTTAAAAATATAGTAAAACCTTTTAAATAACATGTTCTAGTTAAAGGGGGGTGGGGAGAGGGGGAAGCCCTGTAAAGAGGAGGAAACCTTTTGGGTCCCAATTACTGTTAATTTGTAATCCAGTGAGGTCAAGTGCCTGATTAAATATTAATACAGGAGAAAGGTCGCAGTCTTTTGTGATCCTCTTTGTCCTCTTTGAATATTCCATCAGGTGCAAAGAGAATGTTCGATCAGAGAGGGAAGCCCCAAAACTTCATAATGGCAGCTGGGATGTTTTGATCTTAAGCAACCCAAGTTAAATAATTTGCATTTAGATATCCTTTTAAGCAAAAACATTTCAAAAGAAACGGTGTAGTAGTCAAGGGTCTGCATCCCTACATTGAGATGTGATTTACAGACAGTACTGAGCGCTTCTGCTTAGGGAATGAAGCTCTTTTATCTCAGGCTGGGAATCCAAAAACTAAAATTCACTAGCCACTTCTGAAATTCTTGGTCCTGGATGATGCAAAACAATCTTTACTTTGCTGAAGAAGTTATCTAGAATTTTATACTTACAAAACCCAGCAATTTCTTGAAGCACAATGACTGACTTCATTCCATTATGGTATCTAATTATGAGAGTAGCAGCTTAAGTATTAATGTTCTGATCCTGGAAACTCCTGTTCTCATATAGTTCCATTGATATAAATGAATTAGTTGGGAGCCTGTGTTTCCAGGATTGGGACCCATAACTGTAGTCTCCTTGTGGCAGGCACTTTTTTCTTGTTATCTAACAGTACACTACCTAGAACAGTGTTGTGACTCTGTTTTAATATAATTCTGCAGTCCCTGACAGCAACAAAGGTATGGCAAGTATATCAAATATCATTCAAGTTTGTAACCATATTAGCATATTGTATGACTTCCCTCAACCAACCTGGGGACCCAACTGCTGACCCGACAGGAATGGGGACCTGGTCTACAATTGGGATTCTTAGGCATGAAAACAATTACAATAATGGTGTGCAATTCAGGTCAAAATTCAGTAATTGTATTAGCATAGCTGCTGCATACTGGAAGAAATTCCTCTGACCTTACTCACATGAACAGGCCAACCATCTTCATTCGGACTACTGGTCCACAGTACTGTCTGCAAATCAGATGGACCTACTTTACAGAGTAAATCATTCAGCATCTGCCATCGGATCAGACGGTCCTCTTTATTGAACTGCCTCCTTAGCCTCTTTGCCACCAGGTGGCAGTGTAGTAATTACAAACTGGTGGCAGGATTTGTATTTTTGCATCATGATGAAATCAGCATTTTCCAAGCATTTTTAGGCTCATATTGCTGCTGCTGCCCCAAGCAGGCCACCCACCAGCCATCAGTCTTGTCACACTTGGCTAGGTCTGGGCTATGCACAGCCGCTTTGTTTTCTCTTTTTAAAATGAAGTTCTTTTCTAGTAACGGTTGTTGTTGTCTCTTGTGATTACATATTTAATACATATGGGAACACATGTACCTAATCTGAACTTATTTTGTTTAAATATTTTTTTATTGGTTTTCCCTCACTGAATATAAATGTTTGAAATGTTAATGATTTTTTCCTAACATCCCCCTCCCTAATGATTGCTTTTATATCCATGCCTGTCCTGCATGGCTCAGTCTATAGTTCTGACTTTTTACATGCTTGAGGAAGGGCCCTGTGTGACCTGAAGGCTTGCATACAGTCACCAACAGAAGTTGGTCCAATAAAAGATAGCATCTGAACTATTTTGTCTCCATATTTAATACTAGCTAAGAAGATTGATATTGGTGGCATTTTAGGCCTTTTTGTTGTGTATCAATTTTGTATATTTATTGGGTTTCACCTTTGTTTTAAAAAAACTAAGATATCACCACAAAAGATCTCATGGAAAATGTATTAAGACTCTTCAGTGCCATGAGACATATTTATGGGAATATTGTGACAGTGAGAGACAGGGAGGTCATAGATCCTAGTCATTCTTACTTTGCCGTAGCCCGTCAAGTAATTTCCCCAGCAAAAACAGACTCTGTAGCCTAGTAGGCGTACCGCGTTTTTAGATGAGCCTCCTCTCATCGCGGATTTCTCAATCTGCTCTCAGCATTTTTAAACTTGCAATCCCACACATTAGAGACGTGCAAAATGCAGCAAATAACAATTGGATCATGATGGCATCTGTAGATGGTGTGACCCCACTTGGAATCTAACCTGTTGCTTGAGACTTCTGCTGTAGATTATAAGTGGGGCAGGGAAGGCGCAGCATGGTCCATTTAAGGTCATTTTTTAGACAAGACTCCTCTCTTCGTGGATTTCTCAATTCGTTCTCAGCAATCTCGTGGGGTTGGGGGCAGTTTAGATATGCCTCCCCACACCGGACATTACCCAACCGCCATTGGAAACAGTGGCGCTGGGCAGCTTGTGCATTCTTTTAAAATCCAGACTTGTCAAACCTCAATGAATGAATAAAGCTTTATTGCTTAGCCAGTGGCCTTTGCAAAGACAAAACTAACAAAAAAAAGAGAACACAATAATGAATAAATATACAAGAAGGGATCAATGAAGAATGTACAATATTCAACAATGATAAAGGGTATGGAACGGCTTCTGTACAAAAGAGAAACTTGACAAGTTGTGTCTCTTCAGCTTAGAGAAGAGAAGACTGAGAGGGGACATGATAGAGGTTTATAAAATCTTTAGTGGTGTGGAGTGAGTAGATAGGGAGTGGTTATTTACCCTCTCAAATAGTACTAGAACTAGGGGAAACTCCATGAAACTAGCTACCAGCAGATTTAAAACAAATAAAAGGAAGTACTTTTTCAGTCAATGCATAATTAACCTAAGGAATTTGTTGCCAGACGACGTTGTCAAGGCCAGTCGTATAGCTGGGTTTAAAAAAGGACTGGATAAGTTCTTGGAGAGTAGGTCCATTAATGGCTATTAACCAAGTAGCTTACGGGATGAACTTCGTACTGTCAGGAGCTGGGAGTGAACAAAGGGGAATGGATTGTCCATTGTGACTGTTGGTTCTTCTCCCATGTGATCGAGATTGGCCACTGTCGGAGGACAGGATGCTGGGCTTGATGGACCATTGGTCTGACTCAGTATGGCACTACTTATGCTCTTAATATAAAAGACAGTACTCTAAAAGCCCAATAATAATGAAACAGGACTCTGAAAACAGTGAACCTGGCCCAAAGCAATGAGTTCAAAAATATGCTCCCTAAAGGCTGGTAGCGTGGTCTACTAACCATAGAGTTCTAATCTTCATTGCCTGGGCCAAATATTTGGCCACAGACAAGGACCTGTGTTTGTCGTGATCTTCCAGCAATGGGCAAATAAGTTCCTCTCTTACATGGACATAGAACCTACAGTACAAAAGCACATGCTGCACCAATTCTATCTCAGCTGTGCCAGAAGGGCAAGTGCACGCAGCATAGGGAATTGCTCTGTATTTTCCCTCTAGAACCATGGTAGGAAGGGCATTCATACAAGCTTGAAGGAACAGGTTTCAATGCTTATTAGCAGTAAGGTCAGTCAAATATGGCACGGCAGAGTCCTTTGGGGGGAGAAGACTAGAATACACTGAAATAAATGCCACTGCGTTCAAATTAGCCAGCTCTTCCTGACATTCAACATCAGATAACCTCCGCATTAATTCAACTTAGATTTGAGATATTCCTGTTAAGCCAAATAAGGTAGAGAAAAGCCCAGGAGGGTCACCTTCCGATGGACAAATCTTACAATCCAGGAGGAGATAAAGAATAGAACTCAGATGTAGTCAAAATGTAAAGGTGACCTTCCATACCAAAAATGACAATGGAAGGTGTCCAGGTTCAAGTCTTAAGGCAGCATTGGGAGTCTCCAGAGGCACCACAAGGAGTGCTCTAAGGAATTTGGTTTGCTCCACCTCAATCTCCTTGGATTTCACAATGGCCCATACATGGGCTCCATATAAGAACATAAGTAGTGCCATACTGAGTCAGACCAATGGTCCATCAAGCCCAGCATCCTGTCCTCCGACAGTGGCCAATCTTAATTGCATGGGAGAAGAACCAACAGTCACAATGGACAATTCATTTCACGTTGTTCACTGCCAGCTCCCAAGAGTAAGAAGTTCATCCCATTAGCTACTTGGTTAATAGCCATTAATGGACCTACTCTCCAAGAACTTATCCAGTCCCTTTTTAAACCCAGCTATATGACTGGCCTTGACAACATCGCCTGGCAACAAATTCCATAGGTTAATTATGCATTGAGTGAAAAAGTACTTCCTTTTATTTGTTTTAAATCTGCCAGCAGCTAGTTTCATGGAGTGTCCCCTAGTTCTAGTACTGTTTGAGAGGGTAAATAACAGTTCGCTATCTACTCGTTCCACGCAACTCAAGATTTTATAGACCTGAATCATGTCCCCTCTCAGTCTTCTCTTCTCTAAGCTGAAGAGACCCAGCTCGTCAAGTCTCTCTATGTACGGAAGCCATTCCATACCTCATTCTCGTTGCCCTTATCTGTACCTTTTCTAGTTTAGTTATATCTTTTTTGAGATGGGGCAACCAGAACTGCACACAACATTCCAGGTGTGGTCGCACCATGGATTTTAATAGAGGCATTATGACATTTTGAGTTTTATTCTCTATCCCCTTCTGAATATTTCCTAACATTCTGTTTGCTTTTTTGACTGCTGCTGCACATTGGACTGAGGATTTCAGTGGTAACTCCTAGCTTAGTACCCAGCATTGTGTACTCATAGTCTGGGTTATTTTTCCCTATGTGCATCACTTTGCACTTGTCCACATTAAATCTCATCTGCCATTTAGATGCCCAGGCACCCAGTCTCGTAAGATCCTGTTGCAGTTCTTCACAGCCTGCTCATGTTTTAACTACTTTGAATAACTTGGTGTAATATGCATATTTGATCACCTCACTCTTCATGCCCTTTTCCAGATCATCAATGAACACGTTAAACAGCACCGGTCCCAATGCAGATCCACTTTTTACACCACTTTTTACATATCTCCATTGTGAAAACTGACCCTTTAAAATATTGGGATCACGCGCTTTGAAGGTGGTCTCGCATTGTTTACAGACTGCAAATTAAATACCTCACAATCGAGGTATTTAATTCACGGTCTGCAAACAATGTGTGACCGTCTTCAACGTGCGTGATCCCAGACTTCCGTCTCATCTAATCCCGTCTTGCGGAATTTTGAAATATCGTACAAGTAGGTCACACCACGGCAACCTGCTCATGTAAAAGCGCCCTGAGACCTGGCTGGACACTGAATCAGGGCCAATTTTGGCTGACCTTCTTCCAGCCAGGTACTTTGTTCAGCATCAACTGCAGCTGGAGGGATGGGGGTGGGGTGGGGGGTGGGCAGTGTATCCGTTATTTTTAGGGATACTTTGTCCGTACAGAGATACCCAGTGCAAACACCACCAGGAATAGAAGGCCTCCATCTCATAGTTGATTTAGCCGGTGACAGATTGGGGCTGCTGCTAGTATACCATGTACCTTCCTATACAGCAGCATTCCTACTTGCTGTAGCTGATCTGGTATCAGAGGTGGTATTGTGGTCTCCAAGGCGTGTGGTCTTAGAGGACTTCAATATCCATGCCGATGCCAGTCTTAAGGGGGCAGAGCAAGAGTTCATGGCCTCCATGGCAACTATGGGCCTGTCTTAGAGAACATCTGGCCAAACTCACGAGGTGGGGGGGGGCATACTCTGGATTTGGTGTTTTGCACTAGCCTTGAGGTGGGGGGTTTGTTGGTGGGGGATGTGTCATCTATGCCCTTGTCATGGACAGACCATTATCTCCTGAGGACCTGTCTCCTGGTGAATATTTCCCTCTGTCAGGGTGTGGAACTTAATAAATTAGTTCACCCCCAGAGACTAATGGAAGTGGAGCAGTTCTGGAATTCTCTGGGGGATATACCTTCTGGCCTTGGCGGCCAATCACTCAATGACCTCGTGGCCCTTTGGAATACCTTGTTGGCTGAGGCCATCAACCAGACGGCTCCCAGGTGTCCGCTTCCCATTCATAGCTGATGCAGGATCCCATGGTTTACGGATGACCTGCGTCAAATGAAGTAGGAAGGAAAAAGTTTAGAGTGATGGTAGTGGCATACTCGTACTGAAGCTGACTGGTCGTGACAAAGAGCAGTGTTAAAAGCCTATGCTGTGGTTATGCAGGCACAAAGAGGAGTTTCTTTGCTACCCCCATATCACCTGCAAAGTCGTGTCCAGCTGAACTTTTCTGGGTGGTGAACCCAGCCTCTCTCTGCCTGGAACTGGATTCTTACAGTGCTCGTTGGGACATGTTTATCGACTATTTTGTAGATAAAGTTGCTCGTATCCATCACAATTTTGCTGCTGCAATTGATGCAGTGGAGGTACCTGCGGCCATGAATTCCCTGACCGGTCCAGTTTTGTGAGATCAGTTTTAGCAGGTATCGGCTGCCGATGTGGTGGAAATGCTTACAGTTGTTCGGGCCACAAATTGCGAACTCGACCCATGCCCATCCTGTTTGGTGAAAGCCAGCTGGGAGACGTTGGGGCCATTGCTGGTGGGGGTTGCCAATTCCTCCTTTGTGGAGGGCAGGGTCACAGGTTGCCTGAAGGAGGCTGTGGTGTGACCTTGCTCAAGAAACCATCTCTTGACATTGACTCCCTTGCCAGTTATTGGCCAGTCTCTAACCTTCCCTTTGCAGGGAAGGTTATTGAACAGGTGGTGGCTCAGCAGCTCCAGGGGCATCTGGACTATGTCAACTTTCTTGATTCCTCACAGTCTGGCTTCCCTCTGGGTTATGGCATGGAGACTGCACTTGTGGCCTTGGTTGACAATCTTCTCTGGGAGTTGGACCAGGGTCAGTCCACTCCCTTGATTTTATTAGATCTGTCAGCAGTTTTTGACATGTTTGACCACAAGATGTTGGTGACCCGCCTGCAGGACCATGAAGGGGTGGGTGGAATTGTTCTTGAATGGTTCTGCTCATTTCTGGCTGGAAGAACCCAACGTGTGATACTGGGGGATTTTTCATCTTCTCCCCAGGATCTCACATATGGAGTCCTGCAGGGATCCATTCTGTCTCCTTTCCTGTTCAAGGTGTATATGCAGCCTATGGGTGAGATCGTTAGAGGGTTTGGAGTACAATGCCATTAATATACTGATGACACTCAACTTTGCCTCTCATTTTCATCAGACCCAGGCCCCGCAGTCTCGGTGTTTACCCAGTGCCTGACTGCGGTGGGGGATTTGATGAAGTTGAGCCGTCTGAAGCTGAATCCTGATAAGAGCAGCAGTGATGCTGGTGGGTAAGGACGAGGGAATGGAGGCCCCCATCATTGATGGGGTGCATCCCTCCTTGGTCCCTCAGGTTTGGAGTCTGGGTGTATTCCTCGATTTGCAGCTCCGCCTGGACACCCAGGTGGCAGCTGTGGTGAGGAGTGCATTTTGTAAATTACATCTGGTCTGGTGTCATTGGCCTTACATCTCAGGCTCCAATCTTGCCACCATCATCGATGCATTCATCACTTCAAGACTGGATTACTGCAATGTGCTCTACATGTGGCTATCCTTGGTGACGACCCAGAGACTACAGCTGGTGCAGAATATGGCGGCTTGCCTCCTGACTGGGACGGGCCACTGTGAACACATAAACCCAGTGCTCAGTCTTCTGCACTGGCTGCCTATAGTCTTCCGATTCAGGGTGTTGGTTATTACCTTTAAAGCCTTATATGGCCTGGATCCCCCCCACCTGTGGGACTGCCTCATCCCTTGTGTCCCAGATTGGCTCCTGTGGTCTGCCGGGGGTGTCCTCTTAGAGGTCCCCCGGGTATCCTGAATGGCGACAGCTGGGAGGGCATTCTCAGTGCTCCATGAGGAGCACGATGGCTTCAGAAAGCATCGGTCCACAATAGACCACTGTTTTATTTTGTCCCATCTTATTGACAAATACGTGTTTAAAACTGGAAAATTCTACATGGCTTTCGTAGACCTGAAGTCTGCATTCAGTCTCATTCCCCATGAGAGACTTTGGCAAAAACTTGCTGCCACCAGTGGAGGTTCGCTGTTCTCCAGATCTCCTCTTCTTCCACAGACGTTGTAAGACTTGGCTGCTTTGCCAGGATTTGATGAGGGACTTGGGTAGTAGGTGGGGTTTGGGGGGGGGAGTTGAAGGTTATTGTTGTTTTTCAGGTTCCAATATTTTATTGTTGTCTTGTTTTATATTTGATGTTATGTTTTATATTGTAATATTTATACTACTTTATAATTTATATTATTCACCACTTCAAGCTGCCAGTGGGCAGGAGGAAGGGGGATATAAGATTTAGTAATAAATAATAAATAAAGCCGTGTCATTGGCATATAGCAAGCAGGATAGATGTTTATGGCCAAGCTTTGGTGGATGATTCTTAAGAGTCTGGATGGCAGGTATTAGATCATTGATATAAAGATTGAACAAGGAGGGGGCCAGAATGCACCCCTGTGTTACACCAGTAGTGACCTTAACCGGATCCAAGAGATGGCCCCTAAAGTCTAACCTTACTCACAGTACTGTATCCCTATAGAGGGAGCTCATAAGATACAATAGGCATCTGTCAATGCTGGTGGCAGCAAGTTTTTGCCAAAGTCTCTCATGGGGAATGAGACTGAATGCAGACTTCAGGTCTACGAAAGTCATGTAGAATTTTCCAATTTTAAACATGTATTTGTCAATAAGATGGAACAAAATAAAACAGTGGTCTATTGTGGACCAATGCTTTCTGAAGCCATCATGCTCCTCGTGGAGCACTTGCTTCTCATCTATCCTGTTCTCTAGCTTCCCTAACAAATGCTTAGCATACAACTTACCAATGAGACTAAGAAGGCTTATGGACCTATAATTACTAAAAAGGGTTCTTAGACCCTTCTTGTATATTGGAATGACAATGGCCAAATTCGAACCCTTAGGAAATTTGCCTACTTTATCAATATGAGTAAATAATGCAGCCAAAAGAGGAATCCACCAACCAAAGTCTTGAGGAGTTCAAGAGGGACAAAATCTGCTCCAGGAGCCTTCCCAGGTTTTAATTGTGTGATCAGACTTTCTACTTCGACTGTGGACACTGAGGGCGAACTTGGAGGTCCGGTTGTAAAATGGGACCATCCAAATCAAATAGTACACCAGAAAAAAGGGAGTCATAATACTGCTCCCACCCAGTTTATGAAATGCAGCAGGGAGAAACATGCTCATGCTGGAACAAAGAATCATTCACTATGCACCAAAAACTGTTGCTGTTGTTATTAGAAGCAGAAATTGCCAAAGATTCCCAGAGAGCTTTATAGTAATTCAATTTCTTAACCCTAAGCAGCATCCTGAACTGCTTCTTGAGGGCATAGAATGAGGCAGGATCTTGCTGAGACCAACTCTCCTGTATGCCAAGTAAACCTCCTGTATCTCGTGTTTTTTTGCCATGCATTCTGAGGCAAACCAAACATTTGTCCATCTAGGGGATTCATGAGGGGACACATCAGAGGTCATCAGATGAGGCTTAATATTCGACAAAAGTTCCTAAAAAGAGCATAACAACTCTTCTATAGAGCTGGAATTAATATAAGCCTCCCACAACTGTAAACAGGAGGCTGGGGATAAAATGTCCATAAACTTCAAGTGCACAGTCTCAGACCACTTGATATGCATATGCCTCTCTGCTCTCCATAGATGAACGTCTAGGGCAAGGGCAAAGCTAGAAGGAGAATAAGAGGCTGGTGGTCGCTGACTGACTGCAGCCCCCAAGAAAAAGTCTTGACTCGGGGCAGCAGCTGGGAAGACACTGCAGCAATCAATTACACTTCCTCCTGTAGATGATAAAAAAGTCAATTCACACCAGAGTGGCAACCATTAAGAATGGTCAGATCAAATTCAAATAGCAGCCTAGAAAGACGAAGCTCAATAATATTCACACTTAAGTCCTTAGTTTGCCTGCAAGCAGATAAACCAATATCATCTTCCAGCCTCAATATGCTGAAATAGAAAAGCACCTCATTGTTTTGACCCAATCTGGCGTTAAAATCACCAGGTATAAATAGATGAGCAGCAGGGTAGAGAACTATTAACTCAGTGAGACAGCATTTTAGACAGTGCCGCATATTCGTCTCATAATCCCTAGAGGACAAAGGTGGAACATAGATGTTAATCACTAAACATACCAAGAAGGGGTGCTTCAGCAAGAGCCCTGTGGCAATAGGTGGAAAATCAACCGAAGGAATAGCTTCCGGGAGCAGTGAGGAGGAAAACGAACAGGCTAGATCTCCACTGAGTCTGCCTCTAGCTCCCAGCAGAGTGGCATTCAGACAAAAGGACGTAAAACCACGAAGTTCTATAGGGTCCCCCATCCAGGTTTCTTGAAGTAGCACAATATCAAAAGATTTAATATACTGAATAAAGGCACTATCCTCTAATATTGGGGTTTGAGAAGTCCGGATTTAAAATGAATGTACCATCTACCTGGCAGTGCTATTTCTAATGGCAGCCGGGCAACTTCTGGTGCGGGGAGGCATGTCCAAACTGCCTGCACCCCCTGCAATATTGCTGAGAGTGGATTGAAAAATTCCTGAAGAGAGGAGGCTAGTCTAAAAATGACCTTAGTAGACCCTTGCTGCTCCTTCCCTTTTCCACTTATAATCTACAGCAGAGGTCAAGCAACAGGTCAAATTCCAAGTGGGACCACACCATCTGTGGATGCCATCATGATCCGATCGTTGTTTGCTGCATTTTGCACGTCTCT
Source organism: Sphenodon punctatus (assembly GCA_003113815.1). NCBI lineage: Eukaryota > Metazoa > Chordata > Lepidosauria > Sphenodontia > Sphenodontidae > Sphenodon > Sphenodon punctatus. The sequence goes on from QEPC01005976.1 coordinate 1,680,849, forward strand.
GCTGTGTGTGATCACAAATTTAAAAATGAGGAAATGGAAGAAAATTTTGGAACCTATTGATCTAAACAGAGAGGCCTTCTTGTGACCAGGAATCTATAGTTAGGTAGAGATTAAGGGTAGAGTTAGCCCATCCCCAGCCTCTTTAGGGAATATAACAGAAAATTGGGCATTTTTACACACATCTTAAAGTGCTGGTCTTTAAATCTTCTGGGTTTACAAGTCCACAAGTAAGTTCCGGATGCATTCTTCTCTCACACACACTGCCCTGAGGCAGTTCCTGGATGCATTCTTCATACAAACACTGCCCTGAGGCAGCCTAAAGTAGCCGCAGCTGTAGATGTGAGGGACTGCCATGGAAACCAAGTGACCACAGCTGCTTGGAGCAAAGCAGTTTACCAGAAGAACTTTTTGCACACAAAAGTTCTGGGAGAAGTTCCATGCAGAAGTTCAATGATCCAGATGTTTAAGATCTGAGTGAGTGATTTAGACACACATAAAGTTCAGTATGTAACAGCAAACATGCAGGAGAAATGTATGTGTAAAAACACCCATTATTTTACTCTGAAGATGCACACATTTTTCTGGCCTGCCACCTTCTCCCACATCTAGGAATTTGCCTTCAGCATTATGGAGGAAATTTAATGATTCTTGACTCCTTGGCTGTACTATTCCAACAGGAAGGTGGGATGGATATAATTAGGAATTAGACTCTAAATAGAAATTAATATTGTTTTAATACCACATATGTAAATAGAGAAACTGCTGCCAAAATGACTATGCATTACTTGTTTTGATAGATCTTACGTATGCAGGAACAGCTTATCCTTTTAGTAGGTCATAACCAGGGTCAGTCTCAAGGCAAATGGAATCAGCCATCTAGGCCCCCATGCTTTAGGGGGGCTCCATCCTCATGAGAGTGTGTCATACAGTTTTCTTAGCTCCGTTCTTCAGCACGAGCAGGTGGAGAAAGCAAAGAGAGAACCCACTTCCCTCAAGAAAGCATCAACATGGCCAGAAAAACCAGGTTTGAGAAAAGGTTCTGGAGTGAGGGAAGAAAGGGAGAAAAAGAGAAGGGTCTGGGATTCCACTTTTAACACCTAGGACCCCACACTGCCAAACGCCAGCTGTGGCGATATTGTTGGGGAAGAATCGGGCTCAAAGTAAAGAAGAAGAAACCTACTGGTAACTATCTTTGAAAAATCTTAAATGCCTACCCATGAATTCAATATGTATGAGGAACAAGCAGACTGGAAGAACTCAGTACATGGGGGGGAAAAAAATCTGACTTAATTGGCATCACAGAGACCTGGTGGAGCATCTGTCATTATTGGAATATTCGGATTGAGGGATATAGCTTGTGCAGGAAGGATCAGCAGGGGAGAAAGGGAGGGAGAGTTGTGGTTGTGGTATATTAAGTGCTTGCTCTGAAGTCCAAGAGGAGAGGAGAGGCAGATCTGTGAAGGCTCTGGGTGAAGAAAGCAGGGAACAAGTAGAGCTGATGTCATGATAGTGATCTTACTATATATCACCAAATCGGGAAAGGAGTGTCTGAGCAAGTGACAAGATTATCCAAAATGTTTGAACTTGGGATAATGGGTGACTTTAACTACCCACATACCTCTTAAACAAATAATACAATGTCCAGTGAGTTCTTGGCATGTGTAGAGGGCAACTTTCCATTTCAGAAAGTTGCAAACAAATAGGCGTTCAGAGATTTTAGACTTGATTATAACATATAAGGAGAAATTGGTTGAGAATGTGAAAGTGGTAGGCAATTTGGGAGACAGTGATAGATAGAAGGGAAATGTAGAAGTGAGTACAGCAGAACATGATAATTTCAAGAAAAGCTGATTTCAACAAACTTAGGCACCAAGGAAGGTCTCATTGTTGGAAGAAAAAATCCCTGATGTTTAGGAGTTTAGGAAGGATGGCAGTTTCTAAAAGGGGTAAGAGCAGAGCACAACTGCAGACTATTTCAATGCAAAGGAAAGATAAGAAAATTCAGAAGAGACTGAAATGGCAGCACATGGAGTTTTATGATGCCCCTCAAATCCAAGGAGAAACAAAATGGAAGGCAAGACGTCACCAAGGAAGTATACAAAGGAAGAGGCATGTAGGAAAAAAATGTAGAAAAGCAAATGCCCAAGATGAGATAACTAGTAAAGGATGTTAGAAACAATAAGAATGGGTTCTACAGGTATATTTGAAGAAAAAGAAAAAGAAAGGAAATCATGGGTCTACTGCTCAAGGGAGAAGGGTTGCTCTTTAACAGAAGACCCAAAGAAGGCCAATGCATGCTTTAGAGACCTGCTTACTGGTCCAAACCTGATTGGTCCTACGGGCTCCTGCTGGACTCAGTTTGGTTCAGAAGCCCTCCTGGAACAAACCACTCAGACTTAGGCCTGGTTGGGCTCGTGTTGGCAAGAAGTCCCTCCTGGAAGCCAGCCATATCGGGTAAAGGACAGGGTAATGCCTTAACCCTGGCCTTTGGCCCTTTTCCTAATGCACACCACCTCCCACCCCATGGTGTGGGTTAGGGGTATGTTTGGAAAAAGGTCGGGGTGCAGCTTAACTTTGCCCCTTTCTTGAGGTGACTGTGCCTCCATGGAGTGCTGTGACTTATAGTATATATCCAGGCACAGAAGACCCTGACTGCGTCGAGGCTTGGCTTGGGTCAGTCCTGGTGAAATTGAACTCAAGACTGGGCTCAGGCTAGGAGCTTGCTTTGTTTTGGTATTATTGTAAGTAAATTACAAGTAAATTTTGGCCACCCATTTAGCAACATTAATGTAAACAAGAAGGACCATGGGATGAAGGGCAATATAGGAAAAGAGTCGGCCAAGGAACTTTTGTTTAACATAAATCAATAAGCAAGATTCTGATGAACTACACTTTAGGACACTGAAGGGGAAAGCTGAAGAAAACTCAGGGCCATTAGCAATTATTTTTGAGAACTTTTGGAAGACAGGAGATTTCCTAGAAAATGGAAGAAAAGCAAACATGGGCCCTTTTCACACAGACACTCTACCAGTGATAAAATGGGTGTTACATTTTATTATGCATGTTGCAGAGCACCCATAGAGCACACCTGCAGCCCTGCAACATGTATAATAAAATGTAACACCCATTTTATCAGTGTTAAGAGTGTCTGTGTGAAAAGGGCCATAATGTTAAACTCTTAAAAAGTGGGGAAAACAGGATCAGTGAAGTTATACATCCATTAGTCTTACTTCAATAACTTGGGAAGTTATTATAACAAATGACAAAACAATAAGTTTGTAAGAGCTGTGAGAATAATGGGGTGGTTATGGATTTGATATGCACAAATCATCATGCTACAGCTTGTTTCCTTCTTGGACAGGATTAGGGCTGCTCAGCAGGGCCTTTGACCCAGTTTCCCATGACATTCCTATAAATAAGCTAGTGATATTTGGTGATAGTGGCCTCCATCCCAAAGGTTGTGGAGCCCCTGTGCAGGGCTCTTTGTGGCGAGCAGGTGACGCACGTACAAACCACACACAAGCTGTATTTCAGGCTCTGGTTCCTCTTACACATCCTGCACTGTTTCCTCTGTCCTATGCATGTGCGGGAATTCTGGATCATGCCCATTGTCTTCTAGCCAGGTTTGGCACACACTTGGTCAAAAAGATGCACATATAGAGTAATACATGATTAATGGTTCAATATCGAAGTGAGAGGATATATCAAGTGGCATTCTATAGAGGTCTGTCTTGGGATTCAGGCTCTTCAACATTTTCATTAATGGGTGTTTGTTTTTACACACACATTTCTCCTGCATGCTTGCTGTTACATCCTGAACTTTCTGTGTGTCTAAATTACTTACCCAGATCTTAAACATCTGGCTCTTTGAACTTAAACTGCTTTGCTCCAGGCAGCTGTGGTCACTTGGTTACCATGGCAGCCCCTCACGTCTACAGTTGCGGCTACTTTAGGCTGCCTCAGGGAAGTGTGTGCGTGAAGAATGCATCCAGAACTTACTTGTGGACTTGTAAACCCAGAAGATTGAAAGACCAGCACTTTAAGATGTGTGTAAAAATGCCCAATGACTTGAATGAAGGGATGGACAGTAATACTGACTGAATTTTATGATGTCACAAAACTGGGATAGATTTCAAACACTTTGGAAGACAGAATTTGAACTCAAAACAACGTTGATAAATTAGAAAAATGAGTTGAACGTGTTAAAATGAAATCTAGCAATGACAATATAAAGTTCTATACAGGTAAGAAAAACCATGTGAACAAATACAAAATAGGTGACATCTGTATAGGCAGTAGTGCTACTGAAAGAGATCTGGTGGCTATAGGGACCACAAACCAAATGTGAACCAGTTATGAGATGCTGTTGTAAAGGATGCAGATGCCATTTTGGGTTTCAGCAGGAGAAGCATTGAATCCAAGACTTGAGGAGTAATTGTATTACTGTAATGGTCTCTGGGCATGCAATAAAGTATTTATTGATTGATTGAGTAATTGTACCACAGTACGCTTTACTTTTGGCCTCCGCTTCAAGTACTAGGCCCTGTCAAAGTCACCACTTTTAAAGAAGGATGTGTACAAACTGGACATTGGACAGCATCCAGAATACAGCAACAAAGATGATAAAGGGTTGGAAATAAAAGTCATATGAGGATAGGATGAAGGAACTGGGTATGCATGACCCAGAAAAAAGGAGATCAGGGGAGTGGAGGGTGTATGAGACCAGTTTTCAAATGTTTAAAAGCACCCATAAGAAGATGGAGCTCAATTGTTCACCATTGCCATTAAAGGAAGGACAAGGGGAATGGGTTTAAACTGACCCATTTTAATCTGAAGAACAGATTTAGATTAAATATATGCTAGGAACTATAAGAATGGCAGCAAGGATGTACCTACAATAGGTACATCTTCTGCTCCTGGGCCATTTCCAACTTAACTATGCCGCTGAATGGGAGGGCAACAAAACCATTTGTTGAGGGAGGCTGTGGAATCTTCTTCACTGGAGGAAGTTGGTTGAATATTTGGTTTAGGTCTAGTTTATACTGCCTTGGTGTATTGGGTTGTCCCCGCACCCCGGAAGAAGACACGCACACATATATTGGATTTTAAGGCCGCACTCTTTATTCAAATTCATTGAATTCAATTCAGGTTATCTGGGGAGGCTTCCCAATCCCGGGTCCAGTAACTCAAGGCAAACACCATATTATGGGTGGCCTTTATGTATACCCATGTACTTCCATCGGTCTATATTCTACAGTTAGGTCATTCTATCCTCCCTGGCCATATGGCAGGGTTGGGTAGGAGTTGTATTACCCTGTTGTACGCCCAGGGACCACCATACTCTATGCTCTATAGATTAGGCCAGTTTGCCCCCCAGTCGCATGGCTAGGTTGGGAAGGCATGTACTAGTGACCCTGAAGCAGGTGATGAGGCCATCCCTGGGACCATCCCTGTCCTTGAGTGTAGAACCTGACCCTCCACCCTGGGCTGATGGCTGGGATCTGGCTGTGCTTGCCTCTCACTCAGCCATTAAGTCCCATCTTGTAGGTAGATGTCTTCTCTAAATGTTAACTAATCCAAATAAACTTTCCAACACTTAACTGGACCCCTGAAAGAGTGCAACAAGTATGATAGTTTGCATTGCACCCAGACCCAATAATAGTTCAGAAATAGTGCCAATCCTTTCAGGATTGCACTATGAGGAAGGTGGAAAACTGCCTGTCACCAGGGGCCAATTAGTGCTGACAGAAAAAATTCTTCCTGGCCCCTTCAACTAGGTGACTGGCTAATGCCACAGTACAGCACAGAAGGGTGGCTGGGTGGGTACTTGCTCCTTCTCCAGCTCAGTGCATCAACTGCCACCAAGTCTGGAGGAGAGAATATGAGTCTCTTGTGGGTGAGACTTGCTTTATGTGCCTCAGCTGTTGCCCCTGGCAATCATCTAAATGAGGCTCCTGCCTCCTGAGCCCTCAGCAGCTATGTGGGCTTATGGGGTCAGTACAAAACCCTCCACCCCTTTCAGCGCTGCTAAGGCAGGTGGGATGTGGGAGTTCAAAGGAAATTGTTCCAGCATACCGAAAGAAGACACACACACATATATTGAAATTTAAAGGCTGCACTCTTTATTCAAATTCATTGAATTTAATTTGGGTTATCTGGGGAGGGGAGGCTTCCCAATCCCAGGTCTAGTAACTCAAGGCAACCGCCATAGTACGGGTGGCCTTTATGTACACTCATGGACTGCAATCAGTCTATGTTCTGCAGTTATGTCAATCTATCCCACCCAGCCACATGGCATGGTTGGGTAGATGTTGTATTACCCATAACACCAGATCACCAGCCACAATTATGGGTTACCTGTTGTATGCTCATGTACCGCCATACTCTATGCTCTATAGATTAGGTCACTCAACCCCTCAGCCACACGACTGGGTTGGGAAGGCATGTACTAGTGACCTTGAAGCAGCTGAGGAGGCCATCATCTGCCTGGGATGAAACTGCCTGTTCTTGTCTGCAGAACTTGACCCTGGGCCAATGGTTGGGATTTGGCCGTACTTGCCTCTGATTAAGCCATTAAGCCCCATCTCTTAGGGAGATGTCTTCTCCAAATGCTGAATCTAATCTAAATAAACTTTCAAACACTTAACTGGACCCCTTCCACAGAAACTGCCAGCTCGTGCTTGGTTGATCTTGCTCCTCAACCCCTGAATTAACCTACATTCTCGTAACGGCTCCACATGCCCACTGCACTCATCTCCTTGAGGCTGTACAGTTTTTTGGCAAGATCTCGAACTATCTTTCATCTACCCCTCTGTCCTCCCCTTCTGGTGAGGATGGCAGAGTGCTAAACAGTCCCTCTAGCATGCCTGTCCAAGCAGCCATGTGTGCTTCTGCAGCATGTGGCTTCAGAAAACATTAGGTTTGGCAACCCCTAGAGGCTGAATGGGTTGATGGTGAGAGCTGTTGCTCCTCCAGCCCTTCTTGCTTCCAAATGACATCGGTCGGGGCACCCCTCTCAAGCTGTGTTCCCCCAGTGGGATCACCTTGCTGCCCTGTTGATCCTGTAGTACTGTGCTGCACCCCCACTCAGACCACTTAGGAGGCCACTGCATAGCCGGACCTATAATGAAGTAAAACAATTTAAGTTAGCTAATGCAGGAATCCCTTCCCTCTGATCGTGGGATCGGACGAGCCGAAGCAACTAGACTCCAGAGAAATGGCACTCTCACTGCTCCAACTGAGCATGAGCCATTGACTGCACTACTTGATGGTAAGGCCGGCTAGTGCGCTCCTTTATAGTGTCAATAATTGTAAGGAGCGGGGGAAGTGCTATCAGGACAGTGAACACTTCATACAGCTACCCCAGGTGAGCTGCCACGCTTCTGCCCTTGATCTGGCTGAGTGGAAATCTAGCTCCCAGGATTGGGACGAGGCCATGAGAACCGGGCTCCATCGGTTTGTGATATTGCAGTGAACACACCTTGGGGCACCCCTATGAGCACTTGACACACTACTTCTAGCCCCAGTTGAATTCCTCACCAGCTCGTTCACTCAAGATGCCCAGAAACTGCTTCAAACAGCTGGTTTCAAGAACATCTAAAGACCTGTAGGAGAAACATGTTATCTGCTACAGAGGGTGCTAATGGGACATCTTGAGTCCCCAGGCTCAAGGCGAAATCCACAGATGCATTCAGCCTTTCTGTGTCTCATCTGAGAAACTGTAACAAATCAATTGCTCTTTTAGCCATCCATGTAGCCTTTTGAAATACCAGAGCCACTGGTGTCAAATTGAAAGGATTTGCTGTGATTGCCAGTGTAAACTTCTGATTAAATCCAAGACTATGATTCAGGTTACCGCTATAGTATGTACCTGGTCTTGTGCCCATGTCATGCCTGATAGTGTCTAAATGCCAGCTTTTTGTTGAGAAACAAAAATTAAAGTGGGATGGTGCGTGAAGGCGTGTCTACCGATGCTGACCTCTTTGGGGATACCGAATTAATGCCTCCTGGCTAGTCTATCCTTTTGTGTTCATATCAAGTCTCCTAGTTAAGAAGCAGAATGTTGGGAAGTGGTGATCATTACACCTAGCTGACTGTGAATGCCGTGCCCAGGTGTTATTAATGATTATTATTATTATTATTAACAAACATTTATATAGCGCCAGCAGTGTACCTGGCACTTTACAAAGTAATAAAATAGACACGGTCCCTGCCCCTAGGGCTTACAATCTGAGAGACAGGAGCTGGGGGAGAGACTTAGGAAGGGGAACAGAGGGAGAGACAAGGGGTCTAACATTCATGAAGATGCGAGGTCTCAAGTGCACGTACTTGGCTTGGTTACGATGAGAATGACAGCAGGCAGGTCCATGTTGCAAGGATAAGGGTAAACCGATCGTAGGTATAGGAATAGTGGCTCAGCAGGATAAAGAGTCAGACAGAGCAGAGCGAAAGAGGTGAGTTTTAAGGAGAGATTTGAAGGTATGAAGGGAGGGGGCAAGGCGGATGTGGACAGGGAGGGAGTTCCAGGCATGGGGGGCAGCAAGTGAGAAGGGACGAAGGCGCTTAGGGGAGCAGGGAAGGCGTGGAAGGGTGAGAGAAGGGACAGAGGAGGAGCGAAGTGCACGGGCTGGAGTATGGAGGGCGATAAGTGCAGAGAGGTAGGGGGGAGCAAGGTTGTGAAGAGCTTTATAGGTGAAGACTAGGAGCTTGTGCAGGATTCGTTCAGGAAGGGGAAGCCAGTGAAGCGAAGAGAGGAGGGGCTGCACATGGTCGAAGCGACTGGCGAGGTAGATGACCCTGGCAGCAGAGTTTTGGACAGAGATGAGGGGAGAAAGGGGAGACCGGGGAAGGCCAGAAAGAAGGAGGTTACAGTAATCGAGGTGTTGTACCAAATAGATTAACCACTCCACTGGGATGTAAAATATCAATAATATTGCAGTGCTGCTAAGCCTAGCGATATCTAAGCAACCTGTTTGATATGGTATTACAGGTATATGTGGGTAGTTTAGAACCCTTGACAACTTTGGTTTGCTTGCTGCCAATGCTGTTGACATAGTGGACCTCATAAGTATAGGACAAGGTATGGAGTGTCTAGTTTCCCCTGACTTTTATTATTTTGTGCTCTGGATTACCAATGCCTTTCAACACTAGGTGCAATCGCCGGTTCAGCTTCTGGTAACACAACGAATGCCAGCTACCCAGTAACCTTGTTGAAGTTATTTACAATATGGGTACCTGAATGTCATCCTGACTGTAAGCGTTGTTGCTTAAGCACAGAGCTGAGTGTATTCAATCTGCCTTGTTGAAACATATGACATCTAGAATGTTGCGCTACTGTCCCACAATTCACATGGGCTGAAGTGACTCCTTATTATGACCTTATTGTGTAGTAGGTTCTTGTGGCATAGCACAAATTCCAGCCTGGTTGGAGTCTTCATTTCCAACCTGGTTCTTTATTGTAGGCATTTTTAGAGTTGTTATGAATTTGCACTCTCCCATGCTAAATAATGGGACTGCAAGTATGAGATGCCCTCCATCTGAGCACCAATTCTGGAGTACCCTCACTCCAAACTGCCATGAAGGATTGGACCTTATAACCTTTCCAGCTGGTTTAGACAAAGCATGATAGACCAACCATGGATCGCAAGAAGATCTGGTATCAGGTGACCAAATGGTTAAACTGAGATAGATCACTCTACCATATTTTATACGGGAATATAATTACCCCTTTTGGCCTCTCTCCTGAGGCATACTCTACCCACCATGGCAGAAGCAATGCATGTGATAGCTTTGCTGACATCTAAGGTGCAAGTCCAGGTTAAGCTGGTCATGCCCCAAGCTCTGAACGATTCGAACCTGTATCTTTGTGTCCAGTCCTAGCTTCTCTAACTGCTAAAGCCACTAAGCTTTCTTGATTGTGACTTCTATTAGAACAAACATTACCTGGAATATGCAAGTACTGCTTTGGAGATGATTTTGCTTGCACCACTAGGGACGTACGAACAGAACGCAGTTTGGATGTTCAGACGTTCGGTTGTTTGGTTCGAAACCTGAGTTCGGGTTTGGTTGTTTGGTTTGGTGGAGTTCGGTTCAGCCGAACTTGGCCGAACATCCAAAAATAGCGCTATTGATACCGATACCGATTTTTTTTGTATTGGTTAGAGGTGGGACCCCGGAGCAATTACCGGATACTGGATTTACCGGTTTTCCGGTTCTCAAAAGAACCGGATTCTCGGATTAAATCCGGTATCCGGTACCGGTTTTATTTCATTGATTTCAATGGGGCACTGTGTCCCCATTGAAATCAATGGAATA
>QEPC01005976.1:1697143-1712375 GCA_003113815.1 Sphenodon punctatus
ATTCCTCCCGACTTGCAGATGGCTGTTTGAATTGCCCTATTTATAACAATGTATGGTTATTCTGCTCGTGAATGTCTGTTCACTAGGGTGATAATAAACATACACTCTGCCTTCCTGCCTCTACAGAGCTGGAGGCGGGTATTCACCTTGTCCTAGTTAGACCAGTCATTGATACAATGTACTGGCAATCATGTTAACTACAGATGTATATTCTCCCTTCCCCTCTTCGTCAAATATATCTCAGAGGCCAGGCACAGCTAAACATTGCACACTCAAGTTTATTGGTGTGTTTCACAAATACATCCACATATCAGATTGCAACTGCAAAATATGCATGACGAGCTAAATAAGTGCTAATTAGATAATTTATTTTAGCATGGTAGATCTGTTTGTCTGAGAGGAATCTTACATAGCACGCATGCCGTTTATTATTGTTGTAAGTGAAACTGAACTGGGATTTGCCTGAATATCAGAAGACTGGTTTCAACAGAATATGACGAAAGTTGGTAGGAAAATTATTATTGTAACGTTTCCCCAAAAGACTAGCCTGTCAGATTTATCAAGGCTCTTTACACTATCTCTTCTGATGCAATATTTAATACCTTTGTTCCCCCCCTCCCCGCCTTTAATTTCCGTGTTACTTTTAGAGTAGAAAGAAAAAACATGTAATAGATATAAAAAGGAAGCTGTATTTTTGGCTACTAATCAGTCAACTGTAATGTGAATCACCTAATGACTAATATTTAAGCCCCCATGCTGCAAACATTTATGCATGTGCTTAACATTATGCATGGGAGTTGTCCCACTCACACTGGCAATGATTTTGAACAGGCTGATTAAAGGTCTGATTCAGCAACCCTTAATTGTGCAAGTTAATTGCTAGTCTGCATGAGTAGGGGATTAGTGATAGTTATCTCATCTGTTTTAGGTCTCAACTGTATTTGAAGGGCTATAATTTAGATATTTTCTCACAGTTTAATTAAAAGACAAATGTTTCAAGCCAAGAGTGAGTAAAGTACATAAGTGTGACTGAATGGGTTTCTTTACAAGGGCAATTTCACCCTCCTCCTCCCAAATCTGAATATGCATGCTTAAATTTCTGGTTGATTTTTGTGAATGTTCGGAAAGGGTGAATTCTGCCCTTGGATTTAGACTTTCAAGGATAGTTAGACCAAAGATTCAGGCCCTGACTTGAACCATGTGGAACCTGACATGACATCACAACACTCCATTCAACACCCCTCCTGCATTTCCCTAGTATGGTCTGGCAGGAGAGTACCTTCACCCTTTTTTAATGCAGACCCACCCCTATGTTTGTTATGTCTCAGGGCTCCATGGGTGGGTGGAGACATGTCAGAAAGTGAGGACACAGCAACTCAACACTAACCCTGTCTGGTGTGACCCCACCCCAGGAAGAGTGTTGTAAAATCTTGTAGTCCTGACCAGCCCAGTTGGGGCCTGACATGGGTGGACTAGAATTAATTATTAATTATCACTTATCAGTTATTAATTATCAGTAATTACTTATGAATCATTAATTATTAATTATGATTGGCACGCAGTTGCATATCACCAGCAATGTACCTGGTGCTTTACAAAGTAATGGAATAGACACGGTCCTTGCTCTAGGGCTTACAATCTGAGGGGGGGGGGAAGGGGGAGACGAAGGAAGGGGAACAGATGGAGAAACAAGGGTTGTAACGAGTTCTACTTGGGCAGCAATTTCAGGCCTCAGCAGGCCTTCCTACTAGACACAATTCTGGCTCTGGTGGGGACCGCCTGGATTTCCCAGAAGAGGAGATTCTCTCACTCACATTTGAGGCTGCTATTGCTTCAGCAAATCTCTAGCTCTGCTTCTCACCCCACCCCAATCTGTCTGTGAGCTGGGGGGAATCCAAAATGGCATCAGCATCACCGTTTTACAGCAATGGAAATTCTGATTGGTGGTTGGAGCCAACATTACTTCTGCATCTGGCTGCCTGAATAATTTAAAATGGCAGGAGAGGAAACGTGCTAAATACAGGGGAACAATGATTACCCAGTCTCCAATCTACCATTTTTAGGGATGGTGATTGAGAAGGCCATGGAACTATAGCTGCAGAGTCATCTGGACTTCAATAATATCTTTGGGAAATTCAAGTCTGGGTTCTGGTCTTCCCATGGGGTAGAGACTACATTTGTCAGGGTGATGAATGACCTGCTGATGATTTTAGATTAAGGAAGGCTGGACATATTGGTCATGTTGGACCTTACAGCAACATATGATATGATTGACCATAGGTTTCTGCTTCATCAGCTGAGGGATGTCGCTGGTGTGATGGGAACTGTTGTCCTGTGGTTTCAGTCATACCTAGAAAAGCGGAGTCAATCAGTGATGATGGATGATTATGCATCATCCTTGTGCGACTTGAAATGTAACATTCCTCAAGATTCTATTCTTTCACCCATGTTGTCCAATGTATACATGCAACCCTTTACGGATGTTATGGCCAGCCAGGGGGTTGAGTATCATCAGTATGCTGATGATACACAGCTGTATATCTCTTGCCCTGTGAGCCCTGTCACCTCTGCCTTTGCCTTGAAGGAATGTCCAAATGATATAATGCCATTTATATTTAGATTTATGTTGTTTTATTCTGTTAGCCACCCCGAGTTGCCTGTGGTGAGAGGGGCGGGGTACAAATGAATAAAAATAAATAGAATAAATAAATATAGCCAGCTGGATGCATCAGAGCTACCTCGTACTCAATCCGGGGAAGACTGAGATGATGCTGGTGGGGAGGGGCAGCTGATATGAGGATGCCCTTACCTCCCTCAGGCCCCTGCATGTTGAGGAGGTGTGGGTGGAGGTAGTGGGCCAGGTAAAGGACTTGGGCATCATTTTCAACCATGGTCTGTCCATGAAAACTCAGGTATTGGACGTGGTTTGGAGATTTTTTTTCCAGCTATGCAATTTGCGTAACTACGCCCTTATTTATTCCAGGCTGACCTTGTCACAGTGACCCATGCCCTGGTGACCACAAAGCTCTACTATTCTAATTCCTTCTTCTATGGGCATCCAGCAGTGCTTCTCCATCGCTTGCAGCTTGTTCAGAATGCATCAGCACGGCTGCTTACTTGTTTGGGCAGTCATGATCATGTTACACCTGCTCTGTCTTCTCTGCATTGTCTGTTTATAGAGTGCAGATTGAATTTAAGATTGGACTAATGGTTTTCAAGGCCCTGAACGGCATAGGTCCTCTGACTATATCTGAGACCTGTTTCTTAAAGTCTCATGCTGATGGTTATCTGTGCTCAGAAACCACCTGCTGTTTGGGAATCCCACCATTGCACCTAACTTGGCGAATGACTGGGCCTTTGCTGTGAAGGGCCCCTCAGTGTAGAACTCACTCCCTCAGATGTCTCTCTTAGTTCCCCCCTCCTCACATTTAAAAAGCACCTGGAGATTTATTAATTCTCCAGGTGCTTTTAGAATCCATGGCTGGTTCTCCTTAATGTGTTATTGCTTCCTCGTTACCATACACTTTTAAATTGTTTTATACAGACTTAAGTTTTAACTGTTTTTTATATTGTAAAGCACTCTGAGCCACCTGGTGGTGGGGCGCTCTAGAAATAAAATTATTATTATTAACAAGAGGACTATGGGGTGTGCAGAATGTGGGAGTAGCAGGGTCTCCTGGAGACTGATGGGAGGTAATAGGTGGGCTACAGGTTGTCAAGAATGTGGTCAGATGCAGCGCTGGTTCAGGGTTGGCACTCACCAGAGCAGAGAAGGAAATCCAAGTTCATGGTCAATTTGGGAGCCCAAGTAGAATTCCAGTAGGCAGTCCGAGGGAATGGGCAGGTTCACCAGGGTCAGTGGTGGTAGGATCCTGTGGGACAAGGGCTAGAGTGGGTGGAAGAACCAGGGGTGTGGTGCAGGAATCCAGAAGCTGAAGCATAGACATTAGAACAGAAGCTGAAGTGGGGGACTGAGGAACTGGAACAAGATGAGGAAGCAGCTGCTGAAGTGGGGGACTCAGGAACTGGAGCAAGATTATGTAGACGCAGAGGCTGAAGTGGGAACTCAAGAGCTGGAGCAAGATGCGGAAGCAGAAGCAAGCCAAAGCAGGGGATCCACACAGTTGGCAAACCAAAGATGGAATGGTCATCTTCCCTTAATATAGAGGCAGAGAAAATCCTCAGAGTTTCCTGTTCCTCCTGCTTTGGTCCCAGGATGGCTCCTTATTGGCTGTGGCCATAGCACACGGTGCAGTATCCTTGCTAGCTGTGGTTCAGTGCCATCTGGACTGATGGATGGCGTCTCAGCACCTGGTGCTCACTGTGGTCCGGTACCATCCTGAATGGTGGCTAGCATCTCCGCACCTTGCCACTGTGAGGGCTCAGAGGGGATGGGGGTTGGGGTGGCGGACTTGGGGGAGGAGGCTGGGCCCCCGGGCTCACCGCTCACCTTCCTGGGGGACGAACCTGATGGGGCGGCCGTGGGCTTCTGTGGCACCGGCAGCAGGGAGATCTCCCTCACCCGAGATTGAGGTGGCTGGTTGCGGCCCCGTTGCTGGGGAGATGAGTGCGGCTGGCTGCGGGGCTGTAGGCCCCACCCCCGCTGGGGCTCCACCAGCTGCAGAGGAGAGCATCATGCCAACCCCGATGCTCGGAACGCCTGCACCAGCGTGCAGGCTACGGGGGCGGGGCCTCCCCTACAAAGGCCACTCAGGCGGCATACAGGGCTGCTGGTTAACAGTGATGAGAGACTGGCCCTGGACTCTTACTGACCCTACCTACAGGCATAGAATTGAGCAGTATGTGTGTGTGTGTGTCTGTGTGTGTGTGTGTGTGAGTGTGAATGGGTGTGAATGGGGGCGTGAGCGAAGGAACGGCAACTGTGGGGAGGAGGGGGAGAGTCCCATGGGTTTGTGGCGGGGTCAGTTGTGGTGAAATTCTCACCCCACATAGCTCTTCCCTGGGTGGGAAGGCCTGCCCCCGTTTCCTTCCCGTGGGCCCATTCCTCCCGTGTGACTGTTCTGTATCCTTGGCCTGCTAGGGCAGTAGGCTCTGTGAGTGTCCGCGGGGGCGCTCTCCCTGAAGCGGCTGTTCATCCCTATGATGATCTGTGCCCAGTCCTGGTTGGGACAACGGCCACAACTTCGATCCTGAGGGACAGTTTTCTAGCAGCCACACGCCTGAGGTGGAAAGGGGTCCAAGTCCGTGACAGCCAGGAACCATGAGTGGGGGGATACCCGCAATGGTGGGCGGTAAAAGTGACACAGGGGAGCAATGGTGCTGGACAGGTTGCAATGCAGGGATGGGTGAGGGAGTGATGAGGAGTAACAGAAGGGTGGAGATCACTGAGAAAATGATGGGAGTTGCAGAGCAGACTGAGAGGGCAACATAGGAGTATGGGAGCAGGGAGTGTTGACACAGTGTAGGGCAATTGGGTAGGCAGTGGTGAAGAGTGTGCGGGGTCCTATTGTGGAGTCGTCAGTGTGGGGTGCATCTCCCTACCCCCACTCAGAGTCTTGGCTAGTCCCTTGTCAACCATAGGAGTTATAGTAGATGTAAATTCAGACTTCTGGCCCCTCTGCTCCCCATTGCCAAATCAATACTGACCTTGGCCCATTCAGTCCCATAGCAATCTTGACCCAATACTTTTAGCAGGTAAGCTTTGTATGGTAGTAAACATCTGACTTCTTGCTACAGCTAGACATATTCTAATAGAGTATCCATAATACTCACTTTACCTGGGCGAGCTATATTCACATCTTTGTTGAGTGATATGGCAAGCACACTGAAGCCCTAGCAATCCTGGGCCTTGCTTCTTTTTCATCACAGACAACTGACACAGAAATTGTCCCAGCTAATTTCTTTTTTCCCCTGGCAACATGGTAATCAAAGTCTTTAGGGAGATGTTCAGCACTCAGCCTCTGAGATGTTAGCATGGCCCCAGGAGATTTTAGGTTTTCTTCAAGGGAGTTGGGCTTCCCAGATCATGGACTGCCATATTAGCACATGTAAATGTGTCCACCAAATTCAAAAAGGCCTCCTTTTCTTTTGCATTGTTTTTGTCTCAAATAGTTAATTCAGTCTCCTGTCTCCCTGTGGAAAAGTTGCAGCACAATTAAGTCTTTCCTTGTTCTTATGTTTTGAGGCTTCCTGGGGACTCACAGTTAAATTTTCCCATTTACCCACATACTGCAGATGGCACTACACAGAACTTCCCCAGAAATGTTACTAACTTATGTGGAAAATACAGAAGTTTAGCAGGAGTATTTCCTAACTTAGAATCTACTTCTGACTTTCCTGCTACTGAATGTTAATAACTTTTGCTTTAAAGTCTGTCAGTCTTGGGTAAGCATTGTAAGCAGAACTTGGCTACCTTTACTAAACTAATCAGAAATGGAAGGGCAGGGGGGAGGGACACGGGAACTTCTTACTTCCCAGCTGAAGAAATGGAATGGTTAGTCATTAATTGTCGGCGCACCCCCCAAAGAGACGCAGAGACATAATATTGGTTTAAACAGCATGGCCGCACTCTTTATTCAATCAGTAATCAACCGTAAGGCCGGTGGGGCTTTGCATAGCAAACATGGGTCCAGCATGCTAGCGAACCATCCTTATTAACTATAACTGAGTACTGCTCGGAAGCGCCTTCCATTAGCAGTACTTTAAACATGAACAAACCATCCCCTCCTTTGACAGCCTCGGGGCCATGGCCAAAGGGGGGCGTGCCCACTGTGGGCATGAGTAAGTCAGTAAGTGCTGCGCAGGATCCGGAGGCTGTGCACGCCCCTACTCATCCTGCCCAGCACCCCCTCCCAGGGTTACGACCCATGTGCATGCTGTGCCCTGCATTGCTCACGGTATCACGACCCCATCTCTTAATGAGATGACTCATTTAACTATCCTTAACCTATTTATCCTAACCTAGCGTGCTGGACCCCCGCCACTCAGGGGCAGTCTTATTGAACTGCACCGACCCCCACCGCCTAAATTGCCAACAACACCTCCAAGTGACCTGCAAGCGAGGTAAGGTAAACCTGGTTTCCTTGCTCAGAAAGGTGGACACCATCTGTCCTGTACAAAGTGTTATTTGTGTACACTATCCCTTCGTGGTTAATGGAAGTACCGCCTACACTAAGGATCCATTTCGAAATTTCCTTATTAATGCCCTTTCTGGTCTTGTCCACTTTCCCTGGCTTTCTTGCTCCCACCCAGGTTCTCCTGGGTATCCAATTAGTCCAAACCAATTGCACCCTTTGAAACCATTTCTGCACTATTAATAAATCTGACTTAATTTGAATTAATAAGCCCACCCCCTTATTTGAAGTGATGTCGTTTTCCCCTAAATGTATGACTATTATGTCTGGTATATACCATCCCCCCATTCTTTTAATCACTGGCAGGAGCTGAGCCCATCGCATCCCACTGGTGCCCATCCATCTAATACGTGCCTGATCACCTAGGCCTAAGTGTAGTCCCCATTGTGTCATTGTGGCAGCTCTACACGCCCACCGGACGATGCTGTGCCCCACTATCCATACTTCTCGTCTTGTACCGCACCGAAATCCCAATCCTGTAGGAAAAGAAACATTTATCATTAGTGAGGGTAAGGTCAGATGTATTTCTTATACACTCCAGACCTCCATCTCCCCATATGCTTGATCGCATCCTCGGGCAATCCTGCCCTGGCCGCTGTCGTGGCCGCTCCTATCCTAAAGGAATGGGATCCGAATTGTTCCGGGGGGAGTCCAGCCTCCCTGAGGGCTGCCCGAAACACAACCGTAAACTGATGGCTGGTGAGGGAAGCCCCATCACGATGCATAAACAAGTGGCCCCATTGACGAGGTCTCCTTTCTAAATATTGTTCCATGTTGTAAACCGGGCATATCGAGGTTAGTCCACACCTATACAGGCAAACGTCCTGACCCTTTCCCCTTTGATCCGTCTTAGACCGCCGTAGGCGAATGACTATCTTATCTGAACCCCTGGTAACATCTGTGCTCTGAAGGGGAGTGTCGGACCTGTCCCGGGCGTTGGCTGCTACAACTTCACTAATCCGAAATCCCCCAAAGAATGTGACTACGTAGCCGGTAGTGAAAAGCTGTGTTTCATATGGCCCATAACATACTCTCGGCAATGACCCTACCATCTGGACTAGTCGAGGTGTGGTGAGTGGCTCTCGTGTTCTGGGTGAGGGCCGAACTGACCGCGCCCAGCTTTCCAGCATATGTTTAATACAAAATCCCTTGTCGGGGGACGGAAAACCCAATATGCGGTTTGCAAATACCAAGGCGGCCACCTTACCACTTATAGTGCCTGGGGTCAATCCTCTATCTCTCAACTTCATTGCAAATTGTATTACCTCAGGTTCATTGATGGGGAATCCTACACTCCATCCTCTTGAAAGCCGAAATTCTTGGAATTCCCTAATAGCCCTACCGTAAGCGACTTGCGTTCGCGGGGCCAATGATCCCTGCATGATAATCTGAGCACTTATTCCCCAAGGCTCCATAGCCCTGGTGGAAGGGGGTCGGGGGCCGCCCTTGCCTCTGGTGCCAGCTCTCGGAAACGGGCGGTCTGGAATCGAGAAAGGGCATCAGCTATGCCATTATCGATCCCAGGGACGTGTCTAGCTGTAAACAAGATGTTGGCCTTCAGGCAAGTCAGCACCAATACTCGGACTAATCTCATAACCCGCGGCGAACGAGACGACAAGGAGTTTACTACGTGGACAACGGCTAGGTTGTCACACCAAAATAATACTGATCGATTTGTAAACTGCCCCGACCAGACAAGAACTGCTACAACTATCGGGAACAATTCTAGAAAGGTTAAATCTCGTGTCACCCCTTGACGGTGCCATTCTTGGGGCCACCGAGCAGCACACCACCGGGTTCTGAAATAAACACCAAAACCCAAACCACCTGCCGCGTCAGATTGTACCTGTAAATCTGCCCCCAGCAACATTTTAGTTCTCCAAAAGCTGACCCCATTGAAATCAGATAGGAATTCTAGCCATGTGTTCAGATCCTTTTTCATTTCGATTGTTACCCTTATCCTGTGATGGGGGGCCTGTGCCCCTCTTAGCTTTTCATATAAACGAGTCAAAAAGGCCCTCCCCGGTGCTATAACCCGACAGGCAAAGTTTAGACTGCCTATCAGTGATTGAAGGGCTTGAACCGTGACCTTTTGTGTGCACAAGCACTCCCGTATTTTTACTCTGATACCCTCGATTTTTTCTGCCGGTAACCTAGATTGCTCCATTACTGAGTCCAGCTCTATTCCTAGGTATGTGAGTTTAGTACTGGGGCCTTCCGTCTTTTCAGGGGCAAGCGGAACCCCTATGTACGCTGCTACTTCCTGGAATAAGCGCAAAGCTGCTGCGCATTCCCCTGCGTCAGGGCCTCCTATGATGAGGAAATCGTCTAAATATTTTGTGATTTCTCCTTTTTGCCACCGTTGTTTAAATACCCACTCTATCATACTGCTAAATCTCTCAAAAACTGAACAAGAAATGGAGCAACCCATAGGCATGGCCCGATCAAAGTAATATTGCCCTTCGTATTGAAAACCTAAGAGGTGAAAACTCTCAGGATGAACTGGTAACAGTCGAAAAGCGGATTTTACATCACATTTTGCCATCCATGCCCTTGGTCCCATCTTTCTGGCCTTTTCAACTGCCACATCAAAGGAAGCGTATTTGATGGTGGCAAGTTCCTTTGGTATGGCATCATTGACTGATCTGCCTCTCGGATGGGACAAGTGATGGATCAGGCGAAATTCCCCCGCTGTCTTTTTTGGTACCACCCCTAATGGGGAAATAAACAAATTTGGTAGAGGTTTTTTTTTGAAGGGGCCTACTACCCTCCCTTCTTTCACCTCCTTGTCTATCTTTTTTCGAACTACGAGGTCCATCCCAAAAAGGGATTTCAAATTGCGAGCTGTTGTCACTGGTTCCACTTGTGTAGCCGGTATCCTAAAACCGTACTTAAATCCCTCTATTATGTATGCTACCTCCCGTCTGTTAGGATGACAGCGCAGGGCTTGCACCAGTCGGTCAATTCTGACCGGCGTTGGCCCCCTGCCCCGGTCTGGTGTTTCCTGACTGTCCTGCTGGTCCCCTACCTGAATTGCCCCCTTGCGGCAACCTCCCTTTTTCATTCCTCGGTTTGAGCTTGAAGCAGTTGAGAACTGGGTGACCACCTCCACACATCGAACACCCATGCTTGAATTTGCAAGCACTCCGGTTGCACCTATTGCCCCTATTGTACTCCCAGCAATATCCCTGGGAGCTTTGTGAGGTTCTTTTGCTGTCCCCACGAAAAAACTCATTGGAAGCAGCAACTCCCCCTTTTATTAATGCATGGCCGCTTTCCGATAAAGGTGCCCTGGTAACGTCCACCATGCATTCCAACCAAAGGTCTATCGCGTAGGTATCCCAGCGCATGCCTGGGTTTAGCGCGGCCCTGTGTCGGAAAGCCTCATCATATCGCAACCAGGCCCCTTGGGGGCCCGTTGCATATGCCCTCCTCACAATGTCCACATATTTGTGGAGCTCCAATCCTCTCCCGGGGTCTGCCTGCAGCAACACCCCCATGTATACCGCGAACGCTGACATCCAGTTCGCCCAGTTCCTGTCAGCCTTAGGACGGTGGAACTTCTCCTTCTCCTTTTCTTCCTCTTTTTCCGTATGATCCAGTATTGGATCACTAAACATGAGGGCAAATACATCCACGTATTCGCCCCGCCAAATTTTTTCCTTTGTGGCAGGGAGCAAGTGTTCCCCAAAGGGGGCACCAACACTACTGTGAGCCCCTCCTGGCGGAGGGGGGGGGGCGGCTTTGAGTGGCAGTGGATCCTTCTGCCATCCCCATTCCTACAATTTGCTTTGGGTGATTTGTCCCTGCGATTCCCTGCAACCCAGTTATGTGCTCCTGTTCCCTTCCTGCTCCTCCCAATTGAATGCCTGACTCATTTGGGGTGGGTGGGGCTGGGGTCACCCATACCCATTCCCCATCCAGCCTCCTCCTCTGTGGCCCGTGGGGTATTGGGGGGCCATAGGGGTATTGGTCCCTTTCTTTTGCTTGTACCCCTCTCTGTGGGGGGGCTAGTCTTATGTTCCCTCTTTCACCTCCGCCCTGCCCCACTCCCCCGTGTGCCTGTCGGAGTGCACGGGGTCTACCTCCATTGTCTCACCTTGGTTTGGTCGTCGTGTAGTTTCCCTGGACTCACCAGCTCCAGTTCTCCTACGTCCCAGCTCCTTCTCTAGCTCCTGTACCCTTTTCCATAACTCCTGATATGTCGGCTGACCCTCCTCGTTGGGGCCAGCAATCTGCCTCCTGGTGGCTGGTGGCGATTCTTCCTGCTGGCACAAAGGAGAAACCCCTTCCCCTGGCTCGCCCCTAGGGCGGCTTGTGCTAGCACCCCCTGTCAGGGGACCTTGATTGTGTTGCCCCTCCCTTAGCATTTGGTGGTGCACCAGACCTGGGATACCTACTGGGTCTCTCATGCCGGCATCCCCTTCATTCCTCCCTTGCACCCCACTTGAACCTGCCCCATATATTGCCTCGAGGACCGGACCCAGATTTTCGCTCGGCCCTTCCCCCTCCATGGCATCTGTTATGGGACCCCCCCCCGCCTCTGCCCTGAGGGGGGTGGGTTGGGCAGTTCCCTTCCCCGGTTTCGCTGTTCCCGGGGCATGGCAGGGGTCCCCAGGCCTGGTTCCATGGCCTCCCCTTCCTCCCTGTAGCGCCTGGGGGGATGATATTCCTCTCCCCCCTTCTGAGGCCTTGCTCCTCTATGGGCCCTAACTGGGAAGCCTCCCTGCTGTGTGGGGAGGCCACTTCTGTGCTCCTTCCCTGATTCCCCTCATCACGTTCGGTGGCCTCATTACTTTCTCCCCTCTGCCCTCTATCCCTTAGTTGGGCCTCGCATTGCACGAGCCTCTCGAGGATTTCTCCAGGGGTGGGGCACTCTGCTGAGCCATCAGCCCCTTGCTCTCTTCTGTTTCCCCCGCTGGTGGGGCGGCCGCCCCTCCCAGTGCCTTCCTTTCTGCTCCCATCCCCTTTCTTCTTACTTTTTCCCATTGCTTTTTTCCCTCCACGCAGCAGTGGTCCCGTTTGCTGCTGCTTCCGTTGCCTGCCAGACCGCAATGCCGCTCTCACGCGGCTCAGGGGATCCTCCCTTCTAAAGGGGAGGAGCCCCACACCCCGCGCTGCGCTCTGCGCTTGCGCCTCAGGCACATTGCCGAAGCAACACCAATCAGAGAGAGCCCTTCTAACAGGGCTCTCTCAAACGACCATGCTGCTAGGGAGAAAAAACCGTGCTCTTAAGAACAGAAAGGGGGGGGGCTCGACAAAATGCCCATCGCCGCCATTTTGTTGGCGACGGGGGCTATTCATTGGTGTAACTCTTGTGTGTATGTGCATGTGTGGTGCGAGACAGAGAGAGACAGAGAGAGAGAGGGAGAAGGTGCAAGGGGGAAAGTCTCCTCCTATCAATTTTCTGAGGGAGAGGGGTGGGGGAAGGAAGAGAGAGAAGGTGCAAGTGGGAAAGTCTATTTTAGAGGGTGAGAGAATCTTCTTTTGAAATTCAGGTTGCAGCCTTGTGTGGGAGAGGAAGCTGAGGAGGAAAAAGCTGATTTGGTGATTTGGGGGTAAGGAGAGGTTATAAAGAGTGAGGCTCCTGGGAGTTTGGGGACAGGGTCTGAGGTTGTCCTGAGTTGGGCTGCTTCTTACCCCTTTTGCATTGCTGTTTTCTCTGAAGTTGGAAGACTCTTGTCCTCTAAATTCTTAAATATTTTCCACTTCTGAATTCAGAAAGCACAGAAACATGGGGTTTGTCCTGTATGCTAGACTGGCCAGAAACTAGTTAGGGGAGTAGGAAAAACACAAAAGTTAGGAGAAAAGGGACCAAGACTTTTCTTACTATTATTTTTTCTTTCTTTTTCAGGCTATGTTTTATTTGTGTTAGTGTATTTTTTCCCCATCGTTGGGGCTGCAGGCTTGGGCTGAAAGAGCTCCAATGTAGGCCATCAGCAAATACTCCACTTCTCCCTGTCCTCCCTCCATGTATGTCTTGCTTTAACTGATTTAAAAAAAATAAAATAAAAATTATAGCTACATTTTTCTGAGCATGTGCAGTATGTAGAACAAATAGCGGAGATTTAAATTTTGTGATTTCCACTGTGATCCTGTGTTTTAGGTGGCAGGAAGGCAGCTTTCTGTGAAATCCCTACTGGCAGTGAAAATAAACTCAATGGTTGTATAGGCCGTTTTTAAACGAGACACAACCGCGCAGGCCCACACATCTCACATGCATCAAAATGCCTGTCTGAAGGTGGATTGGAGGGGTGCATGCTTCCGTGGCCCACATACCACCCACCCATGGCCACTCATGGAGTATGAGGGAAAAATCTGGACTGCTCTGTGGGGGGAAGGCTACAATGTGCATGGGTAGGGGTGCACACACATTCTTGGCACGTTTGAATCCCTCCCCACTCATCCCATGTGGGCGGGCGGTCTGCGTCCATCCCATTCACTGCTAAAGAACCCCCTCCCCAGCCGTGCTTGTTTAAAAAGGGCCATAGAACTTTCATAACAGAAAGGTTTACAATGAAAATAATGACAGAGCCCTTTCCTGCAGAGTCGCCGGCCATGCAGCCCGTGTACACAAAGTATTCTCTCTCTTCTTGGGAATGAGACTCTATAAGAGCGGTCACTCAAATAATCCGGCAATGTTTTCGTAGCATTGGCAACAGTGGAGAGATGACCTATTGTTCAGTTCGGAGTTGGGTGTTTAAAAGCAACAGAGAAAATTTGAAAAGATAGACCCACATTATATGAATATAGACAAGATGCAAAGTGTTCCTCAGCACTTTGCGAATGGCCACTTATGTCTTTTTCTTTGTTTGGAGCTGTTTGGTTAATATAACTGCAGGAAGAGTGAGTATTATAGGCTTCTTTGGGATTTAAGGCTTAGTTAAATATGCCCCTCAAAAAAAAAAAAAAGTTTTCTGGCTTTTTTTTTTTTTGATACAATACTTTTGTTATCACGGTATTAATAATTTCCAGGGCACTGTGGCTGACTGTACTAAGCTGTTGCTGTGTCAATTACACAGAGCTATATTTTTGTGCTCATTATTATTCTTGGATGTCTCTAATTTACATCTAAATGTACTGACTAATTTTGATTCAATCATGTCAAAAATGATAGGTAATGTGTGGGAGGAGATGACAGTCCTACCATCAGGAATTGCCAGAATGTGAATTCCTCGGGGCAATGATTTAATGCCCAAGTCAAGCAGTGCTGTCAGAATTGGAGGCCAAATTATGACACATTATGCTGTACTATGGACTTGCACATACAATACATATGAAAAAAGTGACTGAGATTGGAGTTATTAAACTAAGCTTTAACCACTGCTACATTTCTCCCTCTCCCACTCCCTTTTTCTCTCTTTCCTCCCTCACTCTCTTTTGCTCACCACTTTTGTTCAGAGGTGCTAATAATGGTACAGCAATCTCTTCTGTAACAACCAACATCCCAAGCCATTCGGAGGAGCAGTGTGTGATTAAAGCTAGTGGTAAAATAATGGCACTTGATGTACATTTCTGCTTAGCCTTTTCTTTAAATCATTTACATTTTTTAAAGCAAGCTACATGTCAGCTATATGTTCACTGAAAGGGCAGGCTCTTCTCGTTCCATTGTGGTTTCTCCCCCCAGGATTACGTTTTCTTTCTTTTTTTCCCCCCTTTCTTTCTTTTTTTTTTTTTATAAAGGAAATCCACTGTTTCTATATGAACCTGCTGAATAACCTTCAGCAACTCCGGAACAATCCACAGGAGCTACTTTGCATATTGGATAACTTGTTCTAATTATTACATTCTCTCTGCTTTTTTTTTTTTTGCTTTTTCTTTTTTGCTTAAGGGGATTTATCTGTCAAAAGTGAGACTTTCAGGTAGAGGAAATGTTTAGTTTTGTACACAGCTTTTGAGTAGTGTGAGGGGAGACAGAAAAGCTGAGAAATTATTTACTATGAATGACATATTTGTGCCTTACTGCATAGGAAGCTATTGTTCTATCAGTGGGGAAATCACTGTATCATAATGACCGGCAAGACTTCCTCTGCAACTATCAGATGTATTTGCCCTGCACTTCTCTCTGTTTCTCCAGTATGTTTGTCTATTTAGTCTACTTCTTTCTTTCTTTCTTTCTTTCTTTCTTTCTTTCTTTC
>QEPC01005976.1:1714416-1727428 GCA_003113815.1 Sphenodon punctatus
TTAGTGATTTAGTTTTAGTGTTTGTAGGAGTAGGCCTGTGTACTTATTAGATAATCCATTTAGTTCATAGCATTTAGAATAGTTAATAGCAGTTAGATTTAGTGTAGATATATATATATAATATTAGATAAAAATAAATAAATAAAAAGAACCATATGAAAACAAAAAACTCAAATAAAAAACAAAAGAAAACCATATAACCCCCCCCCAAAAGACCAAAAAACCCTATAAAAAACAAAAAACCACCCATAACAACATTTCCCGAATGGCCGAACGGCCGAACCGAACAGCCGAGCAGCCTAACCGAACGGCCTGTTCAGATGACCGAACCGAACAGCCAAACCCGAACTCTGCGAACAAACCGAACGAACGAACCGAACGCATCCAAACCGAACGGCCGAACTGAACAAATGAAACGAACGCAGCCAAACCGAACAGCCGAACCCGAACAGCGATCTGTTCGCCCATCCCTAGGTGAGACCCTCCTTTGGCGTACAGCCTTTGGTCCAGAAGCTCAGTAGGATACCTGCCAGTAGGATACCCACCCTGGCCAGATGCCCATGTCAGGCAGCTCAGCGGTAAGCCCTGGGTTACCCCAAGTCCTCCTAGGGGGTATGGATCATTTTAATTGTCACCCCAAAAGTTTTTAGCAATGATACCTCATTTGTCTGTATAATTATAGATGCACAAAAATTCCACAAGACGACTTGCTATGCATATAACAGTTTCTTTATTTTCCTGTCCCTAAATTAGCTCACAATCTAATATATGAAATAGCAAAGCAGTATTTCCCACTCCATCGGACTCTGCCCCAAACTTTCAATCTATGCGAAGTAACAAAGTAGTTTTTTTTCTCACCCCAGTGATGTAATGCAGAAAGACCCAGTAGAATGGACAGTTCCTCTTTAGAGCTGGGGACCCTCATGTCTGTATCTCAAGATGGTGTTGATATTGGTGGTGGGTTGAGTCCAAAGAAGGGTTCATTTCCCCCAGTTTTTATACTTTTTAGCTGCTCGTGGCCTTCCCTCTGTTGATATCAGCGGTTACATAGTTTTTCCTCTGCTTTATAATCTTTCTCAACCAGTTTGATACTTTATTTCCAGTTAATCAAGCAATCAGTAGTTTTTCTAACTTTATTGCTTGTTAATAGGGCGATTACTTATTCAACACCTCATCTGTTAGCGGGAAAACTCCCCCTTTGACCTGGCCATTTATCAGAGCACCCCCTTGTGGTAAGCTACTGCCAGGCCATTGATCGGAAGGCTACCCTTGTGGTCACCTACTGATGGAAGGGTTCTCCTTTTTGTTAGCTATTACTGGGTCAGGGGTTGCTTATAAAAGCTAGGACATTTCCAGAGATTTAAACCTCTTCACATGCTGGTTAACTCTTTCATTGCTATAAGCTTGCGTCTAGCCCCTTGCTAGGGCATTTCTTTGCCACCAGTCTTGATTTTTCCTAATAATTACAATTAACCGTACACTATTGGCACAGGACCCCGAGGTGAGCTTCCAGCCTTCTTTCCCCACTTCTGCCTAGAGACAAGCTCTCAGTCCTTTGAGCCTCATCTCTTCCCTGGTGGCCCTCTGCTGCAAGCTTTAGGCTTCATGTTTATAGCTGTGACCTCTCAGATGAAGAGAAGATGGATTGTCTACAGGGCCATACTCTACAGCCTTCAGGAACTCACTCAACAGGAGCTTTATAGGTTGATGTTTTTTTAAAATGCTTTTGATTGCACCTATTTTCATCTGGGGGCAGGGCATGCAGAGATGGAGGGTTGGGGATCTGGAGGTAGTGAGGGTCAGGTATTGTAATGAACTTTTGGACCAAAGTTATTCCATTGGACTGGCTTGTCTTTGTAAGTGAATAACAACATTCCTTCATATTTTTCTGCATATCTAAAAAGACAGGACACGACATAAGGCAGCACAGGAGTGTAATAATCAAACTCATTCCATTCTCCTTAAGTGAAAATAGGATAAAATAGAGCTGAATTCCTCAGGAGTTGGAAGGACAGTAGTAGCAAAAAGTATGGGACGCAGACCAGGCCTGGAGATTCTGACCCATGGTACCATGTGGTACCCGATTAGGACCTGATTGGGCAACAAATGTCCTGAAATTTTGACTTCCAGTCCCAGTACCAATTTTTGTACATTTTTTGTTGATATACCAACTCCCGGCATCTATTTATTGGGTTTCCATTAGGGCTGTACTGAATAGTACTTCCGAGTACTGGGACCGAATACCGAAGTTCCAAATAGTCGCCCCGAGTACTTGGTGGCCCTTCAGTGCTTTTTCAGAAGTTTCAGAATTCGAATTTGGAATTCTGGACCCTGGAAAACTTTGGAAACTTTGGAAAGTTGTTACAAAATTCTTGAACCCACAGACAAAACACTACCCAGAAAAGCAGGCTAGCAAGAGTGAGACAATTGCTGCAGAAGACAACCCCAAAAAAGTGCAATTGCGAGCAGAAATAAAAAAAACCCAACAACCACCATAATGTACCCTCAGTATGACCCACCATGAGCAACGAGTGCACCCACTTTATCATTGTGCCAATCAAGCAGTGCACAAAAATGTAGGGTAGCAAGGGACATTTGCTCAAGAAGAATACAACAACCCCACAAAACAGCCTGCAACTGCATGGAGAAATAAATCCCACCAAAAAGCCAGCAGTCTGACTCTGTTCTCATGGTGCCAAGCTGCTGGCAGAACAGTAGAAATTACACATTACAATGAATCAATTAGGCTCTGTTGTGAGCCATGCCACAGCCTAGGCAACACACCCAACCCTGCAAAACAGTCTGCAACTGCATGGAGAAATAAATCCCACCAAAAAACCCCAGCAAGCCCAGGCCCCAGAAGCAGTCACAAAATTAAGAAACCAGACATTCATACCCTTCCCTCCAGGGACACCCTCTTCCTTGGCATGGCATTGTGACAATGGTAACGTGAACCGACCAAGCAAACTTAGAAAGTGGAGCCAGGCAGAGAGATCCCTCCTCATGGTGCCAAGTGCCAACCAAGCAGCAGGCAGCAATGTGGCACCCAATTATTATTATTTTTTTAAAAAACTGCATGACATGGTAAAGGGTAATGTAACCCTCATCCCCTGGCACTGGCCCTATGGACAGGACAGGCCAAACCATACTATACCCTGACAGGCCAGGACAGGCCAGGCCCCCCTCTCTCCCCACAGCCAATTACTTACAGATCCAGCAGAACTATAGCATGCAGTGCAGCCAAATTCACCAAAGAGAATGGGCAAATGGCTGCAGTGCAGGTACTTTTATTTTACCCTGCCAGTCAGTTCAAAAGCTGACCATCTGACTTGGCCAGCCAATCAAAACTTTCCATCTGGCTTACCATCACTCAGTTGTCCCCTCCCATACCTCCCTCCTATGAAATATGACACTAAGTTTCATTTTCAGCCTCCCACGCGCGTAACAGTTTCTGAAGTTTTCTAAATAACGGCCTTGGTTCTTGGAACTTTGGAATTCAGCCTTTCTGAACTGAATACCTTAATATTTGGCAAATTCTGAAGTTTTCCAAAGGCTTCTTTTCAGCCCCAGTTTCTGTCAAGTTCTGACAATTTTTGGACAGTGTCTGGTTCTGGAAAAGTACTTCCGGTTCCAAATTTTTTAGTTTTTCTTCAATTTTTCTCCTTAAAATACTTATTTATGGGGTTTTTATCCCAGAAAATGAAATTTCCTGTGTTGGAAAGTCAACTTCTGGTCCCAGGAAACTACTTCCGGTCACTTTAAAAAAAAAAAAAAAATCATGCCAATTTTTCGGTTTTCCAACTTGATATACTGATTAGTATGTGTATGTGCCAATTGGAAATTGGTAAACTGAAAAATTGGTACCAGAAGTACCCATTTTTTTTGAGGGGGGGTATCATGCCAATTTTTCCAAATCATTGATTTTTCCAATCATTCCAAATCATGCCAATTTTTCAGTTTTCCAACCTGAAATACTGATAGTATACCGATATACCAATTGGAAATTGGTAAACTGAAAAATTGGTACCAGAAGTACCAATTTTGGGGGGATATTTGGGTACCTGGTGGGTGTCTGGGTAAACCGTTGGGTACCCGATACTGTACCTAAAAAGGCGAGTATTATCTGTGGGTACTAAATTTAGTATCTGTGTCAGAAGTAATGTCACAGTGCTCTACAGGCCATGTCAGAACAGGGGTGGGGAAAGGGACTCTCCTTCAACTTTTTCCAAAATGGCTATGTCACTGTCAGAGGGTTGTGATGTCACAATGTTACAGTTCAACA
Organism: Sphenodon punctatus; assembly: GCA_003113815.1. NCBI lineage: Eukaryota > Metazoa > Chordata > Lepidosauria > Sphenodontia > Sphenodontidae > Sphenodon > Sphenodon punctatus. The sequence continues at coordinate 1,718,699 of QEPC01005976.1, forward strand.
GAGGACAGGGATACATTTACATTATATGGGACAGGAGATCCTCTTCACCCCATTTCTTTCCAACATGCCCTTGCCTACTGCTCCCAAGGAATTTGAGGCTTTGACTGGAGCCCAGAAATTACAGTCGCAGAAACAGAGAATCTGGGTCACATTTAGAGGGGTGGTAATGCTAATTCCTGTTTGCCTACCCCGCGTGTAAGGTGGAGACATTTTCCCATCTGGGGAGGGGGAAAGCTGAGCCCCACCTCTTGATCCCATTGGGTGTTCAATCCTCAGAGGCCCTACATAGGCTGAAAACAGACATGACACTAACTACCCTTTAACCACCCTTGGTGGTCATTTATGCATGTTTCAGGGCTGCATAGGGCACCAATACAGCCCTGCAACATGCATAAATAACCACCAAGGGTGGTTAAAGGGTGGTTAGCGTCATGTCTGTTTTCACCCATAGTCAACATCTTTGCACAGGCAGTCATATCCCACTCATCAGTCTGCATTTTTGTGAACGTGGAGGGTCACTGTCCCTGGTAATTAGCATGCAAAGCTAGCACCTTATTAACTGAACAGCACTACTGAATTCAGTCTGTTTGGCTACAGAATCAGTTGGTTGATGTACTGAAAGCTTTCAGAGGAGCTATAAACTTCATTATTGTGAAAATAAGAACAAGGACTTTGGGGAATAGAGCAAGACTGGTAGGAAGATTTTAATCCCAAAGTGCCTGTAGATTTTCAAGATGTGTAGAAGTCTAGGTACAGTGTTTAGAAGACGAATCCATGGAGTGAATCAGCTTACCGGTCTTTACCTATTTTTTTTTGTCAGTGTAAGATTAGGGCTGATGGTCCTGCTTTTACTGAACTGAGGAACAGCAGACTCCGCACCTCATAGGATCACCTTTCCAATGCAAAGCAGTGTCCCAAAGGAATCCTAAAGGTTCTATTTATTAATGGCTCTGCAGCAGCTGTCCGTATAATTTAAATGCAGAAGGTGTGTCTGGAATGGTATGTGTCGGCAGTAGGAAGGGACCAGTGGCATAGTTTACTTTAATAGGACTTTGGGGCAAATGAAATAACTGGCCCCCATATCATACCTTCCAGTAGTCCCTACTTAGGACGAACAATCCCTCTTTGTATGCTGAATCCCACTATCCCTTTTTCGGGTGTGTGTTTGTAAAAGTCCCCTTTTCAGGAGAGGGACAAAAAGACCGCTATTGAAATTTCAGGCAGCTCTTTACAGGTTGCCTCCCAGGAAAAGTGCTTGAGAGGTGAATGGGGAGATGATGGAATGACAAGAAACTAAATAGAATGATATGCAGGAGAGCTTCTGTTTCTCTTTATGCACTTGGAATGTTGGAAGGTGTGTGCACAGGTGTGTAAGTGTGTGAGGGGGCAAAGCTTATTCACTGAGGGGCACAGCTTATTGGACAAGTGGGCCCAATAAGCCCTCTTATTGTTGTTGTTATTAGACAAGAGGGCGGGACTTTCCCTTTTTGGCTGCTTGAAGTGTTGGGAGGTATGCAACGTACAAATACAAATATAGCACTACAACCAACAGATGCAATTACAATGCCCAATAATAGCAAAACAGACATAGTACCTCACAAAGACAAAATTAAAATAACTATAATAGGGTCAATCTTAAAAGTCCCAGAACCCCCAATACAAATAAAAAACAGGAGATTGTTAGAACATCCCCCAAAAATCAGAAGCATAGAGCGCCAAAACAACCCAGGAGGAAATAGCTCCCTCATTTAAGAGGAATTGGTCGTCCCCTCCCTAGGTAACCTCCCTATGCTGTAAGCGTTCCCTGATTTTGGTCCTCTTTTTTGATGCCAAAAGAGTGTAAGCCGCAAGAGCCCCCATAGCCTCCTTATCAGGCAAGGAGAGAAAAAACTCATAGAAATTCTCTGAGGAAAAGGAGAGGCCATCCACTAACAGAGGAAGAATCCAAACCTCCCTCAAATTAGTATAGTAAGGACACCGAAGTAAAAAATGATCAACGGATTCGATTTCCCCCATTTGGCAAGAGCAGGCTCTTGAAGCATGAGGAGAGTGCTTATGCCTACCTTCAACCCTAGCAGTTTGAACCTGGTGGAAACGCAAAAGCGTATACTGTCTTCGGATACTTGAATTCTCCAAGAGATCTAAATATGGTTCAAACCAGGGAGAGGTTTTGAGGCTCTTCAGAGTAGGGGCAACTTTCCAAGAACCCAATACTGCCATATCCTCCTGTTGGTCAGTGTCCTGGATTCGGGTAAGTTACTGCATTTTAATGGCCATAAGGGTTCTCCTCCGAAAATAATCGAAGGAGAACCCCAGCTCACGAATAACCCGGCCCAGATAGAGAAGCCAAGGATAAGCCCGTATGCCCTCATGTAGCAGTTCCTCCCTAAGACATTGAAGAGGGAGGGCAGACTCCAGCTGAGCCAAAAGGCGTAGCCAATATCTAACGTAGGCTTTCTTGTGTAGGGCCTTTATTGAGAGGGTACCAGTTTCCAAGTGCAAAACTGCCCCGGGAGGCTGGGACCAACTCCCAGCAATCTTCGTAAAAAAAATTAAATCCTGAACCCTTTTAAGGGCCAGCATATTTGGGAAGGTCACTAACTCCATCCCATATAATAAGGCCGAAGGGATTTTAGCTTTATATACCTTTAGATGTAGGGATAAGGGAACCCTCTTTGAGAGTCTACTAGCACTCATCAGCGCCCTCATGTCTCTAGTTGCCTTGCAAGCCCTAACCTGGAGATGCAGGTTCCAAGTGCCTCTACTACTGAAGGTAACGCCCAAATAGCTAAAAGAGGAAACCGAACTAATGTCCCCCACCTCCAGCTTCCAAATAGCAAGAAACCTTTTTTCCCCCAGAACCATGATCTTGGTCTTACTGGTATGCATCTCAAGCCCATTTGTTTGGCAATACTCGTTGAATTTCCCCAAGGCTCTTTTGATCCCAACCTCAGTCTGGGACAAAAAAACTAAGTTGTCCGCAAATTGTATGAGGTTCAGGGTATTAGTGCCAATCTTTGGAGGATGGAACTCGTCAGCCTTAATGTTGTTTGGCATATCTGCCAGATATAAATTAAAGAGAAGGGGGGCTAGGACGCAGGCCTGGCGCACCCCTCTCTTAATGAGAATGGATGCACTAATGCCCAACCCCTGGTTCACCTTGACCCGGGCCTCGTTGTTGGTATACAAATGGAAAATAGCTGCTAACAACTTACTATCAACCCCCAGCAGCCGCAATTTAGTCCATAGTCTGGCTCTAGGGATGGAATCAAAGCCCTTAGTCAGGTCCACAAAGGCTAAATATAATTTGGCTTTCTTTACTTTTACATACTTATGAATCACGTGCTGCAACATAAAGCAGCAGTCCAGTGTGGACCTGGCCTTGCAAAAACCAAATTGTTTGGGGGGATTTTTTCCTCATCATCTGCCCACTTGGCAAGATGTTCCCTCAATGCCTTCGCATAGAGTTTGCCGATAACAGAAAGCAAGCTAATCGGTCTATAGCAGGTGGGATCCTGGACTTTCCCCTTTTTGAAAATAGGAACTATGAAACTGCTGATCCAAGAGGCCGGGATCCTATCTCCTTCCGCTACAGCAGAGAATAGTTTAGCCAGGAGCTGCGCCCACCATATTGGACTTGCCTGCAAGACTTCTGAGGTTATGAGATCAGGGCCAGGGGCCCTATTGCCTTTTAAAAGCCTAATCTGTGCCACAATTTTATCCTCAGAACAGCCTCCTAGGTGCCATTGTGAAGTGGGGACATCTAGAGACGCTTCTGGAAAGTCGTCAGTCCATATTGCTCGATCAGAGTACAACTCCTTAAAAAAGGACTCCCATGCTGGAGTAGGGGGTCCCAGCCCCGCAATTGGGCTTCTTGGCCTAACTATCCCATTCAGGGCTGACCAAAGTCCATTCAAATTGCCAGTGGAAAGAGCCACTGCCATCTTTGCCCATTTTTCACAATAGAAGGTTGAGTGATCGCACCTTGAATATTGTGTGTAATTCTGGCTGCTCATCTCAAAAAAGATATTGTTGAAATAGAGAAGGTTAAAATGATTAGGTGTATGGAACAGCCCCTGTGAAGAGAGGCTGAATAGGTTGGGGCTCCTCATTGTGGAGAAGAGATGACTGAGAGAGGATATGATAGACATTTATAAAATCATGAGTGGTGTGGAACACGTTAACAGGGAATGGTTATTTACCCTCTCAAATAGTACTAGGACTAGGGGACTCTCCATGAAACAGGGTAGCAGATTTAAAACAAATAAAAGAATGTCTTTTTTTCACTCAATGCACAATTAAGTTGTGGAATTTGTTGCCTGAAGATGTGTTCAAGGCCAATAGTATAACTGGGTTTAAAAAAGGGTTGGACATGTGTAGCCCCATCGAGGGTTGGTACAGAGGCCCCCTCTAGTGGTGTGAGTGGTGACTAACCACTCACAGGTTCATGAGCCTGCTATTCTCAGAGCTGAAGGACTCGGGTCTTTTGGCTTAGAGCAGAGGTGGGGAACCTCAGGTCTGGGGGCAAAATGCGGCCCTTAGCAATTTTTTATGTAGCCCCTTTCCAGTGTCTGGATCTGGCCCCTGGATCCATTCTCTCTCCTTAAACACTGAGAAACTGAGCTCATGATAACAGAGCAGAGAGGAGGGCAGGCACACAAGGGTAGGGGACAGATCCACAGCACAGACCCATGGTATGGGTCCTCCTTTTCTTGAATCAACTCATTAAGCATCCCACCCCCAACCTCTATGTGACACTTGGAGCTCATATTAATATTAAATGTGGCCCCCCATGGCAAAAAAGGCTCCCCATCCCTGGCTTAGAGGATAGAGGCTCATGCAGATAAGAGCTGAGATCTCCAGTTCTAATCCCCACCCTGCCAGAGTTGACAGGATTACACATGCTTCTGGAGGATAGGTCCATTATTAGCAGCTGTTAGTCAGGTAGGTTTGGGGAATGTACCTCTTACTGTTGGGAGCTGGGAATGAACAGCAGGGAATGGATTGCCCCATAGCAACCTGTTGGCTACTTCTTCAAGCAACTGAGATTAGCCACTGTCGGAGACAGGTGCTGGGCTTCATGGACCATTGGTTTGACCCATTATGGCTGTTCTTATGTTGCTAGGTAGGGGGAGGCCAGGGTGACAGGTGGGGAGTAGCTGGGAGGCTAGGATGGAGGGGGGAGGCAAGGAGTGACTAAAGTTACAGGTATTGGTGGGTTAACCAGGGGCAGAGACAGGGAATGGGGGCAAGGGCAGTAAGAAGTGCTGAGGTGGGGAGGGAGGCATGGCTCAGCAGACATGCTGGAGTGCTCTGTGATCTGCCCACCTCAGAGCACTCTGTTTGGGACTATGTCAGGCACTACATTGTAATTGTCATGACATAAAACAGGCCTGAGAGGATCTGCCATCAATCCACACTATTTTCATACCTGTAGTGCTAACTTACTTGTGACCTCTGAACTATGATCCATTGTCTCCTTCATGGTTCTTTCCTTATTTTCTTTCCCCACAACACCATCTCACTAATAATAATGGTATGTGACTTTTCATCCAGTGATGTTGCTCCTGTCTCTTCTTTGTCTTTTTATTTATTTATTTATTTATTTATAACGAAATTTATATGCTGCCCCCTCCTGCCTCAGGCATCTCGGGGCAGCTCACAACATCTTAAAAACATTTAAAACATTAAAATAAACAGTAACAATAACAATTAAAAACAATATAAAACCCCATCCCCATCTACCCTAACCCAACCTCCCTCAGGAAAGGCCTGACGGAACAGCCAGGTCTTACATTGTCTATGGAAAGAAGGGAGGCCGGCAGCCAAGCAGATCTCCAATGGGAGGGAGTTCTACAGCTGCGGAGCAGCCACAGAGAATGCCCTCCTCATAGTAGACACCCGGGAAACCCGGGGGACCCCGAGGAGGGCGCCCCCAGCTGACCGCAGGGGCCGATCCAGGACATGGAGGGTGAGGCGGTTCTGCAGATAGCGGGGCCCAAGTCATTTAGGGCTTTGAAGGTCAACAACAACACCTTGAATTGGACCTTGAATTGGCCAGTGCAGAGAGCGAAGCACCGGTGTAATATGCTCGCATTGGCCCATCCCAGTCAGGAGACGAGCCGCCGCATTCTGCACCAGCTGCAGCTTCCAAACCAGCACCAAGGGTAGCCCCACGTAGAGCGCATTGCAGTAATCCAGTCTCGAGGTAATAAAAGCATGGATGACTGTGGCCAGATCCGAGTCCAAGACATACGGCCTAAGCTGATGCACCAGATGTAACTGGCGAAATGCCCCTTTTGCCACAGCCACCACCTGGGTCCAGGTGGAGCTCCAGGTGGAGCTGTGGGTCCAGGAGCATCCCCAGACTCCGGACCTGAGAAACCGGGGGGGGGGGGGCAGACCCCATCAATGATGGGGGCCACCACCCCCTCGGTCTTCCCCACAACCATCACCTCCATCTTGTCAGGATTTATCTTCAGGCAGCTCACCCTCATCCAATCCCCCACAGCGGACAAACACCAGGTAAGCACTGAGACTGCCGGGCCTGAGTCGGAGGAAAATGAGGGATATAGCTGGGTGTCATCAGCATATTGATGACATCTCACTCCATACTCCCTAACAACCTCCCCCAAAGGCTGCATGTACACAATGAAGAAGAGAGGGGATAAGATGGAACCCTGCAGTACCCCCACGTGAAGCCCCGGAGTGGGGGTGGGGGAATGAAAACTCCCCCAGCACCACACACTGGGTTCTCCCAGCCAGGAAAGAGCAGAACCATTCAAGAACAGTCCTGCCAATCCCTGCCCGATCTCACAGCTGAGTCACCAACAACTCATGATCAATGGTATCAAATGCAGCCGAGAGATCTAACAGGATCAGCAGGGTCGCTCGACCCTGCTCCAACTCACGGGAGAGGTCGTTGGCCAAGATCAAAAGCGCAGTCTCCATGCCATATCCTGGACGAAAGCCCGACTGCGAGGGATCGAGAAAGTTAACCCAGTCCAAATGCCCCTGAAGCTGCTGAGCCACCACCCATTCAATAACCTTCCCTAAAAAGGGAAGGTTTAGGTTAGAGACTGGCCGATAACTGGCAAGGGCATCAACGTCCAGAGATGGTTTCTTGAGCAGGGGCTGCACAACCACCTCCTTGAGACAGCCTGGCACCCTGCCCTCCCCAAGGGAGGAGCTGACTATCCCCGCCAGCAACGGCCCTAGTGTCTCCCAGCTAGCTTTAACCAGCCAGGACAGGCATGGATCCAATTCACAATTGATGGCTCGAACAGTCCCAAGAGCATCCCCCGCATCCGACGGTGACACAGCCTGAAACTCATCCCATAAAACAGGACAAGAAGGGGCTTCTACTGTCTCTGACCCATTCTCTGCTTAAAAAGTCGCATCAAAACTGGTAAATTTGAGCGAGTTTATCCGCAAGAAAGTCCTCAAACAAATCACAGCAAGCATCTGATGGTTCTACATTCAGGCGGAGGGAGGCCGAATAGACCAGCCCCCTCACCACCTGGAACAGCTCAGTGGGGTGTGACTTAGCGGACGCAATGAGAGCAGCAAAGAAAGCCTTCTTTGCTGTCCGCACCGCAATGGCATAGGTGCGTAACCAGACTCTATGCCGCAACCAGTCGACTTCAGTACGCGAATGATGCCACCATTGCTCTAACCACCACCCTTCCTGCTTCATCCTCTGCAGCTCCCCGTTTAGCATGGGGAGCTGCGTTGTCGGCAATTTGGGAGCAGACGCCTAGGAGTCACAGTCGATGGCCTCCATTAGTCTGATATTCCACCCAGACATGAGGTCATTGAGTAAACGGCCATTGAGGTCAGAGGGAATATCCCCATGAGCTATCTGGAAACTTTCAGGTTCCCTAAGCCTTTGGGGGCAAACCAACCTAACTGGTTCCACACCCTCCCAGGGGCCGACATGTGCCAGGATATCCTGGTGTTGGCATGGATATTGAAGTCCCCCAGAACTATCGTCCTGGGGGACTGCAAGACCACCTCTGACACCAGCTTGGTCAGTGCGGGCAGGGAATCCCCTGGGAATGAGTAAGAGATGTTGTCTGTTGTGCCTCTTTATCTGATCCTCATTAGTTTGTAGTTCATATGACCGGGGAGTCACCTCCCCATTCACAACTGCATCCTAAGCCCACTGACACCCATCATATACCCTCACATTGTCATTGGGCGTAAGAGGGGCAGTTTATGGGATCCCAGGTCAAAGGACATTTTCTGCATAGATCTCTCCTTTATTCTGCCTGTTTGTACCTGGATGGCTCACCTCCTCCCCTCATTCACATTGTGGTAAATTGGTGTGAATTTTTCTATTAAATAAGTGTTCTGCCAGGGATTTTCCCACTTGCATAGGGGATACCCTGTAATTTAATAGTGCAAGATTAGTCCAATGCCAGATTGGGTCTAAAGAGACTCCTTGGAGGTTTGGGGTCTTTTTGTAAGAATAACCACCTTAAAATAAATTACCAGAAAACCAAAGTCCTTGTAGTGGCTAAGACCTTCTGTAAATTTAATTGGGTGGTTGACAATGTCAGCTTTGAACAAGTTAAATCATCAGCGGCTGTCATCGCTTGAGGACACCACGACTCTCCTGGGGCTGGCCTTCCTGCCACCCCAAGCTCCACCGACCAGCGGGCCAAGAACTGGTGAGGTTGCAGCTCGTCTGCATACGCTCCCAGCATCCTCGGCTGTCATCGCTTGAGG
>QEPC01005976.1:1730894-1763148 GCA_003113815.1 Sphenodon punctatus
TCTCCCTCTGTTCCCCTTCCTATGTCTCTCCCCCAGCTCCTGTCGCTCAGATTGTAAGCCCTAGGGGCAGGGACCGTGTCTATTTTATTACTTTGTAAAGTGCCATGTACACTGCTGGCGCTATATAAATGTTTGTTAATAATAATAATAATAAATCATATTGTTATTTAGGGCTGACTTTTTCTGCCACTGGTTCTTGGGTGAAGCACGAAGAGTTCATCAAACTTAAGATGGATCAATCCATTGGGGGGCTTCTTAAATTCTGGAGAATGGATGGTGGGAAACTTATTGTACCTACCTTGAAACTGCTTGAAGGCCAGTCCTCAAGCTCTATATGGTGCCGAAATATGGGGCCCTTTTCTGAGGAACAATCTGGAGTTCTTCCAAGATTGCTTTTTCCAGGCAATCCTCTCTGTACCAAAGAATACTCTGGCCTGTCTTGTGAGATTGGTGCCTTGCCAGTAGTGGCAAAATTAGATTTGGCCGAGGTTTCATACTGGCTGAGGGTGCGGGGCATGGCTGAAGATACGTTACCCTATCTTTGCTTCACAGAATTTAACTCTCCTATGCTTATGTCCCAGTGGTATAAGAAACTGCTTTTCCTTCTACAAATGGTGGGGCAATCCATGGAATCTTTGCTACTTTTCCCTAACCCTAAGATCAAATCTTTGATTTCTAGGCAGTTGGCAGATTTGGCGATTGCAGAAGATATGAGAAAGATCGCCAATTTAAAATCCGCTCCATTTTATCAGCTTTTAAAAAAACCTCCAGGGAGGGAGCTTTACTTGACGGTTCTGGATAATTTGACTCTGAGAAGAGCGTTAACTCTCCTCAGATTCGATCCTATCCCCTCAAGGGTGCTGACTGGGAGGCAGAATGGAACTCCATATCCCCTCAGACTGTGCAGCTGTTCTATGGTTCAAACTGAAAATCTGCTTCACTTATTCACCGAGCTGCGTTGCAGGAGGGGGCAGGATACAAATCTATAAAATAAATAAAATAAATAAATAAATTATTATTTTTCTGTCCATATACGGATGTGTACTGACAGATATTTTTGTCCTCTGTGCTTAAAAATAAAATTCATTGGTCACCTCAACAGTTATTAATTTTCCTGACTTGGACCAAAGGTGCTGCTTCTATACATAATCTTGCCAGAGTGGCATTAGCCTTGATTAAAAGGAATCAAAATCAAAATTCCCTGTAGGACTAGGGGCGGACTCTGCTGCTGGAGATTCCCCACTATCTCTCTACTGCCCTATGTTTGTTATTTATTGATTTATTTACTGATTGATTCAATGTTTATTGATTTAACGGTTTGTGGTCTCCTTTTATGTTTTTATATATATGGATCTTCTGAGAGTTTTAAAGTTCCTTTTTCTATGTTATGTTTTGTATGTCCTTGGTCTCGACCTATGGTCATGACTCAATAAAAATATATTTCTATTATTATTATTATTATTAATAAAATATATTAGTGCAAGTTTATTTGAATGTAAAGCTTTTTCATGAGTTGTTTCACAATTTTCACCCCACTTTCTGCTAATCCATTGGACTGGGGGTATTTTGGACTACAGGTAATATGTTCAAAATCATAGTCCTTGGCAAACTACTTGAATTCCCTTGTTGTGAACTGTGGACCATTGTCTGACCTTAAGACCTGTGGTATACCATGTCTTGAGAAGATGGATTTGAGTTTGGTGATTACATGAAATGATGTTGTGTTGTCTAAATGTACTACCTCTGAATAGTGAAAATAACAATCTATCACTACTAAATAATTCTTATGTCCATATAAGAATAGATCCACACCCAGTCTGTACCAGGGTTTTGGGACCTCCTGGTCCAGTTCCAGTGGCTCTTTCTGTTGTCTGGGCTGGTATAACTGGCAGGTAGTACATGAGTACTTTTCTTTCTATAGCCTTGTTCATTCGTGGCCAGTATAACACCTCTCTGGCCCTCCATTTACATTTTTGAATACCGAGATGTCCTTCATGTATCTTAGAAAGCATCTCTACTTGTAGCGCTTGAGGTAGCACTATGCGGTGGCCTCTGAACAAGATACCTTCAATCACTGTGAGCTCAGCTTTGTGCTGCCCATATGGGATGGGTATTCTGTGTGCTGGCCATCCTAATGCAATAGCCCTGATTACTGTCTCATCCTTACTGGTGGCATCATTTAAGGCCCTCCAAGCCCTAGGAGATACCGGGTAATGTTTTAACAAGGTATTAACATGTACCATGTCATCTTCAGTTTCACTATCGTGCCTGGTGTTATCAGCTGCTCTAGACAATGTGTCAGCCACTACTAAGTCTTTCCCCGGGGTGTACTGTAATGAGATGTCATGTCTGGAGCTGAAAGAATAGTCTCTGTTATTCTAGGGTGTGTGTAGTCTCTGTTATTCTAGGGTGTGTGTGTGTGTGTGTGTGTGTGTGTGTGTGTGTGTGTGTGTGTGTATCTCCTAAGCCTTTGTTTGCTATTGTGATTAGCAGTTTGAAGTTCATTTCGGTCACAACTGATCTCCCATATATGAAGATATGAAATTTCTTACACCCATATACCAAGGTGAGGGCTTCTTTTTCAATCTGAGCATAGCTTTGTTATGTTTTGGTTAGAGCCGTGGACTTGGAGGAATAAGCCGCCATTCTCCAATGGATCATTGGATCATTGGATCTGAGGACACTTTTATGGGTCTTTTGCTGTCAAAGTATCTTAGTACAGGATCTTCCTTGATGAGGGATTTTAAGTCTTCAAACTCTTTTGTCAGATTAGCATCTCAGTACCCTTGTGTATGTTTTTTTTAGTAAGGTTTTCATGTTAGTGATCTATGTTGCCATGTTTGGTATATACTTGCCTACAACGGTCACCATTCCTATAAACCTTTGTACTCCCTCCTTGTCTGTGGGGGGAGGCATATTTGTAATGGGTCATATTCTTTCAGGGTCAATTTGCACCCCAATGGAGTCAATCTTTCTCCCCGATCAGTTAACTCAGTCTAAATTTGCATTTTTGCCTGTTTAGTTTCAGACTGGTGTACTGAGCCCTTTCCAGGACCTGTTTTAATCTCTTATCATGTCCTTCTCTAGTGCTTCCCCAAATGAGAATGTCATCAATATACAGTTTGATACCTGGGATTCCTTCAAAAATGTGTTGCATTGTCCTGTGGAAGATCTCAGGAGCCGATTTGATCCTGAAAGGCAATCTAAGGATGCAATAACACCCAAAGGGTGTGTTGAATGTGCACAATATGGAGCTACCTTTGTCTAAGGGGATTTGTCAAAACCCCTTTGGCTTCATCTAAAGTGGAAAAATACTTTGCCCTAGTCATGTCCCCGAAGATCTCTTCCCTGGTGGGTAAAGGGAAATGTTCTCTCTTGATGTACCTATTTAGTTCTTTTGGGTCCAGACATAATCTTAAGGAACCATCCTTCTTTTCTATAACTAATGAATTAACCCATTCTGTGGTTTCTTCAATTTTCTCTCAGGTCTCCAAGAGATTCAATTCCTCCCCTAATAGTTTCCTCAGTGTTTGAGGAACTTTACGGGGGCTATGTACAATGGGGTTGTTTTGTTCCACTAAGTGTATTTTATGTTCTACCTCTATCTTACTGATGGCCTGGAAGAATTCTAGGTATCTGTCTTCAATTGGTGTCTCATTTGTCTGATTTACCAAGTTTAGTCTTTGAATGAACCCTAAGGCCTGACATGTTCTCATCCCTAAGACTGGCTCCTTGTTCCCATAGACTACTAGAAGTAAGAGCTTCTTGGCAATTTTGTCATACCACCTCTAACTCACATTACCCCGGTGAGGTATTAATTCACCATTATAAGCTCTCAATTTTACCGGAATTTTAACAAGCTTGATTGTTTTTTCCTTAAGCTTTTGGAGTATCACATCCGAGATTATGTTAACCTGGGCCCCAGTATCTAACTTATATGTAACAGGAGTCCCATTGGTCTGTAAAGATATGATCCATTCCTTTTGTACCTGGATCTGGTTCTGTCATAATATCGATGAATAGATCCTCATTGGCACTGTCCTGGGAGCTGTAGTCTGTTTGCAGTTGTTACAGCTTCTTCTGGTCAAGCTGAGCCTGACGGCATACCTCTGCAAAATGGTTATATTTTCTGCAGACATTGCAACACTTTCCCATTGCTGGACATTGATATCTGTGTCTGCCGCCACACCTTGAACATTTCTCTGTTCTAGATGCACCTATCTCCTGTTCTTCACTCAATGCTTTCTGAATCCCACTGCCTCTGGCTCTTTGTTTTGGGGCTGAATATTTTTCCTCTTGGGCCCATCTGTTCTGATAGGGTCTCTCCCCATTATTTTTAACAGTCTTCCTTATGTTTTTGCCATCTCTCACTGCATCCACTACTGCATGTGCAGCTTTTCCTTCCAGTATTTGCATTCGAGCTTCAGTGACTGCTGCTGTCTGGGCCATGCTTACTGCTTTGCCAATGTTAGCTCACCGTCTTCAAGGAGTCTCTTTTGAAGTTGGCTGTCTCTTGTGCCCAGCACAATTTGATCTCATTTCAAAGATTCCGTCAGGGCCAGGGGACCAAAATTGTAAGACTGACTCATTATTTTAGGTCAGTCAAAACCTCTTCTATGGATTCCCCCTCCTGTTGCACTCTTAATTAATTAATTTATTTATTTATATTAAAACTTATATGCTGCCCCCTCCTGCCACAGGCATCTCGGGGCAGCTAACAACATTTTAAAAACATATTCAAATACACAGTAATAAAACTACAATTAAAACAACCTAAAAGCACATACCCACCCACCCTAACCCAACCCTATCTCCCTCGATAAAGGCTTGACAGAACAGCCAGGTCTTACATTGTCTATGGAAAGAGGGGAGGTTGATAGTCAAATGGACCTCCAAAGGGAGGGAATTCCACAGCTGTGGCGCAGCTACAGAGAATGCCCTCCTCATGGTGGACACCTGGGAAACCTGGGGGACCTCAAAGAGGATGCCCCCGGCTAACCTCAGGGGCTTATCCACAACCCGAAGGGTGAGGTGGTCCTGCAGGTAGGTGGGGCCCAAGCCATTTAGGGCCTTAAAGTTCAACACCAACACCTTAAATTCTGCACTGGCTGCTGGTAGGTTTCCAGGCTCAATTCAAGGTGTTGGTGCTGACCTTTAAAGTCCTAAATGGCTTGGCCTCGCCTATCTTCAGGACCGCCTCACCTTCTGGGTCCTGGAGCTACCCCTGTGGTCAGCTGGGAGCGCCCTCCTCAGGGTTCCCCAGGTTTCCCGGGTATCTGCTATGAGGAGGGTGTTCTCCGTGGCTGCGCCACGGCTGTGGAACTCCCTCCTGTTGGAGATCTGCTTGGCTGCTGACCTCCCCTCTTTCTGCAGACAATGTAAGCCCTGGTCGTTCCGCCAAGCCTTTCCCAAGGGAGATGGGTTGGGTGGGTTGGGTTGAGGGGGGGATGGGGTTTTACATTGTTTTAACTGAAATTATTATGGTTTATTTTAATGTTTTAATGTTTGAAATGTTTTAATATATTGTGAGCCATCCCAAGATGCCTGAGGCAGAAGGGGGCAGCATATAAATTGTAAAAATAAATAAATAAATAAATAAATAAAATTGGGCCCGGAAAACTATTGGGAGCCAGTGCAGACAGCGGAGCGCTGGTGTAATGTGCTTGTGTCAGCCCATCCCAGTCAGGAGATGGGCCACCACATTCTGTACTAGCTGCAGTTTCTGAACCAGCCCCAAGGGTAGCCCCACGCAGAGTGCGTTACAGTACTCCAGTCTCGAGGTAATAAAAGCATCAATGACTGTGGCCAGATCCGAGTCTGAGACATACGGCCTAAGCCAATGCACCAGATGTAACTGGCTGCCCTCTTTGCCACAGCTGCCACCTGGGCATCCAGGTGGAGCTCCGGGTGCAGGAGCACCCCCAGACTCTGGACTTGAGAAACCAAGGGAGGATGGACCCCATCAATGATGGGGGCCATCACTCCCTCGGCTTTCCCCACAACTATCACCTCCATCTTGTCAGGATTTAATTTCAGGCGGCTCGTCCTCATCCAATCCCCCACAGCTGACAAACACTGGGAAAGCACCAAGACTGCTGGACCTGAGTCAGATGAAAATGAGAGCTATAGCTGGGTGTCGTCAGCATATTGATGACACCTCACCCCAAACTCCCTAACGACCTCCCCCAAAGGCTGCATGTACACATTGAACAAGAGAGAGGCTAGAATGGAATCCTGTGGAACCTCACATGTGAGGCCCCAGGGGGAAGATGAGAACTCCGCTAGCACCACACGCTGGGTTCTCCCAGCCAGGAAAGAACTGAACCGTTCAAGAACAGTCACACGAATCCCTGCCCGGTCCTGCAGCCGAGTCACCAACAACTCATGATCAACGGTATCAAATGCAGCTGAGAGATCTAACAGGATCAACAGGGTCCAATGACCCTGGTCCAACTCACGGGAGAGGTTGTCAACCAAGGCCACAAGTGCAGTCTCGTGCCATAACCTGGACAAAAGCCAGACTGCAAGGGATCTTAGGTGGAATTTATATCTTTCATAAGTCTCATTGCTTCTGGGCATACAATACTGTTCAAATTTAGCCAGTACACTGGAAAGACTGTCTCTTTCCTCTTGGCTTAATTGCATGGCCTGGAAAACATTCACTGCCTCATGCCCTGCTACATGCAAGAAAATGGCTACCTTCTGAGCTCCTTTCTTGGCATGCAGTTCTGTAGCTTGCATAGATATCTGGAAGTCCTGCTTGAAGCACTTACAGGTCTCAGCCACCCCTCCTTTTATAGAAACTGCCTGAAGGCCTCCATTAGCTGGTTTGGCTCCTCTGGAGCTCCACCCCACTCCCTCTCCCTAGGGGAAGTCTAAGTGTCTTAAAGTAATCCTTACATATACCAGAGCCATTTGTCTCATTGATGCAAAAGACTCTTCTTTGAATGAAAGGTGGCAGCTTTTTAAAAATGAACAGCAAAGGGAAGGCAGCATATAGCGAGTAGCAATTCTACCATAACACCAAATTGAATACAGAAAGCCTTGTAAAGGGACATTGGAGTCATTGTGAATAGCTGACCAGGAACAGGCAAAAAGGCAACAGAATGCTAGGAAATATTGGGAGAAACTATATAAATCCATGTTGCACCCAAAGCTTTAGTACTGTGTGGCAGTGAACAACAGAAAATAAATCACTCCATAGATGCACTTTGATAGTTTACTTCTTCTGAAGTATCTGGTGTTGGACATGGTCAGTGATAGGATACTGGGCTAGATGGACAGTTGGTCTGACTCATTATGGGGGATTCTTACATTATTATAAAAATAAAGATTTCCTCCATAGATAGATAGATAGATAGATAGATAGATAGTTCTGGAATGTAATGTATAATCCATTTTGTCTCTATGAACTGGTGAACCTTGTGGAGTTTAACTTGAAATCTAGTGCGCTTGAATTTTCAGGGTCATACTAAAGCAATTAAACTGTGTATAATATTCATTTGGTGTGCTTTCAGTAGCACTTATTCTCGCATAGTTCAGCTATTCAGAAAGACTGAACACTTCCATAGGACTGATTCTGATTGACAGGCAACACCTTTACAGTACCTCAGCATGCCTCTCTGCCTGCTGTGAACAGCAAAAGGTAGGACTTGCTAATGTAGGTATTCAACAATCTCATGGAGCAGAATGGAGAAAAAACTTCTGCAAAGATTTCCACTTGGGGTGCTTTGTCCTGTTATTAGAGCTACCATTGGACCATTTTAAAATGTAGGAAGGGAGGCCCTTGGAGAAACTAAGTGATACAAGGAGGAATAAGTTAAGGAGGTTGGTGGGGATATGTGGAGGGGAGGGGATTATGGGGGAGAAAGTTGGTCTGTGAGAATCCGGCGGGGCAAAAACCAGGGGGGGAGGGGGGGAAAGGGCCATTGGGATCGTGATGGGCCGGGGCAAGTATGGTCATACTGGGAGGCAAAGGACAGCAGTTAGAAGGGACAGGTATTTGATTCCTGTTCCTTGGATAGGCCCCCAGGCAGATATGACAGGGATCGATATCAGGGGTACCCCTGGTCTGGGTCTGTTGCTGCTGAATACGAGGTCGGTCGGTAATAAATCAACGATGATCCGAGAGTTGATTTTGGATCGGCTGGCCAACCTCGTGTGCATTACAGAGACCTGGCTGGACAATGAGTCGGAGCCAATATTGGTTGACTTTGTGCTGACCGCGTACTCTGTACAGCATTAGCCCAGGACAGAGGGGCGGGGAGGCTGTGTAGCTGTTGTTTTTAAGGATACCTGGTCTGTGAGGCGGTATCCTGTTCAGACTATCATGGGCATGGAGGGGGTCCACCTTGTGTTTGATTTGGCTGGAGACAGATTAGGGCTGTTACTGATATACCACACACCTATCTGTATGGCAACATCCTTACACGCTCTAGCAGAACTGGTGTTGGAGGTGGTCTTGCGGTCCCTGAGGAACTTGGTCATAGAGGACTTCAATATCCATGCCGATGTCAGTCTTGGGGGAGCAGAGCGTGAATCCATGGACGCCATGACAACCATGGAACTGTCTCAGATGGTTAGGGGCCTGACACATGAGGGGGACCATACCCTTGACCTGATATTCTGCACAGGCCTTGAGGCGGGGGATCTGGTGGTGGGGGATGTGACAATTTTACCCCTGTCATGGACGGATGATTACCTCCTCCAGACTAGGCTCCTGGCACATGTCAGCCCCCAGAAAGGTGTAGGACTGGTTCGTTGGGTCTGCCCCCGGAGACTTATGGAACCAGAAAGGTTCCAGAATGCTCTAGCAGAATTACCTCCTGATTTCGATGACTGTTCGCTCGATGGCCTCATTGCTTTTTGGAACAGCTATTTGACTGAGGCCATTGACTGAACGGCCCCTAGGAGTCCACTTCTGGAATGCTGATGGCAGGGGTCACCGTGGTTTACAGAGGACCTGCGCTGGATGAAGCAGGATGGACGGCAGTTGGAGTGACAGTGGCTTCGGACTTGCACTGAAGCTGACCGATTCGGTCAGCTGACCGATCGCGGCCAGTTTAAGCGCGTATGCTGTGGCGGTGCGGGCAGCAAAGAAAGAATTCTTTGCTTCCCTCATTGCAGCTGCAAAGTCATGTCCAGCTGAGCTTTTCTGGGTGGTGCAGTGGCTGGTCAGTCCGGCTTCTCTCCGCCTGGAACTGTAATCTTCCAGTGCCCTCTGTGACATGTTTGCTGACTTTTTGCAGATAAAATCACTCAGCTCCATCACAACCTCAGTGCTGCAGTTGTGACAGGTAGTGAACGAGAGGTAGAGGAAGTCCTGTCATGTCAGTATTTGTGGGATCAGTTTCAGTGGGTATTGCCTGCTGACGCGGCAGATGTCCTTGGGACAGTGCGGGCCACCTGTTATGAATTAGATCTGTGCCTGTCCTGGCTGGTGAAGGCCAGCTGGGAGACATTAGGGTTGTTGCTGGTGGGGGTGGTCAATGCCTCCCTTAGGGAGGGCAGGGTGCCGAGTCGCCTCAATGAGGCGGTGGTGCAGCCTCTGGTCAAGAAACCATCTTTGAGTGTTGAATCCCCAGCCAGCTATCGGTCAATCCCTTAACCTTCCATTTTTAGGGAATGTTATTGAATGGGTGGTGGCCCGGCAGTTACAGGGGCATCTGGACCGGGTCGGTTTTCTTGATTCCTTGCAGTCCGGCTTTTGTCCGGGGTTTGGCATGGAGACTGCACTTGTGGCCTTGATCGATGACCTACGCCGTGAATTAGATCAGGGCAGATCATCTATTTTGATCTTGTTGGATCTGTCAGTGGCGTTTGATACCGTTGATCATGAGATGCTGGTGACAAGGCTGCGGGACCAGGTCGGGGTGAATGGGATTGTTCTTGAATGGTTCCGCTCATTCCTGGCAGGGAGAACTCAGCAGGTGGTCCTCGGGGAATATACATCTTCTCCCCGGGACCTCAGGTGTGGAGTCCCGCAGGGTTCTATTTTGTCCCCTCTCCTGCTCAATCTGTATATGCAACCCTTGGGGGAGGTCATGAGATGGTTTGGTGTACGATGTCATCAGTACGTTGATGATACACAACTTTACCTCTCATTTTCTGAAGATCCAGGCCTGGCAGTCTCAGTGCTTACCTGGTGTTTGGCGGCTGTGGGGGACTGGATGAGGGCAAATCGACTGAGGCTGAATCCTGATAAGCTGGAGGTGATGTTGGTTGGTAGGGCCGGGGTGGTGGTGGCTCCCATTATTGGCCGGGTCTGCCCCCCTCTGGCTGCTCAGGTTCGTAAGTTTGGGGGTGCTCCTCGACCCACAGCTCTGCCTGGATTGTCAGGTGGAGGCTGTGGCGAGGGGAGCATTTCACCAATTACATCTGGTGTGACGGCTTTGGCTGTATGTCTCCAACTCGGACCTGACAACCATCATCCATGCTTTCATTACCTCTTGACTGGACTACTGTAACGCACTCTACGTGGGGCTACCTTTGAAGATGATTCGGAGGCTGCAGCTGGTGCAGAATGCGGTGGCTCGTCTCCTAACGGGGATGGGTTGCCATGAGCACATTACACCTGTGCTCTGTTCTCTGCTCTGGCTGCCTATAGTCTACCGGGCCCAATTCAAGGTGTTGGTGATGACCTTTAAAGCCCTAAAATGGCTTGGGACCTGTTTATCTGCAAGACCACCTCAGGCACCGGGTCATTTCGCGGCCCCTGCGGTCGTCCGGGGCTGCCCAACTCGAGGCTCCCCGAGTATTCAGGGTGGCAACAGCAGGGAGGGCATTCTCGGTGGCTGGACCTAGGTTGTGGAACTCCCTCCCGATGGAGGCCCATTTATCCCTGGACCTCCCCTCTTTCTGAAGATCATGTAAGACCTGGTTGTACCGCCGGGCCTTCGAGGAAGGGGGTAGAGGGAGGTTGGGAGGGTATTTTTATTGGCTTTTAGTAATTTTAACATTATAATACTTTAGTTTTATGTATTTTATTGTATTTTTATATGTTGTTGCCGCTCCGAGCCGCCATTGTGCGGGGAGGATGCGGGGTAAATAAATAAATAAATAATTTTTAAAAAAAATGAGATTGCACAGGAAAAAGTTTAGGATGTACTGTCCAAGGGGAAGCATGGGGATTTTGAGGAAAAGGAATGTTCTGGAACAAGCTGCCTAGAGAGGCTGCAGAATCTCCTTCTCTGGAGGTTTTCAAGAAAGGAAGCACTGCTGTCTGTCTGAGATTCTTTAGGTATAGGGTATTTTGCCTTGGGCGGGGGATTGGAGGACTATATGATCTCTGAGATTCCTTCCAACTCTCCAGTTCTATGATTCTGAAAAAAGGAGAGTGGTCAGTTGTTGGGAGAGATGTATGTATTTCAAGGGGAATGGTCTTGGAAGAGAAAAAAGCAGCCATCTATGGAAAGGGCTCCATGTGAAAGGATCAGGTAAAAGGCATGGTGGATATTAGTTGGTCTGGGAAGGATGGCATGTCCATTCTCTTTGCAAAGAGCCAGATCAGTTTGTTTTGTGTTTTGTGGTCCATATCACCCTCCACTCCCTACTGGTGTGAAAAATCTATTTTCACTTGTTCGCAAAAGCATTTCAAATTAAATCTCATTATGAATCAAGGAAGATGAGAAGAGCTGTTTTGTATTTCTCTTGGATGTCACTGCTAATTTACTAGCCTTGCTGAACTGCACACTCACGCTTCTACTTCTGAATTCTTCATGACTAAAGACTGTTCCCTGAAAATTATGAATTTCTATATAAAAGTTTTTCCTGTTTGGCACAACAGGTATATCAATTTGGTATACCGATTCCAACAAATGCTGTTTTCCAGATGTCTCTCCACCAGTTACTCCAAGCTGTTAAACGCACAGTGCCCTCGTACTTGACACATACTTGACATGTAAACACTGCTTCAGAAATAGAATAAAAATTCTTGAGAAAATACGTCTAATAACGTTGGAGTGATAAGCCTTTAATGTTAGCTGTGAAACCAAACAACTGAATGGAAACTGTGTTAGCAACATGATGCCTGTGGTATAAAAAACACAAACAAAATATTATGGCTTGGATACAAGTTGACAAAGTGTGCATGCGTGTAATTGTGTGGACCTCTGTGTGGGTCTATGTGTGTTTTTGCACATAAGGCAGCTAACATTACATTGTTTGGGGATTATTGGTAATTAAAGGAAGGCTTCCAAAATTGTATGGCTGGGTTTTAAATATGATTTACTGACTTCGGATAGTCTGGGAATGCCAAAGACACTGTTGGTTTCTGTCATAAATACAAGTTGATATTTGTGTGAAGCTTCCTTCATATGGTTCACTGTGGAGGAAAGTGGAACTGATTTAACACTATGGAGCCATTGAACTTTCTGCTTTCTTTCTTCCCGTTATGCGTACACCTTTGTAAGAAATGAGTAATGGTTTTGTTTCTTGTGCTTGACTCTACTGAATGATCTACATTCAGGAGAAATGGTCCCCTGTGGAAATAACAGTTATTAATTTCTAACACCAAGGCTAAAAAAGTCTTGATACCATGACGATAAAGAATAATGTGGTTAGAATCACTGTGGTGTAGCATTTACTCTGACTTTTTAAAATGTTAATTTAGTCTCTTAATTTGACCTCCTGTAAGGCACTTTATAAAGCAATGAATAAAAATGGAAAGGGTAATATATGAATGCTTCATCTTTCTAATGAAATAGGATTTCCTTTGTGATTCAACTTAAATCAGTGCAGGACTACTACTATCTTACCTGACTTCCTAATAGGAAAGAGATTTTTTTCTACTGTTAAACCATTTATTACCAAACCTTTTGCCTGTGTGACCTCATTTTGAGTCTTAAATATAGTCCCAAGACCCAGACAGCAACAAAGACATGTAGAATATATCTCTGGTCAGTGGGATTGACTGCAACCCCATCTGCAGATGGTGTATTTCCACTTGGCATCACATTCCATAATTTGGGAGCCTCTTTGGGTGTTTTTAGACAAGTGTCTCCCCACCTATTACCCACCAGTCACTCACCCATCATGCATGTTACAGGGCCGCATTGGCACCCTATGCAGCCCTGCAACATGCATGATGGGTGGGTGACTGGTGTTTAATAGGTGGGGAGGTGCTGTCTAAAAACACCCTTTGTTAAATCTGACTGTTAATTTTGACATGATTGATTAATTTTTATTGATGTCCGGAGCCAAATTTTGACATGATCTTTTCTACCCTCTGGATTGAATTCTACCTTTGCTTGAGACCCATGTCATAATCAGTTCTGATCTGTTCAGAAGCAATACTTTTCCTCCCAGGTTCTCACAATGCAAAACTGAATAGGCCAAATATTTTCTTAGTGTAAGTCAGGTAAATTGCCCTTCCCTCAGTACCATCTTCTGGAACTTCATCCACACTAGAAGTCATGGGGGAAGGTGACCTCTTACTGTTGAAATCCAGGAGTGAACAACAGGGGATGGATTGCCCCATTGTGATCTGATGGGTGCTTCTCCCAAATGACTGAGATTGGCCAGTGTTGGAGACAGAATGCTGGGCTCAATGGACAATTGGTCTGACCCAGTATGGCACTTATGTTTTTAAGCCACTGTTTGTTTTGTAGAAGGGGCGCTATTGAGGGCCCCTCCTCACTTCCAAGATTTCAGATAGACTGCCTTCAGATGTGTGCTTGTTCCTGAGCTTTGTTGAGCCTCATCCATGTTCAACAGCCTGCCTGTCTGCTTGCTCTAGTCCTAAACTCTGTTTCTCCTGTTGTTTTTCTACCAGTCTCTGCTTGAGCCTTTTGTCACCAGTTTCTTTGGACTGACCTCCTTGTGGCCTTATGGTTTGCTTCTCAGTGCTGATTCTTGGTTTGCCACTCTAACTTATCGCTTGGCTTCAGGTCTGATCCAGCCTTGACCCCACTGTGGTCCTAATCCTGTTAAGAATAGTCACAACATGGAGTCTTACATCTTGTCCTTCATAGTTCCTCAGGACTAGTTCCCATTGTCCTTAGTTTCTGGCCAAGATATGCAACTGGCAGCAGCCCAGTCTTGGAAGAAATAATGGATCACCTACTGAGGTTAAAATTCCTCCAATGACTCTAGTAGGTAGGTACTGGACCAAGCCCATGTGTATATTTCAAGACTTTTGAGGGGCCTTCAGGACATGAGCTTGAAATGTTTATTTACCAAACCACACCTTTCCATGCAAAATAAAAAATTAAATAAAAGTATAGGCAGAGAAATTCTTTATGGACTAGGGTTTTTAACTATGCTTAATTAAAGAAAGACTAAAGTTGCTAAATTCTATCTGCTACCTCCACCAGCACTGGTTTGGGTTTGGTGGCTCTCTTGATGCATACATGTTTTAAGAGTGGCTGATCCAAAGCATGTGTACCCAGGGACAATACTATGTAGTCAGTGATCACATGGTCACCAACACTTCTGGTGGCTCCATAAGATCCACAATGACTGCCATACCAAGCTAGACCATCTTCAGCTGATTAATCTGGATAGTGCTGTCTATGCCAGGAGGCTATGTCCATTTGGGATTTGCCATGAACAAGTGCCACATCAGAATCAGGCCCCATAAATGCATTGGAAACACTCATTCACAACACAGTTCATATTAGCATCAGCACATTTACTCCTTGTAACTGCAGATTTAACTTTCATCACCGCTGAAAATGGTTTTGGTTGAGTAATAAATTTCCTGTTGTTTAGAACAGTGTTCTAACTCTTTCTTTATATCAGCAGAATTTTTCCATTAATGTACAACCTTGTATTCAGTGGGGACTAAGTAATATGCCATGTGCACTGATTTTCAGTCTGTTAAAATATTACACGTTTTATATTTTTCAAGGAACCAAAGGAAATTCAATTATTTCTTTAAGTATCATTATTTCTGTATCAAGAACCATATGTGAATTCCTTCTCTGCTGTTTGTTGTAACATATGGCTGAAAAATAATATAAAATTGGGGACTTAATTGGACTAAATGTTTGGCAAAGGGGCTGCATCTGCTTTAAGGAAAATTCAAATGTCTTCCATTCCAACGACTAAGTGGCCTTACAGAGTGGGAAAACAAGATGGCTATCAAAGAGATGTTGATCTAGGAAGGTAAAAGGTGCTACCTGCGGTCTGAATCTGATAGTCCTTATATTGGCATACCCATTGAAGGCAGGAGTTACAGCAGCATAAATCTCACTAAGGAGAGCTCAATATTGGGTCAATTGTTTGGAAGTCAGAAGGAATCTAATCATTGTTCCCCAGTCACTGACTTTAAGAATGCTTGGTGGACCAGATTCCAATGGCGTTATGCTTTGCTGGGAAAAATTGCTCTGTGCTTCTAAAGATCGGAAGAAAAACTGGGGGAAGGAGTCTAACCTTCTGGATTGGCTGGGTGACAGGAGAGCTCCTGGAACATGGAACCTTGCAGATGGTAGAGTCATAATTGGCACTGAAGCGAAAAGCATATTAGGAGGCCATTTAGATTAACAGGAAAGTAGTAAGCAAGCGGAAGGGTAAGGCTTATAAGATTTGGTTATATTGTTTTATGCTACGGTTTAAATGAAATAGGGACCATCATTACCTGGAAAACACAGCAGCTGCAAGGAGCAACTGCCAATGAGTGTCAGCAGGGAGAATCAGAGAGATACAAATTGAATTCCCTTCCCCATCTTCTCTGGCCAGGTTGCTTGATGTGTGTGTGTGTGTGTGTGTGTGTGTGTGTGTGTGTGCATTCAGAATTTGTAATTTTAGCTCCTATTTATGGAAGAAGATTGAAGAGAACAGCCAGGCAAACTAAGCCAGCTTTAAAATATCTAAACCTTCCCTCCAATGACCTCATAGAACTCCAAGTCCTTTCCACCAACATCTGAAATTCTTAGCATTTATGGTACATAGCTTAAAGTTGAGTTTTTGAGTATGTAAAACTGCTTTTCACTTGCTGGCATGTACAGTCACACTGTCCCATCAACACAGGGATGTCCTCAGATTTTGTCTTGGGTGCTCCCTT
Source organism: Sphenodon punctatus (assembly GCA_003113815.1). NCBI lineage: Eukaryota > Metazoa > Chordata > Lepidosauria > Sphenodontia > Sphenodontidae > Sphenodon > Sphenodon punctatus. The sequence continues at coordinate 1,746,898 of QEPC01005976.1, forward strand.
TGTCCCTCTGTTGCAAGTCCCAGTGAGAAGCCTGCCACACAAGTGGATACAGTGCTTCTCTTACCTACTACTCATCTGAGCTGGGGAGGAAGGAAGAAGAGTGCGCCTCCAGCCACTCATAATATAAGCACCACTGGTCCTTCCAGTGTGGCTAGAGTTTGACCCATATTTCTGGGGGTGGTACAGCGGTGTTCACCCTGTCCAGTGGATGATCCGGCTCTGCATACACGTCAAATCATTTTAAAAAAGTAGATGTCTCGTTACCATCTTTTTCCAGATGAGGAAACCAAGGCATAGAGATGTGAAGTGACTTACCCATGATCACATCTTCAGTGACAGCCTGGTGGAAGTAGAACGGAAGGCCCCCAAACTCCCAACCTCATTATATTTTGACTGAACTGCGCTGTCTCACTATAAGTGGATAGGTTCATGTATTTGTTTCTTATCTGGTCCTAATTCAATATTTATTTGTGAGTCAGTGGTATCAGCACAATCTCCAGCTTCCCAAGAGTCCCTTCTATAACCATTTCTGGGAACATTAAAGAAAAGGATGGGAGACTGCCGGCTGCGAGTAAATTAATGGGTTACCTTATATCTATCTCACTTGACTAACATAAGGTGTTAGTACATCAGGTGTAATTCTAAAGTCAGAGGGGAATCATACTATATTCAGATGCGACTTTTATTGGGATAAAGTTTAGTCGTATCACTTAATAAGACTAATTCCAAGGCTAGGAGATTTTGGGATTCAATGTCTGGGTTTGAAACTACTGACATGGGGCCAAACGTCCTTTACATTTACCTGAAATCTGAAAAAAATTCATGTTCCAGTGGAGTTGCTCCAGATTTTTTTTGGTGAAAGAGAGAGGCAAATTGGGTCACTGTGGGTGTTAACACAAGTGATAGCAGACTGCCACTGTCAGAATTCAATCTGGACTGTTGGCAACCCGAGCAGGATCAGGTCTTGCCATGGAACAAATGTTTTGGTCTCTGAGATCACAGCCCAGGCTAGCTGCTAACACACCCGGGGGGAACTCCAGAGCAAACATCTGGAAGGGCTCCTGCAAATGTGACGGTGGCCCATGGGCCAAAGTGGGCCTATGCTGGCCACCATCACATTTGTTTACACCCTGTGTCATCTTTATGACTGGCTATTAAAAAGAATATTCAATAGACAATGGCTAGACGGAAACTCCAGCCTTCAATGTGAATTGTTGTCTTTTTTAATGGAATCTCATGCCCTTACAAAATAAAAGACTCTCCATTATAGCAATTATCTTTCTTTATTCTTCTGGAAGACTGACAGGGATCCCCAGCCTTACCATACAGAATCGTAGACCTGCAGGTTTGGAAGAGAACTCCAGGTTCTTCTAGTCTAACTCTCTGTTCCATGGCAAGATGTCCTTTACCTACAGCTTCTCAGACAGATGTTTGTTCAGCTGTTTTTTAAAAAATAAATCTTTGGAAGGAGATTCCACAACCTCTTTAATCAACATATTCTATTGCCTAATTATTCCTACAGTTGGGAAGTTTTCTCCAATATGTAACCAACTCTACCATGCTGCAATTTGAGCCCATTCCCTCTTGTGCCGCCTTTTGTGGCAAAGGAGAATAACTGTTTTAAAATTGCTATTGTGTCCCCTCTTAGTCTTCTTTTCTCTAGACTAAACATTTACAGCTTCTTGTGCCTTTTCTCTAATTGGCTTGTCCCTTCATTATCTTCATTACTTTCCCCTGAGTACTCTCTCATTTGTTGACATTGGGTGTCTTTAGATGGACGCCTGCTCTGCTCCTGCTCCGTCCCACCTCCGGATGGCCCATCTGTTTAGAGGCAGGCCACCCAGGGATGAGGTGTAGCAGGAACATTCAGAAGCACCAGGAGCAGAGCGGGCCACCTGAGCCCAGAGTACTAGCCGGGGCGGAGCAGCGGTCTATCTAAACGACAGATGGCCACTGCAGTTCTGCTTCTGGTTGCAGGTTTCCCCAGCAACTGCCATAGAGCTGTGGGCAGAAGTCTAGAGCAGCTGCTGATCTGCCCACAACTCTATGGTGTGGGAGGGGAACATGCATGGGCAGAGTGCAGGCAGCGGCATCCGTTTAAACCCGGCGCCACCAAAGCAGACCCAGGGTGTCCACCCCTGGGTCCGTCTAAAAACACCCATTGCTCTTGAAGTGTAGTGCCCAAACTTGAACAAAATACTCCAGATGGGCATGAAGTAAACTCCCATTTCTCTGACTGGTCTGGGAGATGCACAAAGTTTTCAGATAACTGGGTGTCCATATAAATAGGAGTCCTATTAACATAGGGCTAAATGAGATACAAACTGTGGATTGGGAGAACTGAGATATTCCAACAGCCAGTTAAGTAGCGGAGAGTTTACTATATATGAGAGTTACTCTTTAGAAAATTTCAATATGCTTTATTTATTTTTTAAAATGAAAAAAATTACCTCATAACATTATAAAGTTAAACAAAGCTTGGATGGTTAAAATGCTGGTTGAAATAACTAACTGCTGATGTTTTTAAAAAAAATTAATTTGAGAAATATTTGAGTTTTAGAGATAATCAATGAAATCTGAGCAATTTTGGTGGAGACAAGAGAAGTAACACAGGAATGAACCTCCATAGGAAATAGGTATTTCAAGAGAAACTAAAAATCAGGTCTGGTTTCAATAGGATTTCTGATAGAGTGGATTGTTTGCAAAGGTGGCTGACTTCTCTCGGGCATACAAAGGGTGGCCCAATCCTGGAATGGTGGCCAAGGTAGGGAGTGATACATTAAAAGGATCCTTCCTGCTTTTGAAACTAGAAGTTGTAATGAACATTAATTGTGAGCACTCTTGCATGCTTTGGCTCCAATTTAGCCTCAATCTAAATTAGCTAAAGTCTATGGGCTTGATTTATTGCATTTGCAACGGTCGCACTAAAGGAAGGTAATTCCTTCTGAAAATGCCACATGCAAGCAGGAACAGGAAACCAATTAGGAATCTGGGGATGATAAATGGGCATTTTTACCAGCAGTTTACTTAATATCCCCATTAAATAAGCCTCTTTGCATTTATCATTTCATTGTCCCTCAGTCTATAAGGTTCTTTAATTGCTGCCTAAATGAGCCCTGTGTTTCAGTCCAAATTTAATCTTGGATCGGGAGAGAGATATCCTTTCCAGTGCTAGGCTGCCCAGCTGCCAAGAACTGTCAGAAATGATCACATAACTTTTCACATTTCTCACAGTCTCATTGGAGAAATGTAAGATTGACAGAAAAAAATAACAGGCCTTAGTTTTTTTTAAAAAATTGTAAACTGTAGCACAAGCAGTCCTTTTCCTCAATTGCATTTCCTGTATTATTATTATTTTTTAAAGTTACCCTAAAAATAGATTGAAGCTGAAGCGTTGGCTGGTTGTTTTTCGTTTTGGAAAAGTTACCATCGGTGGAAGTAGATGTGTGGCAGAACTAATGAAGTGTTACAGAGTTTGTGCAGCAAACACTTACTGGATGGCTGGGACTGACTGTATCGGTTGCTGAACATGTGATTTGTGAGTGGAACATGGCATCTCAAGGCTAAATGGTAAAAGAAAATGATAAAGAATCCCAGAGCTGTGGCCTCAACCTGCCCTTCTTTTTTTATTTTTCCTGTAACGCTATGTTTTTGGGCCTGGGAGTTGGCCTCCTGGGAACAATAAATGAGTTAAATCCTTGTGGTGTTTATTTTATTTTATTATCACAAAGGCCTCCCCTTCAGCCTGGAACTCCAATGGGCTCTTGCAACATATGTGGAATTCAAAGGGTGACCAACCCTTCCCTGAAATCAAATTTTGGAGATGGGATATCCCTCGACATTTAGAGGGAGATTACTGCTAAGCTCTGTTGGACTTTCACCTGGGTGGTCCACACTCCAGACCGCCCTGCCAAATGCGCAGACATTAAGGACATTACCCGAAGCCTCACATATTTCTTTAGCAAACTGGGAGAGAGAAGTGGGCCTATGGAGGAATGTTCCCTAAATGTTCATTCAAAATTAATTTTCCTAGTGTCAGAAGACTATGGTGTCTTCCTTGGTATGAAGAGCAAATAATTGCAAGTGTAACGCAAATTCTGCTAAGTAATTGCGTGCCTCACCAAGGAACAGTACTGTGTGCAACGGGGAGCTTGCCCTCCCATAGCTATCCTGACTGCCTTGAACAGCAGATAGGCCACTTCCCCTGCTACTGCACCGGATGCTTGTGGGTGCCTGGCCAGAGTCCCTCAGAAGCCAGCCAGATAAGGATGTGGTTGCAAGGAGCAGAGGAAGTGCAACACTGCAAAACAAGTCTTGTATGGTGCTCTCATAGGCACCTGTAATTGAGTGTACCACTCCTATAAGGAAGGTGGCAGCCTGGCTGATCAGCTGACCAGGAGTATATACAATGGAAGCACAAATGGCTGGAGGGTCAGGAGTGGAAGAGATTCCAAAGGGGAGACCAGACCAGACGAGACCTCTAGAAAGAAGACCTGAAGGTAATCTCCTTGCCACAGGGGAAAGAGATCGCTTTGTGCTTTGTTGGAAAATGCCCTTGGAAAAGCAACTGTTTGTTTGGCAGAAGCCCTTGTTACTGTGAGGAGAAGACACTGTTTTATCCAAAGTACCTCTAACTGCAGAAGAGAAGAAACTTTGGTTCAAGGACCTGTACTGTGGGTATGAGGCTGTCACATATCCTCACTAGATGAGATAGATTTTAGCTCTCTGGGAAGCTCAATTGGAGGAGTTTGGCTGTGTGGACCAATCCACTTTATTACAGCCTCCTCCTACACCTTTCTTCCCTGCCCTGGGTTAATCTTTGGAAGAGGAAAGTCAACCTGGTTGTCCTGTGAAGTTGTGGACTGATCCAGCCAGGACCTGCCCCATGCCAGAATCCTGGAGATTATGGGACCTAGGTAGGCATCAACTTACCCTGCTGCAACTGGCCTGATAAGGCAATCGCTGGGTCTGGATAGAGCTTCTGGAGAAAGCCAGGGGTTGGGGTTCCTATTGTTGACACTGCACAGATACATACCTCCCAATATTTCCTGCAACCAAAGAGGGACAAGCCCTGCCCTGCCTCCTTGGACAATAGGCTCCACCCCTTGCATATTTTAAGCTCCACCCCTTGGATATTTTATGCACACACACACCTCAGCATTCTAAGTGCATAAAGAGGGACAGTGGTTCTCTCTGCTTATCACCCCGCTTAGATTCTTCTCATGTCATCATTTCCCCATTGTCCTCTCAAGTGTTTTTCCTGGAAAGCAACCCACTTGAACACCTGTCTTTTTGTCTCTTTTTCTTTTGAAAGAGGAACTTTGACCCCTGAAAGAGGAGCAGTGGGATTCTGCATCCAAAGAGAGACTGTCTCACCAAAACAGGGACTGTTGGGAGGTATGCAGATCTTTAAATGACATCAAATATTGGTCTGAAGGATTCTAGAATCCAAACATTTAAATTTAAATGTTAACTAAGGGCATAGGAGCTAGTGAGCTTTTGAAATAGAGAAGAGCAAACCTAGCAATTGCTATTCCACAATCATAACTTTTATTGTTGGTTAAATACTAGAACAAATGCTAAAAGAAAAGAGATCATTATGCTGAGGATATAAACCATGGTCTCTACATAGTAGAGGCTTGAAAATAATATATGTGCATGTTCTACATAGATATTTGATTGGTCTTTTTCTTTCTTTAAAAATAAATAAATAAATTACAAACTAGCAAACTATAGGAAGTAGGGAAAATGCAAGATCTGGCTCACAAAATGCTTTCCTCAAAAGGAACTGGATTCGGTTTAGGTATGATCACTGTTAGGCATTCTGAAAATTGGGTGAAGGACTATTAAAAAGGGTAATGAGATAACTCAATTGAGTTGAATAGGGGTTTAGTGGGATACTGGGTCCAGTAGTTTAAAGTTCATCTTAGTTTACCATTTTCATTAAAGATGGAAAAGTGGAAGTGATTAGAAAGTGAATGGGATTTTCAGGTTAGTGTTACTGCTATTGTTGGTGGCAGTTGTGGTATTAGTACATGGTGCTTTACAAAATGATAACCCCTGTTATTGAGGGTGTTCGTCCTCCATTGATTCCATCTGTGTGGAGCTTGTGGGTGCTTCTGGATTCTCAGCTGTGCTTTGACTCTCAGGTGTTGGCTGTGGCGAGGGGGTGCCTTTTGCCAATTACATCTGGTGAGAAGGCTTCACCCATATGTCTCAGACTCAGATCTCGTCACCTCAAGACTGGACCATTGCAATGCGCTCTATATGAGGCTGCCCTTGGTGATGGTTCAGAAGCTGCAGCTAGTGCAGAATGTGGTGGCCAGTCTGCTTGTTGGGATGGATCGCCGGGAGCACATTACACTGGTGCTCTGAGCTCTGCACCGGCTGCTTATTGTCTTCTGGGCCTGATTCATGGTGCTGGTTCTAAACTTTAAAGTATTGTTACCCTGAACCTTTGGGAAAGGCTGTGTTAAAATTCCAAATAAATAAATAAATAAAGTTCACCTTCACAACAACTCTGGCTCTGAGAGAATGGCTCTGAGAGAATAGCACCCGATCAAGCACTTCTAAAGGCCACAAATCCCATTCACATCGGTGAATCAAGGATGGTTCTTTTCCTTAATTTTGTGGTACTACTCAAAGTCAGAGAAAGGAGAATATTCCATTTCTCTTTGCTCCTGATACATGCACAAGAGAGCAACCGATGGTGTAGAGTTGGCTATGCTGACTTCAATACCTGAGGATTTTGCCATGCTGGGGGAACTCTCAGCTGCCCTTCTAGGTAATTTTTCCAGCTAACACAAAGCAACCAGACCTGAGTCCTAACATTGCCAAGCTCAATATTTATCTGCAATAAAAATGCTAAACCACAGATATTAATTTATCTTATCCACCATGTAGAATAATAAAGAAAAATGAGATATTTGTGTGATGGAGAGGTGTGGGAGAGATGAGAGAGGGCTGAATAGAGGAAGGGATTGTTTGTATTTCATTATTTTTGCCCCAAATTCTGCACCCTCTCCTTTGGATACAGAGAGACTTTGAAAAGTTGGGGTTGCCATGGTACCACTCCTTGGGATGCCAAGGGCTCTTATGGGGTAGAGGTAGAGAGAGGGACTGTGCTGCATTCCATGTGCAGTTTGAGGACAGAGACTAGCAAAAGATGGGGAGGAGACATGGGGTATTTTTAAATGTGATGGGCAAAAAGCCCGCCATGCTTAAACCCATCCTGGGTTGAGTCCCCTCATTCCAGGCTGGGGTAAGCCCCACTGCCGAACAAACATTCAGGCAGTCGGGGCTGGGGAGGGGGCAAGGAGAGGGCGGGGAACGTGTGGACATGGGTCCACATGGCCCTGCCCCTGTGCTCCTTATTGCGGCCCGCCTTGCCTCCTTCCTGACGGGCGGGTGCAGCGGCCTATCAGGCCACCACACTCGCTTGAAACTGCTCTGGCCATGGTCTGGTGTTAGGTGGAGCAGCCCATCAGATGTGATGTCCCGCTCTACCACAATCTAGAGTTGCCTACCCTGGGCCATGGCAAGGCTTACCATGGGATGTGCGCTGGCCGGGAGCCCAGTGAACATTCTGTGGTAGCCCTGCCACATTCTGGGGTAATGTCTGCCCTGGCCCATGGTGAACATCTGGTGGGGCCAGAGCAGACATGACACCCTGGCCCGTGGCCACACTGGGGCAAGTGGACCATGGGCCAGGGTGTCACGTTCTACCACAATCTAGAGTTGCCTACCCTGGGCCATGGCAAGGCTTAACATGGGATGTGCGCTGGCCGGGAGCCCAGTGAACATTCTGTGGTAGCCCTGCCACATTCTGGGGTAATGTCTGCCCTGGCCCATGGTGAACATCTGGTGGGGCCAGAGCAGACATGACACCCTGGCCCGTGGCCACACTGGGGCAAGTGGACCATGGGCCAGGGTGTCACGTTTGAAAATACCCATGGCTGGACAATCCAATATATGTGCACTCTCTGGTCTTTCCTTCCTGTGATGTATTTGTGAATGTGAAGAAAGCATTCCATTCTTGTCCCATTAGCATTCCCTACTGCTCAGCTTATACTACTGTTAAAGCATCTAGAGAGACTGTAGTTGCTGTGTTGGTCCCAAATTTAAGAGACAGAGACATTAAGTAATCCAGATATCTTTGATTCAAAAGTTGGTTAGAATATAGCAATTTACAAGCCCTTCCTCAAGCATGTAAAAAGTCTGAGCTATAAGCTGAGCAAATACAGGACAGGCATATATATGAAAGCAACCATTTAGGAGAAAGCTCTTAGGAAAAAGTCATTAGCATTTCAGACATTTGAATACAACAAGGGAGACACCAAGTATCTAATGGTAAACAAAATAAATGCAGGTCAGGATATATACACATGATCAGAAACACTAGGGAGGGGTTAGTAGAAAAAGAGATTCAATGAGGAAAGGCAGTTAGCATTTCAAAACATTTATATACAAGCTGGGGATTACAGCAGATATACATGTAAACAGAAAGCTGCCTGTTACATGCTTCTATAGTGGCTTATGAACCACTTACGATAATTACACATTTCTGTAGTGGCTTATGAAGACCAAATCATTGTTTAGTTCATCTTAGGGTGTCCGTTAGAGAGTTATAGATTTTACTTCCCAGGCCTGTCTTTTCAAGGTGTTGTACAGGTTTCCCTTCAGGACAAGGGTGGAGAGATCTAAAACTGAGTGGTTGCTCTGGGAGAAAGGAACACCCATAGCTGAGCAAATGCAAATTATACCCACAGAAGGAAAAATGGGTTGGATTGCAAGTTCATTGGAGCAGGATCCTTGTCATCTTACTTGTTCTGTAAATTCCCATGTGCTAATACAGTGCTCTATAAAAATAGTAATGCAATAAAAAAGTGGCTTGTCAAGTGACACAAAGAGACTGCCTATTATTGTCTGGACTCTGGCTATTTTTTTTTTCTTTGCAGCATAGCTGTTATGCTGATGTTGGTCAGAAAACTATGAAAAATGTAGACTAGCAGAAAAATAACGATAGAAATTGCATGCATATTTACTTTACGTGCATCTCAAATAAAATGTCTGTAATTCAATACTTTGTACTAGATAGCCTAAAAATCTCTTTCCTTTGTGTGAAACTAAATGTGAAGATGTTTGGAGAAAAATAACCAGCCTATGCCATTGCACAGCCAAAACATAATTAAGGGAAAATGCTAATAGCCTTTACATTCAGGGTGACATTAGGGGTTAAGAGAGCATATGTATTATGTCTGGATTTCGATCCTAAATTTAAGACTCAATCCAAACAATGTAACCTCATAAAAGTGATGAATAATATAAGAAATCCCTTTACAGTAACATATCTTTGTCTTTGGGAATGTAACTGCCATTAATTTGTAACAGCACATACTGGCACCTTTAAATGAGTATTTTCCAGGATAACAGTCTGGCTAAAGGAATATAATGAGAAAGCTATTTCTTGCACTTATTTTTTGAAACCGATGCCTGAAACCAAACCAGACTTCAGCAATGAATGTTTGGATTAAATTCATATAGACTTGCATTGTTTGGAAGGGTTGGGTATATTTTTTTAAACTATTCACCTACCCTTTGGGCACCTGTTGTGTTTAAAATTAATACATGGTTTGATAACTAACTAACTATGAAATGCACCTATTATTGTGCTCTCATTCAATCAATTATTAAACACATTCTTAGGTGTTAGGTGTTTCCTCTTACACCTATATTTGCATTAAGCATGAAATTCACTAAGATGTGGAGAGCAGATGCAAGGACCCTTGCTTTACTCCTCTGCAGAAATGGGATTGGACACAACCTATATTCCATATAGGCTGTTGCTGTAGGAGCGAGCTGTGGGCAGCTTCTGGATTGGTAATTAAATCTGATTCAAGGCATGTGAAGTTAGTGCCTGTGCTAGTAATTAGCACCAATTAAAGAAAATATAATCTACTTCCACAGAGGACTATTGGTAGTCAAAACCTCACACATGGTCTTTTTATATGAGACGGGTGGGGGAAGGATGGTCTGCGGTCAGTGTGTGGGGCAGGTGTGGGGGGAGTGCTTCAAATGAGCGGCCCCGCGCATGGCCTCCCTGTCTATGCACTGCCCACCCCGTCCCCACATGGGGCACTGGTGGGAGGTGGTGAGTCATGGAGAGCACACCCCCATGCACCAATTCACATGCACGCTCCCCCATGTGGACGGTGGTGGGTGTCCATGTGTGGGGACATCTCACGTAAAAGCACCCAGACAGAGTCTGGAAGGCCCATAGCTACTAGTCTATCTTTTGGTTCTCCATTATGGCCCACATCATTATGTTATAAGGGACCCATGTTCACTGTTGCAATAGGGAAAATGCAATGAACATGAATTCCTGCATATTACCTTAACACTTCATAATATTTAATGGGGGAAAAGACTCTGGCCCTTTTTAAATGGACCACAGCGTGGATGTGGGTGTTGGTGTGCACCACGGTCCATGTGTGGTGGGTGGGGGGAAGGTGTAGATGGGCACACCCCCATCTACACCCACATCCACTTATCTACATGCACGGAGCAACCACCATTTTCGCTGGTTGCTCTGTGTGTGGGGGATGGGTGGAGGTGGGCATGCATGCATGTGTGTGGGAGCGTACATGCACGCAACCCACCCCCCAACTGCACATGAACACCCAGATTTCTGGGTATTCATTCGTGGGTGCTGCCCGTAAAGAAAGGACCTCTGATTCCCATTGTATATATGAGGAACTAAAACACACAGAGACAAACAGCATGATCCTCTGACTGTTTAGTGCTGGTGCTAGCCCTTGGCACTGGTTTGAGTACTGTTCATTTCCATGGGATGGTTCCATGGGATTTGTGCTGGGTCCAAGGGCTATTGCACTGGTACTAAGCAGCAGGAAGGGGTTCACCCAAAGTCACACAGAAGGCCTGTGGCACAACCCAGATTTCACAAACTCCAGGCTATCACCTAGCCACCACTGGATTATACTTCTCACCTGTCTATTAAATGGAACAGCAGCTGTTGATCTGCTGTGGATTCCATCCTCCTCCATTGCTCCACACCATCTTGTAGCAAGCCTGAATACTCAGGCTATGTGTGTTTGCATGTCTATGTCAATAACGGAGAATAGAAAGGTTTAAAATCAATACTCATCTCTCTCAATTTGATGCTTTTCCTCTTTGTTTATTGGGAATATAGAATGATAAAATGCTTAAATTTGCCGATTCCCCTGTTTTTAATAAAATAATGCAAAGAGTATTGATTTGAAAACAAAGAGCTCTCATTCATCTAGCTTGGCTTTACATTGGGATTTGTCTTACAGGTTGCTTTATAAATGTCATAAGCTGTTTTCTCAAGTTTAATCGCCATTTTCCAGTGTTTGGTATTCATCAAAGTGATGTAATAGAGGACCAAAAAATTATTTATTTATTAACAGCACTTATATCCCACCCCTTCTGCTAACAATAATAAAAACTAAGTTTTTAATATAATTTAAAAACTAAATATAAATACAAATATAAAATACAAAATAAATAACAGGCTAAATAAAACAAAAAATAAAACAATCCATATGGGGGACGTAAAAGAAGAAAACAAAAAATAAAAAACCCCAACCACCCTAAACCTCACCCCCCCCCCCCTTTCCTCATCTCCCTCACCAAAAGCCTGGCAGAACAGCCAGGTCTTACACATTCATCGAAAGGAGGAGAGGTCCGGGGCCACCCAGGCCTCTGCCGGAAGGGAGTTCCACAACCTTGGTGCAGCCACTGAGAACGCCCTCTCCATAGTCGCCCGCCGAGCAACTCGTGGGAATTCGAGAAGGGCGCTCCTGACAGACTGCAGGGGCCGATCCAGAGCATGGGGAGTGAGGCGGTCGTGCAGGTAAGTAGGGCCAAGATCGTGGAGGGCTTTATAGGTAAGCATAAGCACCAACACCTTGAATTGGGCCCAGAAGACTATAGGCACTGGCAGCCAGTGCAGAGAACGGAGCACCAATGTAATGTGCTCTTGGCGACCCGTCCCTGTAAGGAGATGGGCTGCCGCATTCTGCAACAGCTGCAGTCTCCGGACCATCACAATAGGTAGCCCCACATAGAGTATGTTACAATAGTCCAGTCTTGAGGTGATGAAAGCATGGATGATAGTGACCAGGTTAGAGTCCAAGACATATGGCCGAAGCCGCTGCACAATATATAACTGGCGGAATGTGCTCTTTGCCACAGCCCCTACTTGGACATCCAGGTGGAGCTAAGAATCAAGGAGCACTCGCAAACTATGAACCTGGGGGACCAGTGGGGAACGGACTTATCAATGGCAGGGAAGGCCACCAACATCACCTCCATCTTGTCAGGATTCAGCCTCAGTTGGCTCGCCCTCATGCAGTCCCCCACAGCCGCCAAACACTGAGTAAGCACCGAGACTGCTGGGTCTGGGTCGGATGAAAAGGAGAGGTAGAGTTGGGTGTCATCAGTATATTGATGGACACCGCATACCGTACCGTCTCATGACCTTGCCCAGCGACTGCATATACACGTTGAACAGGAGAGGGGACAGAACTGAACCTTGTAGGACTCCACATGAGAGGTTCCGGGGAGATGAAGAACAATCTCCAAGCACCACCCGCTGAGTTCTTCCGGCCAGGAAAAACCCGAACCATTCAAGAACAATCCCGTCCACCCTGGCTTGGTCCTGCAAGCAAGTCATCAACATCTCATGGTCAACAGTATCAAAAGTAGCTGACATATCTAACAGAATCAGCATCTGAAATTTTGTTAAGAATGAAGGACATGGAGCACCAGGAGGATCTTGGGGCAGTGGCAGATTGGAGGGCAGCACCAAAGTTGGGGTTGTGCAAATGGGTATTTGGGTTTGAATCCTATTTGGATATCATAGCAAATGTTAAACTGCGTAGAGAGTATACACTGTTACATTTTCAGCTCATTCAGCTTGCTGTGACAGAAGGCAGGTACAATAAGGTACCATACCTGTCTAGATGTTGCTCTTGCAGCATGCAAGAGATAGAGACAACAGAGCATTTTATGTTGCGATGCCCCTACTATGCGAAACTGAGGGCAATATGGCTGGATCCTTTATTGAAGGAGCAAATGGATTTAAATACAGAAGGTCGTTACTTGTTTCTGCTAGGGCTATGTGGAAGGGAGGAATTGATGTCTGTTGCCACTTATGTAACCCTGGCTGAGAAAAGGAGGGTGCTAATCCAAACAAAATTAAGAGTCATTGGAAAGGTTCAGAAGGGGATGATGGATGATAAAGAACAGGGCTGTAGCGGAATTTCGCAGCGGTAGCTATTTCCGACGGAAACAGTGTTTCCGCAATTAGTGGAATGGCATGGCAGAGGCTTTAATTCCACGGTTTCATTCCGCGGTTCCGCGGTTCCGCTTATTTAATTCCGCAACTTAGTGGAATCGTGGAAACATGACATTTTCGCTATTTCCGCAATTCCGCCAGCGCCAAAAAATCGCGGAATAGTGGTTTTCCGCGATTTCCGCGATTTTTCCGCGATTTTTCCGCGATTCCGCGATTTGCAGAATTCCGGCGGAATTAGCAGAATATCCGCAGAAATGTCGCGGTGTGGCGGGGGCAATTCCGAAATAGCAGAACGGAATCGCGGCGCGGTAAAAGCTGCTGCCGCATCAGCCCTAATAAAGAAAGCCCCATGTAAGACAAATTCTGGATGCAAGGGCTATAGTTAATACCATCTAATTGCATAAGGCCTAGGCAAGTGTAAGTTGTTGTCATATTGAGCTCAGAGGGGGGTATAGCAGTGGTACCACAACCGCCGTGAAAGGAAAGCCGCTCTAATTATTGGAACCGTGGTCCGTATGGGCATATGGGTTGGTTAGCCAGGGGATAAGTGCTGGCGCTATAACCCACGCGAGGGTAAGCTGCCATTGAATGTAATTTTAAATGGGGCTATGCCCTATTTCATCATGGGTTGGACAAGGGCTGCCCTGTCAGGGGATTAGTGTTGGCGCTAGAACCACCATGAGGGGTAAGTTGCCATTGAAGGTAACCTTTGAATGGGGATCAGGGCCTATGCAATTAGGATTTGTATTATAGGGGCCTGTAAATGTGTTTTATATAGGCATCCTATATTTTCTATTTTGTATTTTATATTCTTTCTATGTTATAATTATTATTGTATATTGTGTTGATTATATGGTTTATATGAACTTTATTATTTAATATTGTTTAAGTTATGTTACAGCTAAGGTTAAAAACAATGATTCAAGGGATCTGAGAGGAAGCGAGAAATAGGGACCTAAAGAGCTAGAGTGGGAATAGCTATGGAGTTTTGTGGTTCCCTTTTCTCCGTTTTGTTTGGTTGTATGGGTGTGCATAAGGAGATGGTATTAGAGGATTGTACTTAATTGGAAATTGTGAGTTGTTTTTTCCTTGCTGTATTGTGTTATTTGTTTATGTGTGTGTTTGTTTGGTCATGGCGAAAGCTAGAGCTTAATAAAATTTGAATTTGAACAGAATCAGCAGGCTCAAACAACCCTCATCCAATTCATGGTGCAGGTTATCGACCAAAGCCACAAGTGCAGTCTCAGTGTCATAACCCGGGTGAAAACCAGACTGCGAGTGATCCAGAAAACTGGCATGATCCAGATGCTTCTGCAGCTGCTGAGCAACTACCCGCTCAATAACCTTCCCTAAAAAAGGCAAGGTTAGAAACTGTCCGATAGCTGGTAAGAGAGTCAATGTCAAGTGATGGTTTTTTGAGGCAACCTGGCACTCTGCCCTCCCAAAGGGAGACATTGATCACCCCTGCCAGCAACGGCCCCAGCGTCTCCTGGCTGGCCTTAACCAGCCAGGATGGGCATGGATCTATTTCACAAGAGGTGGCTCTGACAGCCCCAAGAATGTCCTCCGTATCAGTGGGCGACACCCCCTGAATCTGATCCCATGAAACCGGACAAGGCGGGGCTTCCATAACCTCTAGTTCACCTATTGTAATAAGTGTGGCGTTGAAATCATGGTGAATCCAAGCAATTTTAGCCACACTATCTGCACTAAAATACCTGCACTAAATGTTTAAAGCAGAGGGGTAGAGATTTCATTCTGCGCATTAATTGAAACTCGTCTCTCTGCCAGTTGATCCAATTATATCTCCATTTGCATCCTTTGATAAAATCCAAAGCTAATGTATATATTGGACTGCTGAAACTGTTAATCCATTTTTTAAAACATTGTACTTTCTTTCATTGAAATGGCATAATTAGGAAAGACCTTGGGAACAGGAAGAGATGGTCATAGTTTTATTCTTCTCAAACATGACTTGAATAGTGTGAAGGAAGTAGAAAGGGTTTTATTCTACCATTTTCTTTTAATAGTCCTTTACATTTTGTCTGTTATACTATTGCAGTAGTTACTTAGAAATTATATACTTTTTCTGTGCTGAACACTATGGGTGTAAACAAATGAGTCCAGGTTGAATCGTGCAGCCCCCACTCACATTCAGCATGTCCAACCTAATAAATGGGCAGCCCCTTGCATGTATTTAATGTGCTTGCAGGCAGCCTTCACTGGAAATGCCAGTGAGAGTGAGAGTAGAAAGAGGGGTAGGAAGTGGTCAGTCCTTGGATGGTGTATGAGTTTCACCTGCGATTCTATGGTGCCAGTGGACCTGTATGCAACCTAATTTATGGGACACAGACACATGGGCGCACATTAGTCCACATTCACCTGCATGGCAGGCACCACTTTCTCTGAGGGTATTTTCAGACGTTACGGGCGGCCGGTTCACCACAGTGAACCACCAGGGGGGGTGAGCAGCGCAACCACGCCCGGGGGTGGGAAAACGACCCAAACAGACGTGCCGGGAACGGGACCACGGGCCGGAACCGGGCCACGCCATTGCGGGCCGCGGCAGCACAACAGACGTGCAGCCGAACCCCCGCCAGGCGCAAACCCCCCACAAGGCACTGGACAGGGGCGGGACACAGACATGGCCACCTGAGGGCAAACGAAGCCACAAGGCACACAAGGGAACGCCCACACAAGGGAAACGGGAAGGGAGGGGGGAAGAGAAAGAACAGGCTGACAGCCGGCACACACAGCGGACCCGCAGCGGGGCACAATGCACGGACACACGCCCGGGCACACACACACGCACACCAGGGAAAGGTTGGGAAGGGGGGGCAGGGGCGCCCGGAACACTCCACCAGGAACAACGGGAGGGACGACGGGGGGCACCACCAAGGGGCAAGGCACAG
>QEPC01005976.1:1767577-1789749 GCA_003113815.1 Sphenodon punctatus
CCCTGTCCCCTAGCCGGGTCGGGACCTGGGGCCCCCGGCCCCTTGGCCACCTGACCCCCGGGCCACGGCCCCTCCCATCCCTCCCAGCGGCCGGGGGCCCCCTGGGCTGCCGGCCGGGGTGCCCTCCCTCCCTCCCGCCCCTTCCGCCTCACCTGGGTCCAGCACCTGTTCTCCTGTCACCTCTGCGGGGGGCTGCACTGTCTCGCTGGCCCGCTCCTGGGCCTCCCCATGGCCTGCAGGTGGGAGAGGGGGCAGTGGGTGATGGGGGTGGTTGTGGCCCCTCCAGCTGGGCCCCCCCGGCCCCTGGGTGTGGGTGCGGGTCCGTGCCCCGGGGCGCCCCTGGGCCCCTCCCCCCACCCCACCCCTGCCACCGGCCCCCTGGTCGTGTCCCCCCCCTATCCTGGAGGGGCGCCTACCCTCGATGTTGGTCTCGGAGCCCTTGGAGCCCGGCGCCTCACCCTGGGAGTGCTCCCCCAGGGACCACTGGCTGAGGGTGGTGAGGGTGCCGACCTCTGACTCCGCCTGGCTGGCTCGGCATTGGGAGCTCTCCGGGCTGCTGCTGGGGGGGCCTGGGGGTTTCAGCGGGTCCTGGGCGGTCCTCCTGGAGGAGGGGGACCCCGGAGCTCGTGTCTACCGGGCGGGCGGCGAGGGGAGGGGGTACCTCGGCCCGCTCCCTGCCCTGGACCACAGTGCTGCCCACGAGGCGTGGGGCGACAATGGAGCCCTTCATGTGAAGGATGCAGTCCAGGGCATCGTAGTAGGGGCCCGCACCGCCCCCGTGTCCGGAGCGGCTGTTGTTGTCCTTGATGGCCTTGTACCCCCTCTTGAGTTCCTTGGCCTTGGAGCGACACTGGGTGACTGTGCTCCAGGCTCTGAACTGGCTGCATATAGAGTCCTGAACCCGATTCTAGGTGCTGTTTTTGACCTTTAAAGCCCTACACGATCTGGGCCCCTCCTATCTGAGAGATCGTCTCACTCCCCAGGCCGTGGGGTGACCTCTGCGGTCTGCCGGGGGTGCCTTCCTGGAAGTCCCCTGGGTGAACCAGGGGGCCATGATGGAGAGGGCATTCTCGGTGACCGCACCACGACTGTGGAACTCCCTCCCAGAGGAAGCTCGCCTTGCTCCCAGCGTGTAGGCCTTTCATTGGGCCTGTAAGAACTGGCTGTTGGTCTGGGCCTTTGGGGGAGGGTGGGGGGGAATGAGGGTGGGTTGTTTTTTGCCAGTGGTTTTACCTTTTTTTTTTTTACTGTTTTTATTGTTTTAGTAACCCTTTCCTGTATTTTTAATTGTTTTAAAATGTTTTGTACACTGTCCCGAGTGGCTGTAAGACTGGAGGGGAGTGGGATAGAAGTTTAAAAATAAATAAATAAATAAATAAATAAAACTTCAAAGATAGAACAGATCTTATTTCAATAGAATAAGTGCAGATAAGGCAACCTCTCCTTCTCACAGCCATTGGTTATTGAAGGTATAGGATCTATGATGTGGCATAACGGAGCCCACTGGGGTTTCCACTCTTGAACCCCAGCCTCCCGGCACCCCGTTACCCACCTATTATCTGGTACTTTTCCGCTGCCACCACCCAGAGGTTACTTAGGCCGTGAGTCTCACCCCTCTGGGAGAATGAGTCCTCTACCTTTTACTTAGTTGAACAGGCCCTTAAGCCAGGATAAAACAGTTCCCAATTACTGCCGCCGGAGCGTAGAGAGGCACTTATGCTAACACACACACACACAGAGATCTTTTAGATCAGAAAAAGGAATATTACTTTAACGGTATTTTAAACCAAGCATCACAGGTTACCAACATGTGAGGTACTTTGAATCCTTGAGCAAAAGCAACTGCTCAGAACACAGTTAGGCTCGAGGACCTTTTTGTAGCATCTAGCCTTAACTGGCCCCTCAGATGTCATTCAGTTACTCACAGCTTTAGGTGCGCCTTTGCCTTGCAGCAAAGGGGTTCAGTCCTTAGGTTCAGTTTAGTCCAAACAGGTCAGGAGCCATTCCTTCAGCTCCATAAAGTTCCAATCAAGTTCATAGCAAAGTGTAAGTATATGAGAGCAAACAGAAGTCAAGTGGAAGACTGCCCCCCAGAGGTGTGGCTCTGGTCTTTTAAAAAGCCCTCTACCCCCTCTTTTGTGATTGGTCCTTGGGAGGTTACCTGGCTGTACCTTCTCCAATGAGAGAAAGATCCCCCCAGCCATACTGGCTGTAGGCCCCTTCCCCCGGTATTGCAAAATCCTGCCATGCGGCCGGTTGCGAAACCAGGCCTAGTCAACTTGGAAACCAGACTGTCAGTGAAGGTCACATGGAAAGGCAGGACTGCTCCTAGCAACTTCTGCCACATATGACACCCATTCAGTTTGACTTCATCTAGTAGAGTACAGGGGTATGCAAACAAGGGAACTGAAACCTTCTCCAAAGGTTTGTAAAATTCCCTAACTCTTTGTACAGAAATGTAAAATGAGCTGAATACTTCCATGTAAGGGCAACCAAAGGATTGGAAATCAAATCAGTAATGGTGCACTTATTCCAATGAGGCTTGATCTCCATTTACAATACGGCCTGTTCAGGAAGTTTCTGGCTGAAACTTTTTTCCTTTGGCAGGCACAATTTCGAATGGCTTGAAAAATTTGCAGGAACATGATTTTTTTGTTTTAAAAAAAATTATTTTGGTCCTTCTTGAAGTTCAGCTGAAATCTTTTCATTTTGGGATGATCTGCACATGCAGAAGACAACTGAAGCAAAACTTGGTGACAATTTTGACCTGATTTGGGGCAAAATATCTTCTTTGAATTTTTTCACAGAGAGCTGTGAATGAATAGTAGGAAATGGATGACCCTACGATGACATGTTGGTCACTTCTCTGAAGCAACCAAAGCTGCCACTACTGGGAGACAGGATGCTAGGCTAGGTGGACTATTGGTCTGACCCAGTATGGCACTTGTTATTTTCTAATTATTTTAACCAGCTCTTGTGCTTCTTTTAAGCAATTAAGGCAGTTTTGCAAATAATTGGTCTCCAATTCATATCCCATTTTCTTCCCCGTTGGTATAACAACATCAGCATGTAAACGTTACTTGCAGGGTCAGATCAATGGACCATTCTGTCCAGTAGTCTGTGTATGAAAGTATAAAATAATAGTATTTTTTCTATACATCATTATGCATAGGGCCAGTGAAGATGTACTGTATGGTTTGTTACCACAGTAATGCTTAAAGAATAATCAAACTCTGGCAAATAAGACATCAGGGAGGCAACATCAGTACAGGCAGAATTTTTGTTGCCCAACATAAAGTACACCGGATCTTGAATTAAGGCAAGGACCTAGTGAAATTATGCCATTTTTCATAATTTCATTAAACTATGAAATGGAGCTCTAAAATGGAGCCAGAGGATTCCTAATTGTGGAGAGATGAAAGAAAAAACAAACAGAAATGTCTCCAGTGAGACAAAGTACTATTATTAAAATACACGACCAGATTGAACTGGCCTTGTATCATTCAGTGCCTCAGATGGTGTACAGCTATGGATCTCCAGTATTTTTTATTTATATTTATTTTTATTTTTCAGATTTATATCCCGCCCCCTCCTGCAATGCAGCTCGGGGCGGCTAACAACAATAAAAACAATTAAAATTCAGTTAAAATATAAATATAAAATACATCAAAAAACAGGGCTAAAAAACAGTAATAAATAGATAAATGGGCAGGGGATTAAAATCACCCCCCCACCCTCCCTCCCAAAGGCCTGGGCAAACAGCCAGGTCTTACAGTTCTGCCGAAATGTCAAAAGGCTTGGGGCCAGGCGAGCTTCCTCCGGAAGGGAGTTCCACAGCCGCGGCCCTACCACCGAGAATGCTCGCTCCATCGTGGCCCCCCGCTTAACACGGGGGACCTCCAGGAGGGCACCCCCGGCAGACCGCAGGAGCCGTTCCGGGGCGCGAAGGGCGAGGCGGTCCCTAAGGTAAGAGGGGCCAAGGCCGTATAGGGCTTTATAGATCATTACTAGGACCTTGAACTTGGCCCGGCACACTATCGGCAGCCAGTGCAGCGCTCGGAGCACCGGTGTAATGTGCTCCCGGCGACCCGTCCCCGTAAGAAGACGGGCCGCCGCATTCTGCACCAGCTGCAGCCTCCGGGCCAAGAACAAGGGAAGCCCCACGTAGAGCGCGTTACAGTAGTCGAGCCGCGAGGTGACGAAGGCATGGATGAGGGAGGCCAGGTCCGGGCCAGAGACATACGGACGCAGCCTACGTACCAGATAAAGCTGGCGGAAGGCAGCCTTAGCGACTGCCTCCACCTGCCGCTCCAGCCGCAGGTCTGCGTCCAATATGACCCCCAGACTCCGGACCTGCTGAGCTACAGGGGGGCAAACCCCCCCAATCAGGGGGGCCACCACCCCCTTCGCCCTCCCCACCACCATCACCTCCGTCTTATCTGGGTTGAGCTTCAGTCTGCTCCGCCGCATCCAATCCGCCACGGCCTCCAAACATTGGGATAGCACCGAGACAGCAGGGTCTGGGTCGGTAGAAAACGAGAGGTACAGCTGAGTATCATCAGCATACTGGTGACATCGCACCCCGAACCCTCTCACGACCTCCCCCAAGGGCTGCATATAGATGTTAAATAATAATGGAGACAAGATCGATCCCTGCGGAACGCCACACGGTAAGGCGCGGGGGCTCGATGTTTCCTCCCCCAACACCACCCGCTGGCTCCTCCCCGAGAGGAATGAACGGAACCATTCAAGAACAGTCCCGTCCAGACCCCCCCGGTCACGCAGTCGTCTCAACAGCAGCCCATGGTCCACGGTGTCAAAAGCGGCCGAGAGATCGAGCAGGATGAGAAATGTCGAACATCCCGCATCCATCTCCCGGCGGAGGTCGTCCACCAAGGCCACCAACGCCGTCTCGGTGCCATAGCCGGGGCGGAACCCAGATTGAAAAGGGTCAAGGAGCCCGATATTATCTAGATGACCCTGGAGCTGGAGCGCCACTGCCCGCTCAATAACCTTCCCTAAAAAGGGAAGGTTAGAGACAGGTCGGTAGCTGGCGAGCGCGTCTACGTCCAACGATGGTTTTTTCAGCAGGGGGCGCACCACAGCCTCTTTTAAGCAAGGCGACAACCTCCCCTGCCGAAGGGACGCATTCACCACCCTCGCCAGCACCGTCCCCAACGTCTCCCCGGAAGCTTTTATTAACCAGGACGGGCATGGATCTAGTTGACAACACGTGGCCCTCACAGACCCCAGGACATCCACCACATCGGCTGGCGTCACTTCCTGAAACTCACCCCATAAAGATGGACCAGACGGACCCTCCGCCCCCCCGCGCTCTTCCCCTACTGCTATCAACCCAGCGTCGAAATCGGCCTGAATCCGAGCGATCTTGTCTGCGAAGTAGATGACAAACTCCTCACAGCGGGCCCGGGACAAGTCCCCATCCAGGCGGAGGGAGGCCGGACTAACCAGCCCCCGCACCACCCGAAACAGCTCCGCTGGACGCGACTTCGCAGACGCTATGAGGACGGCGAGGAATTCCTTCCTCGCCGTCCTCACAGCCTCCACATAGGACCGCAAATGGGCCCTATGGAGAAGACGATCGGAGACAGACCGAGTCCGACGCCAGCGTCGCTCTAGCCTCCTGCCCACACGCTTCATACACCGCAGCCCCTCAGTAAACCAAGGGGTCCTGCGGTGACGAGACCGAGGCAGAAGGCGCCTCGGAGCCACCCTGTCAATGGCCTCCTCCAGCAAGATGTTCCAATGCCGGACCAGCTCATCCACAGAGTGACCGTCCACATCCAGGGTAAGCTCCCTCAGGACCTCCTGGAACCGCTGGGGTTCCATCAGCCTCCGAGGGCGGACCATCCTAACTGGTCCCTTCCCCTTCTGGAGGGGGCGCGCTAAAAGACCGGCCTGAAGGAGGTAATGGTCCGTCCACGACAAGGGCACCGCTGTCACCTCCCCCACAACCGGACCCCCCGCCTCAAGGCCAGAGCCGAAGATCAGGTCGAGGATATGTCCCCCCACGTGGGTCGGGCAGATCACCTCCTGGGACAAGTTCATAGTTGCCATGGCTATCTAGTTGTATAGAGCTATCTAGTCCAGCCCCCTGCCATCAAGCAGGATATGTGGTATGTATACCCTGCCCTACATTTGTTCAGTTTATATATTTCTGACTGGCTGTGCTACATGCCTGAGGAAAGGCCCTGCGTGGCCTGAAAGCTTGCACATTCTCACCAACAGAAATTGGTCCAATATAAGATATTATTTGAAGTACTTTGGGCTACTCACTAGTACCCACCCACCCACTACCTACCCACTCACTATACATATTGCAGGGCTGCAGTGTTGCCCTATGGTTGCCCTGTAACATGTATAGTGGGTGGGAGGTGGGTGGGTAGTGGATTGAGAGTGTCTAGTCTGAAAATGCCTTTGTCTCCATTGTAAGTTCTGTGAGGCAGGGACTGACTTTTGTTTGGTCAGTGCCTTTCACAATGTGGCTCCAGTCTGTATCTGCAACTTCTAGATGCTACCATAACAAATATGACAAACAGTAGTCATTACAAAGCTGAGTTTTCAATTTGAGTAGAAGAAAATCTTTTAGAAGTGTTCTATCAAATATAGAGGTTTGGGGATAACTTTTGTAATTGATTATTGCTGTACAGTATCCTTTTATTTATTTCTCCAGGTTTCTTTAATTAGGAAGTCAACTAAGAACAATGCTTTAAAAATATGCGCAGATGTACTTGCAATCTTGTTTCTTTAACTTTCTGAAGTCAGAAAATATCTTGTTGGGGAACTAGTTGATTTGAGTGGGTGGCAGTGAACTGAAGAGTCCTACAGATCTTGGCTGGGTTTATTTGCCTTTTTCTTACAGCAATCCTAACAAATACTTATGGTTATCGATACTATGAATTGGCTCTTCTAAACCTTATGTGACATGAGTTGGTGGGAGTTTTGCTTTAAGAACATGATAAAACTAACATCCCTGCTGGCAGCCTCAGATGAAAGTTCTAGAATATGAATCACCACAGAGAGGTGTTTTCATTGAGTGTTGATCCTATAAAATGCTGTGAATTGAAATCATGGTCCAGCAGAATATTTTAGGATGAGTTTAACCTTAAGTATGTGAGTAGTCCTGTTAAAGTCAATGCAACTTCTCACGTATCCAAGGTGAAGCATGGGCTTATGGCCCTTTTCAAATGGGCACAGGTGTGTGGGGGGATGGGTGGGTGGTGTGGTGGGGGGATGGTGCCTGGGTGTGTGTTCCCATGGACCCCCATCCACCTCCAGTCATCTCCACGCACGGAGTATCCGGCATTGGTGCCCGCTACTCTGTGTGGGTGATGGGTGGAGGTGGGTGGAGCATGGGAGCGAGCATGCACCCTCGCCCACCAGCTGCAGCATTCAAATGGATGACCACCCATCCCCCCGCACCTGCTGCGGCATTCAAATGGATGCTCCCCTCCCCCCGCCTGCACATGTGGGCGAGGAGGAAGGGCATCCATTTGAAAAGGGCTTGAGTTCTTTGCAGTAGGGGTGTGCATATCGTTTTTGTTATATGAATAACGAAAACAAAATTTGTTGTTTTTGTTATTGTTACTGCAATAATGAAAACAACAACAAATAATAATGAAATCAATAACGATACTGAAATTTGTTATTGATTTCCTTATTGTCTAGCAGCCTGGCAGATGTTTTTTGGAGGGAAATGTGGCGAATGGAAGAAGGGGGGAGCAGACATCTCGGAGCCAGAAACAGTGTTGAACTCTTGAACTGGGCCTGTGATCGACCTGATGGATGTAATTGCTGGTCAATGAGCAGTGCAAGCAGGTCCCAGGCAGTTGAATGGCACCCTGTGATTTTGCAATGCCTCCTGCCTCGCAGAACCAATCAAGGGAGCTTTGGGGGAGGGCACTGCAACCCTATATACTGGAGGGCTGGGCTGCTTGACTCTGGTTCTGTATTAGCTATTGCTCTGTCAGGGTGCATTTGCAGAATCTACTGGTGCTTGCACTAAAAATCCTCCCATATATATCCCTACCACCTTACCTTTCCAATCCTTATTCCTTATCCTTACATTTTACCTTTTTCCTTCCCCTGCCTGTCTCCCCCTGTACATATATAGCTAGAGATAGAGATAGGTAGTATAGTTTATATATATATATATATATATATATATATATATATATATATATATATATATATATATATATTNGGAATATTTTGTATTATACATAGGGTAGGTTTAGCTTAGAGTCTGTCTGTCTGTCTATACACACACACACACACACATATATATACACACACACACGCCCACATATGCGCATATATATATATATATATAAATATAAAACAACCTTATATATTGTGTGTCTACCAATACCAATAACGATACCAAGAACAAAATCTTAATTTGAAATTGTTACCAATACAGATGACGACGATAATGAAAAATGACATTTTGTTATTAACAAAAATGAAAATGACACATTTTAATAACAAAAATGATAACAAAAAATGAAAAATGACATGGGGCACCGGTGCACACTCCTACTTTGGAGGGACCACAGCTAGACTAGGATGTTCAGCACCTCTCTGAAGCAAACCCCTAGGGATTCTCTACCTGATCTGACAGGCTTAGGCCAATGTCTTTAGCCTCCATTAAATCCTCTAAAGACTTCCTATTTTGAATGATATTTTGCTATGAAGACAATTTCCCTGCCTCATTTTTATATTCTTTAGGGAAGATGAGTTAGAGGTTATGGGACAGAGAAATCATTTTTATTGAGTTCTCCAGTGCTGGGGTGTCAAGTAAGAAATTTCCAGCTGTTTTAAAGGTCAGGAAACACAACATTTAATGTAGTCTTTAGCCTCTGTATTTACCTACAGAAGTCACTTTGAAGAAAGTTGGACAAAGGCTCTGATAACGAGGTCTGTGCCTAAGTCCAAGGTAGAGAAATGTTGGTGTTTGAATCCTACCCAAAGACTTTTTGTTAGGTTCTCTGCTCTCGCACTCTCTGAGTCAGATCATGAGCAGTGAGGGATTAAAGTCCCATGCTGTTACGTTCATCCTTCTTGCTGAATAAATAACATGATTAAGGTATATGTGGAAGTGGAGTGACAGTAGCAAGTTCCATAGGTATAAACCCCCTGAGGGGTTGTGCTGCAATATACAATGATTTATTTGGCAGCTATTTGCATGCAACAAATGCCTACTAACACTGCTGAACATTTTTCTGGAACTCGGCACAATTTTCGTGATGGATGAGGTAGCAGAAGACTCTCTTGTGAGTGGAGAGCAGCAGCTTTGCTTCACTTCACAATCCAAACACCCCAAGACAGGAGCAGAAGTAAAAGGGAAGTAGTGTACGTACCATGTTGTGCTCCATGGCATAATAATGGTGGGTTCATTTATGACCATCATATCATTCTAATGTGTGAGCTGAGTAATGGCTGATTAACAGGTAAAGCTAGTGGAGCTGATAAAGGTTAACTAAATCATGCCAACAAGGCCCTGAAGATGCCATTACCGCGGAGGCTACCAGGGGGCATTCCATCTCAGAGAGGCACTATGGGGTAATAACATATGTGATGGCAGAGTGCCGCTGTCACAAACTGGTGTGGACCAGTAAGCAAATGACTCCTCTATGATGGGCAGCCATGGTGGCCAGTCATGGAGGCCACTCTGGGCCAGGAGCAGTAGGGTATCACACATGATAGCCTGCTTCAGCCCAGTTGGTCGAGCCTTCCCCCAGCCGGGTCACAGCCCGGGCTAGCCACCAACACAGCCGGGAGAACTGGTGTCAACATCTGGATGCCCCCCAATAAATGTGATGGTGACCCACAGGCTAAAGCAGGTCCAATCAGGCCTAAGTGGGCCACTGTCATGTTTGTTAACACCTGATGTCCCAGGGTTGTGGCAGGGAGTACACATGTGGCTCACCAACTGGATGGCTGGTGCTTACACAGGTTACAGGAGCTGCTGGGGACCCAGCTGCTGAGAGCCCTAAAATCTCAGGAGGTGGAGCTGTTACTCTTAGGACTGTGTATTTAGGTATGATAAAACTAGGGTTGTGCATTTGGGTTTGGATAAAACACACACACACACACACACACACACACTTTTCAGCTTCCTTATTTGAAACATAAAAAATGACTTGCAGTTTTTGAGTCTGTGTTAGTGTGCTTTGTACCTCCCAATTTCCACTTCTAATCTGATGTTTTTAATTGTTGGTCTGTCAGTTTGAGCATCTTCAAAGTTTCATGACACATACTGGGCATTTTTACACACACCTTAAATTGCTGGTCTTTCAATCTTCTGGGTTCACAAGTCCACAAGGAAGTTCCAGATGCATTCTTCACACACATGTTGTCCTGAGGCAGTTCCTGGATGCATTCTTCACACAAACACTGCCCTGAGGCAGCCTAAAGTAGCTGCAGCTGGAGACGTGAGGGGCTGCCATAGAAACCAAGTGACCACAGCTGCCTGGAGCAAAGCAGTTTACCAGGAGAATTTTTTACCCACAAAATTTCTGGGAGAAGTTCTATGCAGAAGTTCAAAGACTCGGATGTTTAAGATCTAGGTGAGTAATTTAGACACACGGGAAGTTCAGGATGTAACAGCGAACGTGCAGGAGAAATGTATGTGTAAAAACTCCCATTGTGCTGGTCTGTTGGGAGTTTAGTCCCAACAGTGGTGATCTATAAAAGTGGCTTGTGTTTTGATTTAGATTTACTTTGGGTGTAAACAGACAGACCACAGCTTTGGGAGCGGCAGCGCCAACCAGCGTCACCGCTGGGCTAATCAGTCTTTCTGAAGGCAGCCTCATTTGCAGCACTCTGGAACATCCTGGAGTGCTGCCAGCAGAGCAGGCTGGCCAAACCCAGAAAAGCAGTCCAGAGTGGTGCTGCTGTCTGTTTGCTCAGTGGACCAGTGCTACAGCTCCACTCTCAGCTGTCCATTGCCCCAGCAACACCATAGAGTTGCAGGTGCCAGCCTAGAATGTCAAGTCATTAGCTTGTAACTCTATGGTCGGTGTGTGTGTGTGTGTGGGGGGGGGGTGGTGGTGCCACCACGTGGATGGACTGTGGCCAGGGGACCCTGCTGGTTCCATCTAAAGTGGACCCAGACAGGGCTGGGACTGGGTGGATGTGGGGGTACCCTCCCAGAGCTGCTCTGAGGGCAGGCTGCCCCTGCATCAGTCTAAAAACACCTTTTGAGTGCTTTGTAATTTGGGGGCTTGGCCTGCTTCCAGAAGCAGAACTGTGCCCAGGGAACTGGATGAGATGGGGCAAGGTTGTGAGATTCCCCTGCTTGGTGCTCTGAAGCTCGTTGATACCAGAGTCCTTTACTGTTTAGTGTAGGGTCATCACCTGTACATGTGTGTGCATGCATACATGGAGGGCTTCATCCCTCTGTTTGCTTGCTTCCCAACCAACTGTAGCAGGTCCCCAAATGTTGAGACATAACACACAAAATCCCCACAAAATTGGCACTGAAACCAGAACAGGAATCAGAAATAATTTTTTTGTCCCCTTACACATCCCTAGCTAAAACACAAATAAACACAAAAAAGACTAGTTCTTGGATATGTGTTAGTGTGTTTTGTATCTCAATTTCCACTTCTAGTTTGATATTTCAAATTGTTGGTAGATTAATTTGAGCATCTTTCAACTTCCATGGTATTTGCTGTTTGGAGAGGGAGTATAGGAATAGACTATGTTTTGATTTTGGTTTGTTGTGCTCATCAGAGGAGAGTTTAGCCCTCCAAATAGTGATCTCTAGGAGTGGATTTTTAGATTTACTTTTGATCTTTCAGTGCTTTGTGGGTCAGGGGGTTGGCCTGCTTACACTGGCAGCTGGAGGTTGAACTGTGCCCAGGGAACTGGATCCTCATGTTGAGTGACCAACACTACTGAGCAGGATGCCCCTGCCTGGTGCTCTGGAGCTTGCGGATACCAGAGAAGTGTTTGCTACTTTGCTGTTTACTATAGGGTCACCACTTGCACACATGCACATGAGCACAGACATGCACTGAGGGCTTCACCTGCTTCTTTATTTGCTTCTCAACCAACTGTAGGAAGTACCACATTTTTCTCATCAAAAAGGGTCCCAGCATTTTGAGACATAAAGTTCTCCCCCAAACCCACAACAATTAGCTCTGAAACCAGAATAGAAAATTTACCAAATTTACCCTCTTTGTACATCCTTAGTTATATTATACCTACTCCCCATTCTTTTTGGACAGTTGCAGCCCCTGTGCTCCTGTGGCAGCAGAATTTGCTACTAAATATTTAATCCACACACACAATCCACACCCCATACACATGCACCTACCCCCAGCTCAACCCAGTCCCATAGACACCCACCCAGTGTCATCTCACTCCACGCTCCAGCCCAGCTCAGAACGTACAGAAGCAGTATCAACCTGGCTTGCTGCAGTTCAGGAGGAACAATAGGTCAGTAGCTCTGCTCTCTTATGGCCCTGCCTGCCATCCTGGGCTGGTTGTTTGTGGTCACACTGTGATTGGAGCCTAGGACAGCAACAGGCCAGTTAGTGCCCAGTTCAGAGGCACAAGGCTATTGGATAAATGGGATCTGTGGGAGAAGGAAGACTCCAACCAACATTTGCACTTGTGGCAGTGCTGGAAGGAGTTCCCAGCAGTTGGCCACCCAACAGATGGCTTCCACCTTGTCCAGTGGGTAGACTAGCCCAGTTTATCCATATGTGACTCCTGGGTATTTTTTTAACAGTACATGAGAGACCATCCTGTTAGAGGAATTATTTCGGCTAAATAATACAAGTTTTTAAAAAATCTCCTGTGTTGAATCAATTGGCTGACTGGATACAGAGGAATTGCTTTTAAAAAGCTTCCATCATATGTAATTGCCTGAGAGACTATAAGGAGGAGTTTCAATCTCTTGTGAAAATTTGTTATCTTTAAAACAAATCTGTTTGAATGTTTTGAAGGCTGACGCTTGGTGTGATCTCTTGGGTAAATGCAGTGCATTTTAGGGCTAAGTGTATGAAAGATAGTCTAAAAACTATTTCAAAGAAGAACCTTGCTTTTATAAAAACATTTTGGCAAGGAACAGTCGACCTGGTTGGCCCCATCTTTTACATTATTTGGAAAGGTTCTGGCCTGGGTTTATATTTCTTTGCTCAGTATTACGTTTTCACTTGCCTTGATATGGGAACTGCAAGCATAGCATATCTGAGGTGGAGGGGAGTGCATTAGGTGCGTTTTCTGTGCCTGAACCACAGAGGATTTGTGAGTCTGACAGAGCTCAGAAGTTGGGCTTTCTCTTTCGCTGTAGAAGCTCTAAAGACTTATGCTTTCAGTTACGGAGGTCTCTGAGTACTGGATGGCCCCCTGAGTGCTGTTAGGATGTAGCTCTGAAAAGATGAGCTGGAGTAGTTTGCTGTAGCTGGCAAATGCCATCAGGGTTGTGAGGAGCAACACCTGCAACCAGTCATATGTTTAGCAATGGTTATTATGTTTGCTCCCTGCCAATAGCAGAGCAGAAAGCAGCTGGTTAAGTAAGAGCACTGAACTATAAAAGGCTGAGTCAGAGTTCAGTAAGGGAGGAACACTAAGGCCATTTCCCCATGGATGCCCCCCCCGCACATGTGTGCAGGTGGGGGGGGGCACCCATACAAACACTGCAGAGGATGTGGGAGGGATCAGTGGGCGCCTGTGGGAATGCTGCGAGCAGTGGGTGGGGGTGCATGCGTGCTCCTGCGCTCCACCTACCTCCACCCATCACCCATGCACAGAATGGGCGTCAATGCCCGATGCTCCGTGTGTGGAAGTGGGTGGGTGTTCGTGGGAATGCATCCCCATGCACCGCCCACTCACTGTGCCTTCCACCCATCCCCACACGCACCCATGCCCGTTAGAAAAGGTCCAAAGAAAGAATTACTGCCAGGACTTAATTTGGGGCAGGGTATAGGGGATTGGTAAGGCTTAGCTCTGGCAATTAAATTCAAGGGAAGACTGAGCCCCAGGAAATGTTCCTAATAGGAATGTGCACCCTAAAATGAGACAAACCATGAAAAGACTGATATATTAACCGTTGGCCAATTGGCCATTTCAGGGTTGGAAATGAAAACCAGATAAAACCTGGATGGCTTATTTGACTTCATTAATGATTTTTCTGCTCCATCCCCTGCTCTGGTTATAGATTAAATCACCAGAACTCCAGTCTTATATTCAGCTGTAGAAAGGGGGGTGGCTCAGTAGTTGGGTTGCTGGAGCTAGTAGGCTTTGCTTAGGCCATGAATTCATATATGGCTTC
The DNA here is from genome assembly GCA_003113815.1 of Sphenodon punctatus. NCBI lineage: Eukaryota > Metazoa > Chordata > Lepidosauria > Sphenodontia > Sphenodontidae > Sphenodon > Sphenodon punctatus. The sequence goes on from QEPC01005976.1 coordinate 1,781,886, forward strand.
CATAGTGCTGGCTGACAAGCCAGGCTAGAAGAACGTAGGGCTAGAAGCCAAAGGAAAGGCTTTCCCAAGGGCAAGGTTTGGGGACCAGGGAGGGAATTGTTCAAAGGCTATAGGTCTGGAAACACAGAATGACTTGCCTTTACCAGGAATGGTGCTAAGAGTGTATTGATTTGCAGAACTATGCACATTTGTGTTTAGTTGCACAAATATGCACATTTGTGTTTGTTAAAAATAGAACTTGTGGTGGACAAGAAGATTGCATACTGAATCCATGGGGTCCTGATCCTGCAGCAACTCACAGTTTGAGGGGGATGTTTAGTCACTGTTGTGTTGGCCAAGATGTGGCCATCACAACAGTGCAGGGTTGGGCAAACTGGCTTGGGAGCCACATTTTATTTATTTTTTTATTTATTTCAATTTGTATCCCACCCTTAGGCTCAGTGTGGTTCACATTTCAACTTATTAACTTTAACAATTAACGTTAAACTAATTAAATCAGCTAGTAATCTTCAAAACAACCCTGTGTGGTAGGTTGGGCTGAAAGATCTGTAACATGCCCAAGGTCACCCAGTGAGTTCACCCCAAGGTGAGTCTTGAACAGGGGGCCAGGTTGCCCTACCTCCCAGTCCCAGTACTGTGCTCTTAATCACTACACCAGACACCACACTGGCTTTCATGTAGCGCTCAGGCAGTTCAAGCTCAGCTCCTGGCCAGGGCCAGTTCCCACACTGCCTTATTGATTTTGGTAAGAGTCTCTTCCCACAGTGGAGTAAGTGCTTGATGGACCCAGCATGTATGCAAATTAGAGCCCACACAAGAAGATTTGGTCACCTATTAATATGCTTTATTTGCCTTTGTGGAGGTACAGCTCTATCAATATACATCTGCCGCAACCCCTCAGCCCAGGAGCCCCCAAACAGTCCGTGTTATCCATTCAGGAATCACACTTCTTGTTTGCTGGTGACTCAGTTCAGACTCCACTGCTCTTTGGCCTCCCCCGTCTGCTGTGCCTCATCATGCCCCCTTCTTAGGGTTTCAGTACCCTGGCCAGCGTAAAGTGAGGGGCCCCAAGCTCCCAAGTTTGAACAGCACAGCTCCCAGCCACAAACTGCCTGGCCCCTGAAGCTTGCTGGCTTTTATATCCGCAGGGGGTGGATCCTCAGTGGCAAAGCAAGGCTCCCTTGGACCAGTGACCCACTTCATCGCAGTCCTGTATCTTAGTTCATTGCACTTGAGTCTCAGCAGCTGAACTGCAGCTGCTCCTCGAATCTCAAGAGCCAGAACTACAGAGCACTGTCTCCACCAGCCAATCATGAAGCAGAAGAGGTTCAGCCTAAAAGATGCCTCAAAGGGGCATGTGGGTGTGTCTTGTGACTCTCAGCCATATGGAGATTTTGGTACATGGCTCTTGGAGTTGGGAACTTTGCCCACTCTGTACTAGAATAAGTAATTTGAAAGGTTTCCTAAATGTCTGAATTATTTTATAACTATACCTAGCAATACTCCTTAGTGGATCACAAGACTCCCTACCGCTACAAAATCTACAGTAACAATGCACTGTGGAAAAATTGGGTTGTAATGGATAGACACACATACTTCGATGCTGAAATTAGGAGACCCACCTATGACAGCATTCATTCTGTTTGCTATTTGTTATGTGTACACATGCACATCTCCTCTGTATAAAGGTTTCCTAACTTCTATAAGAGAAGTGAATTGATTTTGTCTCATCCTTTTTTTATTTGATATTCTACCGCATAGCTGCATTCATTAATGTAACATGCTGCCTCATAAAACAGCTTGGTATTTAAAAACTACTTGTTCCTTTGATTTGAGAGGGAATGGAAAGTGCCAAACACACATGTCTTCAGCTTTCCAGTAAGGCAGATGCCTCTGTGCTCTCTTATTGAGTTCAGCTTTCCTCTTCAGTTGGAGCTGATTCAACTTTATCAAGTTTTAATTCAACATTTAATTTGTTAATTTTGCTCTGTCCTCTTAGGGAACAACAGACCCAAAGGTTTTTATTAACTTTTTTTTTTTAATTGGAAAAGCAATTTTCAAATGAAAGAAGTTTCCAATTACTGAGCTTGTTTGGAATTTCATACTCTTTCTTCAGAGACACACTTAATCAAGTTAAAATACTGAAAGGACAAGTTTAGCGAAAGACACAAAACATTGGCAATAGAGCAATAGTAGCTGTTGAAGGATGGCTGATAAGTTCAACTGGGATGCATTGATCTTATCCCTTCTAAGGTGCTGGAAGCCAGGAGAAAGGGGCTTCCTCATTCCTTTAGAATATGTACCTGCCTGTTAAACCAGCCTGAAGCCTTCTTCATTTGCTGTTTATTTGTCCTCAATCATACTGCAAATCTCCGCCTTAAATTCTTGGCTCCTCCACTTCAAATTAGATCCCACTGGTCTCCTCATCAGTTGTTAATTTTTTTCTCTCAGCCAATGATTCTAGTACGATCCTTGCTCTTGCAAGTATGGCAATGCTATGGCTTTAATCAAAAGAAGCTGAACCTTTATATGGCTGGTTTACTTGATATATTATACTTATAGGCTGGCTGTATTTGCTTTGTCTATTTTTATATTCTTTGTTTTTATTGAATATGACCATATTTTATGAGCAATTTTATTTGTCTAATTCTTTATATGTCTTTTTGTATTTTTTTCTGTATTCCTTTTGTCTCGACCTATGGTCACGACTCATTAAAATGTTATTATTGTAAAACTGAGATGCACAAGAGTCAGCATGACCAAACCAGCTTTGCTTTAATGGAACAGCTACTGATGACCCCCTTCCCTCTCACATGCTCTGGAAACAGTAGGATCAAGGTAGGGAGTCAGCGGGCATGCCACTCCTCCCCCCACAAAGGCGTCTCAGCTTTGCAGTACTTCCTCATGGGATCTGCCACCCTCCCTGCCTCCTGTGCCTTTCTCTCCATATCTCTCTCTCCTTTTTCAGGATGGCATCTTGAAGACATTCCAAGGATTTTAAACCAGGAATAACAACATTACCATACTGCTTCCGTGGGACATCCAATTTCCCCTCTTTTGCAACATAGAGGGTACATTTTCAAAGTTCCTGTGAATATTCAATTTGGTGAAAGTGAATTCAAAGATTCTGTTAATGGTCTGCCAAATAAAGATGCAGCTCCCTCATGCAGGTCACACAAAATCCCCTCTGCTGCCTGGGGAGCCCCCTTACCACTTAGACCTGTTCTCCAGGACCTGTTTCCTGATGGTCCACCTTGCTTTGTAAGCTCTGGCTTCTTATCCTTAACTGACTCCTCCCAGCCACAAGTGCCCACATTCTGTCTCCTCTATTTTACCTCATATGGGACAGTAGCTGGCCAAGAACAAGGGGAATTCAGCCTGTTAACCCCTTCCAGTCCAGCTATAGATTCATTGGTGTAAACATGTCTTCAGGTGTTCTCAGACATAATGTTACCTACTTGTTTGGGTCACAAACACGCAGCATGTAATTATGTCTGGTAACAACTGGCTACAGGTCTGTGGGCACTTTACTCAGGGTGGCCCAAGCAAGTCTCAGCAGTGTGGGAGGAGCTCAGGGTCCTGATGCCATCCCTGCCCCTTTGGCACTGCCTGTGATAAGGTGTGAGTGAAGAAGATGCCCCTGAGCTGGATGGCGACTCTGCTGCATGCCATAGGTAGGTGTGCACAGCTTCCCCTGCTACTGCCCAGGTACAATGGAAAGAATCTGCAGCTGTTAAGCCCCTGGGGAGACGACCGACATAGGGTAATTTGAGACATTATGAAAACGCCTTTCACCATAGTGAACCCCAGTGGATTCCTTGTGGTGGTGGCGTTTCCATGAACATCTGTTGGGTCCTGGCCAGATGTTCACCAGGGTGAACCTCCAGCCGGGATCAAGCTTGACCACGGTTCTCGACCTCCGGCCAGCTGGAGGTCGAGAACCGTGGTTAGAGTGGCCACGATACGGGGTGGGCCAAAAGTAACATGTGTTACCTTTGGCCCATCCCAGATCATGGCCCCGACCACAATACAGGATCGAGCACAGTGGCCTGATTGGCCGCTGCGCCTTCCCATCTCCCTGAGGGCGGTCGGTCGGGGGAACACAGGGAGGCGGGGCTATGCAGCCTCATGTCGCACCGCGCAGCCCCGCCCCATCCCCTATCCCTGTTAGCGATCAGGCCGGCACGTGTAAAGGATGGCCAGCCTGATCACGGACTGGAATCCGAAAGGCGGGCCGAAAGGCGCGTCATGTCTGAAATTACCCAATGTGGCATAAACATTTGTTCAAGCAACTACCACCCAGGAGGGCATCATCAGTTTCAACATGGAATAGATTTTCCTAACATTGATTGTTATATCTGATAACGCCCTTAGAATTCAATTTGTAAATCAGAAAAACATAACTTGTTTCAGCTTTAGGACATATTGCTGTCTGTGGAACTGCTGATCATGTCTTCTTGATTTGTTGCTACAAATGTCTACTGTTAGCCCTTTAGAGTCACAAATGCCTACTAGTTGGGGCTTAAACCCCAGTTACCAGTAGTTGGGAGCGGTCAGCAGGAAATGAGTCAAACCTCCATGACCTGTACATGTACTTCTCTTGAGCTGCCAGAACTGGCAACTTTTGGAGACAGGATGCTGGGCTAGATGGTCAAACCCTGTATGACACTTCTTATGTTCTTATGTTTATATTACTGCTTCATAGGAGTCCTTAGTCCTTCAGTACCTGATATTGCTTGTGGCAAGATAACATCCTCCACCTGATAAATCACTTGATATTTTATCAAGAGCTCTGAAAAGCGCTTCTTGTATTTATTGTTATAGAACATTCCCTAGCTACTGATGAAAGTGCCATTGACATGGGTTCCTATATAATATAAGGAGAAATGGTGTCATAATTTTTTGTCTTCTTTCTTTTGGTGGACTAGTATAGTGTTGCCAATATTATAATGATTTGNCTCCACTTCAAATTAGATCCCACTGGTCTCCTCATCAGTTGTTAATTTTTTTCTCTCAGCCAATGATTCTAGTACGATCCTTGCTCTTGCAAGTATGGCTAATGCTATGGCTTTAATCAAAAGAAGCTGAACCTTTATATGGCTGGTTTACTTGATATATTATACTTATAGGCTGGCTGTATTTGCTTTGTCTATTTTTATATTCTTTGTTTTTATTGAATATGACCATATTTTATGAGCAATTTTATTTGTCTAATACTTTATATGTCTTTTTGTATTTTTTTCTGTATTCCTTTTGTCTCGACCTATGGTCACGACTCATTAAAATGTTATTATTGTAAAACTGAGATGCACAAGAGTCAGCATGACCAAACCAGCTTTGCTTTAATGGAACAGCTACTGATGACCCCCTTCCCTCTCACATGCTCTGGAAACAGTAGGATCAAGGTAGGGAGTCAGCGGGCATGCCACTCCTCCCCCCACAAAGGCGTCTCAGCTTTGCAGTACTTCCTCATGGGATCTGCCACCCTCCCTGCCTCCTGTGCCTTTCTCTCCATCTCTCTCTCTCCTTTTTCAGGATGGCATCTTGAAGACATTCCAAGGATTTTAAACAAGGAATAACAACATTACCATACTGCTTCCGTGGGACATCCAATTTCCCCTCTTTTGCAACATAGAGGGTACATTTTCAAAGTTCCTGTGAATATTCAATTTGGTGAAAGTGAATTCAAAGATTCTGTTAATGGTCTGCCAAATAAAGATGCAGCTCCCTCATGCAGGTCACACAAAATCCCCTCTGCTGCCTGGGGAGCCCCCTTACCACTTAGCCCTGTTCTCCAGGACCTGTTTCCTGATGGTCCACCTTGCTTTGTAAGCTCTGGCTTCTTATCCTTAACTGACTCCTCCCAGCCACAAGTGCCCACATTCTGTCGCCTCTATTTTACCTCATATGGGACAGTAGCTGGCCAAGAACAAGGGGAATTCAGCCTGTTAACCCCTTCCAGTCCAGCTATAGATTCATTGGTGTAAACATGTCTTCAGGTGTTCTCAGACATAATGTTACCTACTTGTTTGGGTCACAAACACGCAGCATGTAATTATGTCTGGTAACAACTGGCTACAGGTCTGTGGGCACTTTACTCAGGGTGGCCCAAGCAAGTCTCAGCAGTGTGGGAGGAGCTCAGGGTCCTGATGCCATCCCTGCCCCTTTGGCACTGCCTGTGATAAGGTGTGAGTGAAGAAGATGCCCCTGAGCTGGATGGCGACTCTGCTGCATGCCATAGGTAGGTGTGCACAGCTTCCCCTGCTACTGCCCAGGTACAATGGAAAGAATCTGCAGCTGTTAAGCCCCTGGGGAGACGACCGACATAGGGTAATTTGAGACATTATGAAAACGCCTTTCACCATAGTGAACCCCAGTGGATTCCTTGTGGTGGTGGCGTTTCCATGAACATCTGTTGGGTCCTGGCCAGATGTTCACCAGGGTGAACCTCCAGCCGGGATCAAGCTTGACCACGGTTCTCGACCTCCGGCCAGCTGGAGGTCGAGAACCGTGGTTAGAGTGGCCACGATACGGGGTGGGCCAAAAGTAACATGTGTTACCTTTGGCCCATCCCAGATCATGGCCCCGACCACAATACAGGATCGAGCACAGTGGCCTGATTGGCCGCTGCGCCTTCCCATCTCCCTGAGGGCGGTCGGTCGGGGGAACACAGGGAGGCGGGGCTATGCAGCCTCATGTCGCACCGCGCAGCCCCGCCCCATCCCCTATCCCTGTTAGCGATCAGGCCGGCACGTCTAAAGGATGGCCAGCCTGATCACGGACTGGAATCCGAAAGGCGGGCCGAAAGGCGCGTCATGTCTGAAATTACCCAATGTGGCATAAACATTTGTTCAAGCAACTACCACCCAGGAGGGCATCATCAGTTTCAACATGGAATAGATTTTCCTAACATTGATTGTTATATCTGATAACGCCCTTAGAATTCAATTTGTAAATCAGAAAAACAAAACTTGTTTCAGCTTTAGGACATATTGCTGTCTGTGGAACTGCTGATCATGTCTTCTTGATTTGTTGCTACAAATGTCTACTGTTAGCCCTTTAGAGTCACAAATGCCTACTAGTTGGGGCTTAAACCCCAGTTACCAGTAGTTGGGAGCGGTCAGCAGGAAATGAGTCAAACCTCCATGACCTGTACATGTACTTCTCTTGAGCTGCCAGAACTGGCAACTTTTGGAGACAGGATGCTGGGCTAGATGGTCAAACCCTGTATGACACTTCTTATGTTCTTATGTTTATATTACTGCTTCATAGGAGTCCTTAGTCCTTCAGTACCTGATATTGCTTGTGGCAAGATAACATCCTCCACCTGATAAATCACTTGATATTTTATCAAGAGCTCTGAAAAGCGCTTCTTGTATTTATTGTTATAGAACATTCCCTAGCTACTGATGAAAGTGCCATTGACATGGGTTCCTATATAATATAAGGAGAAATGGTGTCATAATTTTTTGTCTTCTTTCTTTTGGTGGACTAGTATAGTGTTGCCAATATTATAACGATTTGGTGATGCTCAGCATTTTTTTTTGGTGGAACTGTTTCTCTTCACATTTGTCCCCTTCGCCGCCGCAATGGTGGTGACGGGGTAATTGTCCGGCCCCCTCCATGAGAGGGAAGGAGACTGGACGCAATGGAGATGCCGGCGGAGCGGGGAGGTTGTTGCCAGGCAACCTGGAGAGCGGGCGCGAGAGGACGCCGCGCTGAGAAGTTGAACAAGCTCTGCCCCCTTTAGGAAGGGTGGAGCTGTTCTGGCCGCACGAGCGGCAGATCGAGCGGGGAGAGAAACAAAGCAGCCCCACCCACCTCACCTCTAGCACTGTGGTAGTTACCGGTTGCCCTTAGGGAG
>QEPC01005976.1:1789991-1803046 GCA_003113815.1 Sphenodon punctatus
GTAGGTTAAATAGGATAGGAATTGATTAAACGAGTCATCTCCTTAAGAGATGGGGAGGTGACACCCAGTGCTAGGCGCAGGCAGCACGCACTGGGGTTATTCCCCGGGGAGGGGTACTGCAGTTCGGTCAGTAAGTACCTGCACGGTCTGCTGGCTGAGCGGGTACTCACCTCCTTACTCAAGCCCACAGTTGGGACGCTCCCCCTTTTGGCCAGAGCCAGGGTGCTGTCGAAGGGGAGCCTTGTTTGTGTTGGAACTGGCATGGGAAGGCACATCCCGGCCAGTACCGAGTTTATAAGAATCAATTAGCTAAGCATACTGGACCCGTATTGCTTGTGCAATCACCCACCGTCTTTGAATTGGTTGAATAAAGAGTGCGGCCTGATTTAATACAGCACTTGGTCTCTGTGTCTTATTGGGGGGTGCGGCGACAAATGAAACTTTGCATCTTTAAAGCTGCCATTTTGATAGGCAATGGGCATTCAAGTAGGAGATATGCAGGGTACTGACCTGTAGTCAAGTGGGGTTACTCTGCTTTTGCAGAGAAACTTGAAGATCCCTTTTAATATACTTTTCCTTGTACTGATGAAGCAATGGTGGCTTTATGCAGAAGTTTTCACAAAGCATTCAACTTATGTATTTGCTAGCTGATGAAATATTAATTTCCTGTAACAGAGCCCCAGATGTTGGATCAGATCCAGGGCCCAAACCATGGCATTAGCCTAAGATCCTGGAATGGGAAATGGGTAGCAGTTTAAGAGGTAAAGGGTCAGAAAGTGGGAAAAGCTCAAAGCAGAGCCAGACTGGCAAGAGGAGCTGTGGTGCAATTTTCCCATGGCCTTTCATCTGTGCTGTGTGAGTAGAGGCGTAGCGAGTGGTGATCACCACTGGTAGCAGGGTTGGTTTTAGGATGGGGCAATAGCCCAGGGTCCTCCTTTGCGTTGGGCCACATGCTGCCTTGGGTGGAGAGGGGTCCAGGCACTTCAGAGACATTCTGATCCTTCTTTGTGCCTCTGCCTGTCAGTGGGTTCTGCCCACCTGTGGGGCTTCACAGAGGCATGGTGCTCGTCAGAGTGAGCACTGGTGCAAGCCAGACCAGTGAGGAGAATCTTGGGGCTGGAGGAAAGAGAAAGGGGCACCAATGGGAGGATGTGGGGCCCAGATGGGACCTGATCCTCTTCTGTCTTCTCTGGCACCTGTGGAGCCACATCCTGGCTCCCCTTGGACAGTGACCGGGAGGTTGGGAGCTGCAGTATCTGCCCCAGCCGGGAGCACGGTATCTGAGGACGCGGTACAGACACTGAGCAGAGCCCAGAGTGGCCGCAGCAGCACTTGCTGTGAAGTGTGTGAAAAATTGAGGTTAAAGGGGCCCTGCGTTTTACTTTTGCCCCGAGATCTGCAAACTCTAAGACCAGCCCTGGTTAGGGGTAAACTATCATAATGTGTGAATTCTTGGAAGGGGTAACAGTTCTGCAGATAGGGAGCAGGGGGAATGGGGTTGCATGGTAGCTTGCCACATATTTCTGAGCATTCACACAATCAGAGATAACATGGTGAAAATAAATACCCAGTGATTTCTTTACCACAGGAAAGTGCTCCTCACTGTAATGTGTAAACAAACCCTAAGTGTTGTCTGCCTTATAATCTCCTTGACGATATTAATGACGACTTGTTTTCTTTGTGGTACATTTTTCCTAGTACATGTCTTGACTGTTCTCATCATTTACAGCTTTCTTTTTCTGTAAAAAAATAATAATCTCAAATTTAATCACTGGTTAAAAGCATGAAAGTCTTTTTTCTCTAGGAAGAAAAGAAATAAAATAAAAATATTTTTCATTATCCTGTTTTTTTAAAATAATTGTACTATGTTTTTGACAGCTAAATAAATGGATTTTATTAAACAGATGATTATGGGCTCAGATTATTTAGTATTCCTTTTTTATTATCCACTGTAGAGACTACTGGGAGCTGCGAGTTTCTTTTCTTCATTTCCAACATTGATTCTTGCGTTAGACGGTTACATTGAATAATTAATATACTTCCAGTGATTGATGATTTGCATGGCCTGAATATTAGGTTATCAATCATGACCCACTTGTTCTAATGTAATCATATTGAAAACGTGTCAAAAGCTGTTTACCCAATGATGACAACAGGCGCGGCGAGATTGAAGGTGCGTGGCGCACTTCGGCAGGAAATATCCTGGTTGAACATTCATAATGCAGAGATTATGAGTTCCTCAAATTGATGTAACAAAAGCCTGGAGCCCTTGGTGAGAGTTATCAGTTTCAATAAGAAAAGCCCTTTTTTCAGCTGGAAAATAGTACTGATTCCTTTGCCTTTTATCAGCTGCTTAGTGACTTTTTGAGCCTACAGTGAAAAGTAATTATGTTCTGAGCTGCACAGCAGAGAAAGTTTAAAAAAAAAGAAAGAGAAAAGAAAGAAAGAGAAAGAAATAGCAGTGTTTTGCTATAGGAAAGAATATTGCCTGTACTTGTTACTGGCAGTAGAGAACGGTATTACAGCCTTGGTTCTGAGTTCTGGCTCATGGACTGGTGGTTTGTTTCCCCCCCTTTTTTTTGTTGCTTTTATAAGACTTTATAATATTCTGCGAAGATTTTTAATATTTGTAGTATAATACACACTTGGTTTGAAATGATTTTTTTTTTTTCATGTGCATGTCCCCTACAAGGTCTATAGCAGCATTGGACTCCTTTGTATTGAGGCTGTACAGAATGGCTGTTCAGTCCATGTTAGTTCTGTATATTCATTTCCCCTTTCATTCCTCTTTGCCTGCGGCAGGCAGTTCATATTAATTGCGCATTAAACAGGGATCAGTCATGCTTTCACTTGTTTGGGAAGGTTTACTGAAGATGGGGTTGGTCTCGGGAGGAAGAGTTTGCAGGATTGGGCTTCGGTATTATAATCTGCAAAACAAAAAAATCTTCCCTCACATCCTGGTAACCGTCCTATGGGTATGTGTGTTTCTTAGCTTACTGTGATCAGGGCCAGGTAGTAATTACCTTGCTCACAGTTGATAGCTATCAACAGATTTCACAGTAAGTTTTCAGATGCAATGGTGGCATAGTTTAATCTGCTTTTGTGTGGATTAAACTGGGTGCTGCTGTTATGCCTGAATGCGCCTGCCAGATGTTTGCCTGGTCTGGCTCTCAACCATGGTGGCGGCTAGCCCGGAAAATCCCCCAGTCACTAGCCCCCACCATGATTGGGATTCGACTGCTGGACCTGAAGTAAAGTGGGTGTTCACATCTGAAAGTCCGCTTTACTTACCAGAGTCCAGGATGGTGGCAGGTGCTGTGAGCCATGGAAGCCATCATTGGGCCAGTCTGTGCAATGTGGGGGTGGGGCCATATGGATGCATGTCTGAGTGTCTCCCCGACCCCTCTCCAGCCCAGCCGCCATAATGTTTGTTCGGTGGCAGGCTAAGTCCCGGCCGGTGTGACAGCTTCTGCCAAGGCATAAACAAAGCTTGGCTGTTGCTGACTACCTACTAGTAGGGACCCATAGTGGGGAAACCACAGTGAACACTGGTCCCTGCCTACTAGCCAGAGAGAGAAGCACATATTTGTATATACATTCACTTCATGACATTGAGTAGTAAGTAAAAGTACTCCACTTTCACAGCAAAGGGTGTCATGCAGAAAACAGAGTTTTCTGCATGTGGGTCTTGTGCTTTTCTACAAGAAAGAGGAGTTAGCTGCCTTCCCACAGCTTTCTTGTTTCTGGAAATGGGCTATAGGTAGGCCAAAGTTTGGGGCAGGATATTATTGGAAATAGTCATAGTCTACTTGGATATCAGTACAGTTCCCAGCACGTCAAAGTAAGTTCTGCCACTGCCTTTTTAGAATGTACATCAGCCAATGGTTTCTCTGAATTGTTCCAGACCTTGCAGCACAGCATTTCCTGTGAATGCCAAAAGGCTGATCATGCCATTAGTTTTTTGAAGCATGTGGCAGCCACTTGATGTTTGATGTCACTGATGCCACTCTGATGTGACAGTGCTCTTATTCTCTGCATCCCTTGTATGTCTCTCTGGCTGTTGCTATCCATTGATACTGTTCATAGCTCTTCAGATTGCCCTAATAGCTATCATAAAAGTGCCTGGCTTTCTGTGAGTCTGTGTTAACCGTTTGTACAACTGATAGGAAATAAAACTGCCCTCCGTGCAGCAAGCATTTATTGCTTGGGGAGAAGGTTTTTATTGTCTTTTCCCCCCTCAATGTTTTTGTTGGGAAAATAATAAATTTCTCTCTCTCAGTTTGAGATTATAATTTTTTTTAGAGAGTTGTCCCCAAACTCTACATGGATGCAAAAAACATTACAAAATAAATGTCTGCTCGGCTAGTCTGACTCCATGGCCCTTTTGCATGGACGTGGTGGGTGGGGGTATGAATGGGTGTCTTCAGACGTTACGAGATCATGGTGAACCACGGTGAATACCCACCTGTGGTCACCGTGTCTCAAACATCTGTTTGCGGGGCGCCAGATGTTCGCCACGGTGAATCCCCACATGGGGTCTGTTTGAACCACGCTTCCCGGGCTAGCCGGGGGAAGGTCCCGGGAAGTGTGGTCAAATGGACCCCGGGCCGGGACCAACGAAAAGTCACGTCTGGCCGCGCACCACGGCCCGGGATCCCCGGCGGGATCCCGGGCCACGGCGCTTCCGGCCCGACGCGGTGGCCGCAATGGCCCCGCCGCCCGCCCGTCTCCTTGGAGGGCGGGCGGCGGGGTGCGTGGAGGGGGCGGGGCCGTGCGGCCGCATGTTGCGTCGCGCGGCCCCGGCCCCTCCCAGTTTCCCCGCCGGGGTCCCCCCGGCATGTCTTTTGTGGCGTTACGGAGTGACCCCGGCAGGGAACGAAGCCGGTGGTTTCGGTACGGGGCCAAAGGGCCCCGTAACGTCTGAAATCACCCAATGTGCTCTGGCAGCGGGTGGAGGTGGGTGTGCTCCCTTTCCTATGGGCGCCCACCCACTTCCACCCATCTCCACCCACAGAGCCTCCTACTTTTTTTTTGATGGCTCCATGGGTGGGTGATGGGTGGAGATGGGTGTGCTCTGGGAGCGCACACCCACCTCCACCCACCGTCCATGGTGTTTCCACGGGCGGACACCCATCCCCCCACGTGCCGCCACACCATGCACATGGATGCCTCCTCCCCACCGCACACCCGCCATCACACCCAGTGGGGAAGAGGGGAGCGTCCATGCAAAAATGGCCCAGGTCTCATGGAAAGAAGACAAGAGGAAGCTCAGTATATTCCCAGTAAATTCCTGCTGCCTTAACTATTTTAGAGAACTGTCCCAAAACTCTTTTAGTTTTGGAATAGTTGAGGCTGTACCACTGCCTCGACTTCCTCTCCACCAACTCCTCCCTTGGCCTCCTCCAATCTGGCTTCTGCCCCCTTCACTCTATTGAAACTGCTCACACTAAAATCACCAACGATCTTCTTGTGGCTAAATCTAATCGCCTCTACTCCATTCTTGTTCTCCTTGACCTCTCTGCTGCCTTTGATACTGTTTACCACTCACTCTTGCTGGACTCACTTCACTCCCTTGGCTTCCATGGCTTCGTCCTCGACTGGTTCTCCTCTCTGACCACGCCTTCATGTCTCTCTGACCACTCATTCAATGTGTCTCTTGCCAATTCCACCTCCTCCTCCTTTCCCCTCTCGGTTGGTGTTCCTCAAGGCTCTGTCCTTGGCCCTCTCCTCTTCTCTATCTACACCCTGTCCCTAGGCAAACTCCCTGCCTCCCATGGCTTCCAATATCACTTCTACACTGATGACACTCAACTCTATCTACTTCCTCTCTCTCCATCTATTAAAGCTCGCCTCACCAGCTATCTCTCTGATATCTCTACCTGGATGTCTCAACGTCAATTCAAACTCAACATGGCTAAAAGTGAACTCCTTATCTCCCCCCCACCCATCCTTCCTCTCCCTCCTCCCTGTTGATCCTTATCGACGGAGTCACCATCCTTCTCGTCCCCGAAACCTGTAGCTTAGACTTCATCTTTGACTCACCCTTTTCTTTTAAACACTACATCAACTCTGTTGCCACATCCTGTCGCTTCTCCCTCCATAACATTGCTAAGATTCACCCTTTTCTCTCTGTCTCCTCTGCCAAAACACTTGTTCAAGCCCTGGTCATCTCTTGCCTCGATTACTGTAACCTCCTTCTCACTGGCCTCTCCTGCTCTCCCCTTTCTCCCCTTATCTCTGTCCAAAACTCTGCTGCCAGGGTCATCCACCTCACCCATAGCTTCGACCACGTGCAGCCCCTCCTCTCCACTCTTCACTGGCTCCCCCTTCCTGAACGAATCCTGTGCAAGCTCCTAGTCTTCACCTATAAAGCTCTTCACAACCTTGCTCCCCCCTACCTCTCTGCACTAATTTCCATCTGTACTCCAATCCGTGAACTCTGCTCCTCCTCTGTCCCCTCTCTCGCCCTTCCACGTCTCCCCTACTCCCCTAACCATCTTCGTTCCTTCTCCGTAGCTTTCCCCCATGCCTGGAACTCCCTCCTTGCCCACATCCACCTCGCCCTTTCCATTTGTACCTTCAAATCCCTCCTCAAGACCCACCTCTTCTGCTCTGCCCTCCCCGACTGCTCACTCCCCTCACCTAACTCCTACAGATACCCTGCATCCAGTACAATGTTACTTGAGGTCTGTGTACCCATATCCTCACTAAATGGACCAGATAGCACTCATTCTTGATGTAACCAAGCCAACCAAGCACGTGTACCTGAGACCGCACATCTTCGTGAATGTTTCCCCCCTTGTCTCTCCCTCTGTTCCCCTTCCTTCCTCTCCCCCCATCTCTCAGATTGTAAGCCCTAGGTCAGGGACTGTGTCTATTCCATTACTTTGTAAAGCACCAGGTACATTGCTTGCGCTATATAAATGCTTAATAAAATAATAATAATAAATTAATAATTAATAATATTTTCTCAAAATCCTGACAAGATGGAGGTGATGTTGGTAGGTAAAACGATGGGGGTGGCGGCCCCCGTCATTGATGGAGTCTGCCCTCCATTAGTCTCCCATGTTCAGAGTCAGGGGGTGCTCCTCAATGCGCAGCTCTGCCTGGATGTCCAGGTGGAGGCTGTGGCAATGTCAGGTACCAGCTGGGAAGAGGGGTAGGGTGGCACAGGAAGGGCTTTCTGGGACAAGCGGGCGGGGAACAATCCTGGCGCTGCACACAATGGAGGAGGATTCCCAGCGCGACTGTAGGGAAGCGGCTGGCAGGAACTGACCCCAAGCAGAGGGAGGAGGGGGACCAGGCCACAGCTGAGCCAGCCCCGCCACCATGCACTGAGAGCGGACGCCAGCGGCGGGGCTCTACAAAGAAAGCCGCACCCTCCATGGAACTGGCAACGCCTGCTGGGTGCATGCATCAAAGCTCCCAGGTGCAGGGAGATGCTGCTGCGGGCCCAACCCCGCCCAAACGTTCAGAGCACCTGTGCCAGCGGTAGGGAAACACTCAAAAGGCTGTGTTGTTCGGCACTGGTGATCAGAGCAATACCATGAGACTAGCCCCTATTGTGACTCCTAGTGGTACTGTGAGTTGGTCTGTTTGGTTGTGGTGTGAGTGTGGTGAAGCGGGGGTTTGGTTGTGGTGTGAGAGTGGGGGAGTGGAGGTACGAGTGTGTTGCAGAGGGTGTGGGTGTGGTCAGGGTGCTTGTGGCCTCCTTTCCACTTATCCTGGAAGTTTCCCTGTTTGTGTGCCCTGTCCTTCATCCCTCCTCCTCATGATCCCTGGGAACCCTACACCTGTCCCTTCCTCCCTCACTTTCCTTCCGCACCCCCCATCCTTGACCTTGGTAGCATGCAGTGAGGTTTCTGTGTGGGCACTTGGCATATCACCACCTCCCCATGATCATCTTTGGCTAGGAGGGGCACTCAGCATATCACCACCTCCTCGTTATGATCTTTGGCTAGGAGGTGTCCTCCATTGCCTATATAAGAACCTGAGGGCAGGGACCCGAGTTCACTGCACCAAAAAATCTTAAATTCTGCAACCAGTGAAGCCAAATTCTGCAAATTCACCATGAGCATCAATATTTGCATAATTAACTTGATTTGCATAACTATGCATGCTGGGAAGCAAATTTGCAACAGGTTTGACATAGAATCACAACTTTGCTAATCAAACATGACTCAAATCCTCTGGAATTTCAGCACCCCAGAATTCTCACCTCACATTAAAACCCCAGATCTCCCTCACCCAAACATAGGGCCTTCAGACCCAAGCCACCCATAATTCATCTCCCAGGGGCCTATTCACCCTCGGGTCATGGTCACACACCCCAGACAGATGGCAGCTGCAGCAGCAGGTTTAGTTTAGGGTCAGGTGACAAGTTTATGCCTGAGTCAGGATTTAAAGATCCTGTGGACAGCCCCCACTGCAGTGTCACTGCAATTTCAGCACAGCACATTCTGCAAAAATCACTGCAAATTGCAGCAACGCAGTCAACACGGGTCCCTGCCTGAGGGAGAACTTTCCTCTGACAGTGTGTCTGAGCCAGACAAGAGTGAGTGATTTCCTTCCTTTCCCTTCCCCCACACCCCAACTCTGACAGGTGAGGGTTGCTTTTTGCCAATTACATCTGGTGCGACAACTTCAGCCGTATGTTTTGGACTCTGACCTGGCTACCATCAGCCATGCTTTCATCACCTCTAGGCTGGACTATTGTAACGTGGTCTACGTGGGGCTACCCATGCTGATGGCTCAGAAATTGCAGCTGGTTCAGAATGCGGCGGTCTGTCTCCTGGTGGGTATGGGTCGCCGGGAGCATATTACGCCAGTGCTCCATTCTCTGCACTGGCTGCCAGTAGTTTTCTGGGCCAGATTCAAGGTGTTGGTCTTGGCCTGTAAAGCCCTAGACAGCCTAGGCCCTAGCTATTTGCGAGACCGACTGACCCCCCCCCCCGGGTTCTGGATCGACCCCTGCGGTCATTCAAGGGTGCCCGGCTCGAGGTCCCATGAGTCCGCTGGGGGACCACACAGGGAAGGGCATTCTCGGTGGCTGCACCACAGCTGTGGAAATCCCCGGTTGAGGATTGGTTGGCCCTGGACCGCCCCTCCTTTCAAAGAAGTTGTAAGACCTGGCTGTTCCGCCAAGCATTTGGTGGGGAAGAGGGGTGATGGGGTAGGGGGAGTGGGTTAGGGTGGGTAGGGGTGGGTTATTTTATTATCCTCCTTTTTATGTCTTGTTTTTAGTTATTGTTGGTTTTAGTGTTGATTGTAAGCTGCCCCAAGCTACCTGCTGCAGGAGGGGCGGGGTAGCAAGAATTTTATATAAATAAATAAATAAATAAATAATACAGATTTTGAAATTAGATATTGTGACTATTGGGGAAGTTGCACAGTGAATTGAAAGTATTTTTTATTAGCCTTGATGCTCATTTTAATGTCTCAGTACAAATCGATTGCAACTTCATATGTCTGGATTTGCCAACAGGTAAATAAATATCCGTGACTGTTATGCATGCTCAGCTTTAACTAAATGCCACCAGGACATAGTTCTGATGGAATGTGAGAGCAAGGTTCCAGAGCAGGGTGCTCTCTGTTCAGCACATCTTGCTTCTCTCTCTGGGACTCGTCCTTCGGAGTTGACTGACAGGAGACACCCTTACCAGCTGCGCCTGTTACAGACGTTCATTCAGTAGCAATGAACAGCTTGCTTTTATATTCGATCATCTCTTCAGTCTCTTGTCTTTTCTATTTAGATTGGGCAAGGATTGTTTACAGCCTTGCACAATGTGGCCCGTTTCTCTGTGAATTATTTGGCCCTACCATCTTCCTTCTCTTGCTACTTACTTTTCCTCCTCTTAGTACTAACACAACTATCCATAACAACAACAAGGTACAAGGGGAAGAGATCTGTCAGAATTAATACATAGTCATATGCAAAAAGTATGGTCTCATTAGGAGCTCTTAGATGATGGCTGCCCTGGTGCTGACTGTGCCAGCCTGCTTCTCCACCCAGGATGGCCAGTCTGTTTAAAAGCAGCCTGCTAGATGTAGATGCGGTCCAGGGAAGCCCTGCTTGTGGTGCTCTGGAACATCTTGGCACACTTCCTGTGGAGCAGGCCTGCCCCAAAGTGGAGCTGCTGTCCTGTCTGCTAGTCTGATCCATGCTGCAGCTCTGCTTCTGGCTGGCCATTTTGTGGGCACCATTCTAGAACATCAGGCAATCTGCCCGTACATCTATGGTGTGGTGGGGTGCCGTGCGGAGGACTACGGTCCAGGGAAACTGCCAGGATGCATCTAAAACAGACCCAGGTGAGGCTGCAAGCAGGTGGACGTGTGGCAGGTAACCCCTGAGTCTGTCTGTTTACCCACATTATATTAATAATTAACTATCCATAACTACTTTTTCTCATTGTACAAAACATCGACTTCAGGTTAGAAAGCATTTGCCAAAGTACTACAAACTCAACAATTGGGCTCACAAGGTTAAATCTCATTCTTCCAGTAACTGCCACCTGAAGTAGCATTTGGCCTTGATTCTGATCTCATTTTAACCCAGTTTGTCCCTGGTACGGTCCCACTGACTCTAGCAGAGTTACTCCTGATTTACTCCAGCATGAGTGTTCCTCGGAGAATTCAATGTCATTGATAATGAAGAGCTCATATCAACATCCCCTGTTCATGGTTTTTCGTCATGTTTGTAGCTCCTCATTCATTGTTAGGGGAAATTACTGATGAGGCACGTGTGTTTTGTTTCTCTCATGTGATTTTCCTTGCCAGTCAACAAGACTTATGCTCAATTAATTCCATTAATGTGCAGATCCCCCACCCCACCCACTCCCCTCCAGCCTCGTCTGCTCTTGTGTAGCATGACAAGCAGTTGTGAATATACCACTAGCTGTGTGCAGACAAAGAGCTGTGTGTGCTCCATGAGGGGGTCTATTAATACTAAAGACAAAGTAGAGCATCAGCTAAAACACAGACCCTTTCCAGTTATTTTTTTGTTTGGTGAAATGGGTAGACAAGTGCCCTTTCCTCCCCTTAAATTTACTGCAGTTGGGTAAACCACAGAGTAGCTCTATGTAGTATTATATTATTACAAAACATTTCTGTAGAGCTACAAAGGTGCATGGCACTTAGCAAATACATCTAAAACATGTTCCCTACTCCCAAAGACCTTACAATTTCACTTGGCACAAAAGAGCACTGCAGGGGATAAACTTCCTCGGGTTTTTATTTTTTTAATGTATTTTTTGAGACAGAAACCTCTTTGAACATGTTTCTGTCCCATCCATATGATTAAGTAATGATGATTCTCTTAAAAGAGCATGGAAGTTCACAGCCATCAGTTAATCCTTCATCAGAAAATGGCAGCAAATCCATTTTTATCCCTGCAAACATGTGATTCCTTTCTGCAGACAAGCAAGCTGCTCGGAGTTGCACTTCAACATTCTGAATAATCGAGGGGCAAAATAGAAATGACATGTTTCATCAGAAAAATATGACTCTCTGGGCATTTTGTATTTTAGAGACATGATGATGTACTAATTGGGGTGCAGTTCTAATGAATAATCCCATTAGAGGTGTTGTTTACACATTACTGGTTGCTTGAAAGAATAGGAAGCAACATCGAGGTAAAAATTCCAAAAGGGGGAAGATAATATTTTTAGCACTGTCATGACATGAGAATGTGAGAGATGTTAGTTATATTGAAACACTCTTTTTGCCGACAAGGTCACTTGTGGCAATAATCCGCTCATTAGAGGTGTAATCCATCACTCAAGTAATATCAATTTAGTGCCAGGGTTTTAATGCAGGTTGTACTAATCATTAGCGGCAGTTTGTCAACTGCATAATTCACAAGGGATTGTGGGTATGCATGATTTAGCAGGCAACCCTTGACCTCTGCTGAGTAAGAAGCCTGCCTTAGAGGCAAAATCAAGAGGGACAATAAGCAGTGCTCACTCATGAACAATTATTATGCTTAACAGCATGACTGTCATTTTAGAGAGAAAGGGAAAAAACAGTATGTCCTGAATAATGAAGGACTAAAATTCACTTGAGAGTTGGCTTTAGATATAACACTTAAGTCACCACCATCACTCAAGGCTGCATACAGAAGACAACATTTTTGTTTACCTAGTGGTGTCCTATGCTAGCGGCTAGCTGGGAAAGCCCCTCTCCCATCCAAAACAAGCTGACAACAGACTTATTTACGATCCCGCCCTGGAAAGGCTGGTTTATTCCAAATCTATACCAGGTGCCAGGCACCAGGATTGACCTGTGATTGTCATAGGTGAAAAGTATTAGTTAGGAAAGTCTGCATTAGTGTCAAGCTGGTAGAGGATTTTCCCTCGGGCTGTTAATTCATTTGGAAGGAAGAGGAGAATAACCTGAAGTGAATTTCTGTGCCCACCTGAAATCCGCTCAGCAAGTTAAATGCATAGTTTGATTTACCAATCATTATAAATGTAGTGTAGCATCCTATTCTTTATTTCAACTGTTGGAAAATCCATCCCCCACAACATCCCATTTGGGAAGTTCTAGGTGTCTTGTCTTGTTATACTGCTCTTCTGCTTTATTTAAACTTAAACTTAAATGTATACAACTTAAATGTACAACCACTGTTCATTATAAACAGAGGACTGCTGAAGCCCCGATTTTGAGGAAACCGCTTGACCTACATTTCTGAAAATTTACCCATTGCTGTAAGTTGTGAGGACCATCATATTCACAAAGTTTAAAAAAGATCCATTAGGAAAATAAAACGTTATAACTGCTTAAATGTTAATTGGTTGTGGTCAAAATGCACACCATCCTCATGTATTTGAATCATCAATATCTCCTCCCCTTGGATGAATTGAGCCCCAAAACTTCACAGGCTCTGAGAATGAGATCAATAACAAGTGCTTTTGAAATATGATACTGATTGATGCAGCCAAAACTAAGTTATTATTGATCAAAAAATCAGTTCTGCTGGCTTGCACATGCTCAGTAGAGCAGCTGCTCACAGACAAAACAGAGCATCAGGAAAGTTACGTGAGTCTACTTTCCTGAGC